>JAMPIV010000581.1:1640000-1777202 GCA_024509875.1 Oreohelix idahoensis
AGAAGACGATGGCGACGGATAGGACACACACCGAGGAAACCTGTTGATAGCATTACAAGGCAGTTCTAGAACCCAAGGGCAAGAGACGCAAAGGTAGACCAAGAAGAACATGGAGACGAGAGCTGGAAACAGAGATGAAAGTGATGAGAACGTGGAAAGAACTTGAGATGATGGCACGTGACAGGAGGACTTGGCATGTGTTTGTTGAAGGTTTATGCTCCTTTGGTAGTATAGGGTTATGATGATGATGAATGAAACATGCAGTAACTTTAAAAGGATTAAATCAAAGTGAAATTTGGAACATTACAAATAACAAAATTTAATAATCACTTTAGGTTTTAACTGTTGGAAAATATTTGAATAGTTCTGGATCAAGAAAAGTTATCATCACAGTCTTTAGGGAATGTGAGATATTACAAGAAGTTCAAGTGGCAGCATATATTTGAGCTTAGCTGCCAATGACGGTTCTGCTCTTTCTTATAGGTTGGTTTTTTTCGATCTGCTCCCGCTCGTCTCTGATCAAGGTTGTCGGGGGTAGCTCGTTTCCCAGAAACGTCAAAGAGTGTCTAACACGAACGTCCTTCTTATTGGAGCTTAGGCCACGGTTCCATTCTTGTTACAGAAATAGTACTTTATGCTGGTACCACAAATAACTATGGTAAAAGAATAGAACGAAAAGCTCTTCTGAGTATGGCGTTTTCCACCGCATAGTTATTGGTTCCTATCTTCCTATACACCATCCCAATTACTCAGATTTTACCCTCGATGAGAATTAAATGTAATTCCTCGGGATACAACTTTCTTTACATTTAAATAGAATAGCTCTAGCTTTACGTGACATTTAATTGAAAAGGGTAATAATAAAGATAGTCTGTTTACATATATATCTCCCCTGATTTAAAAGTGTTCACAATATAGATTGAATATGTTTTCATTTATGTTTTACACTGATTGAAAAGTTAGAAACGTCCATTACTTTAAAATGAATATTTTCACATACACATTTACACTGGTTTAAGCTTGAAAACTTACATTAATTTTAAAGTGACTATGTTTATAGAGACATTTACATTGCTTTGAAAATGTAAGTTTTATATTTAGAATGTATATTATTTCTTTCATCTTTCCCTCCCTGCTCCATAGGGAACCCGGGACTGCTTTATGCTTTTAGTTCTCTTTACGAATCTGTAAGTCTTATGTGGTTTTCCAATAAAAGATCCGGTGAAAAAAAAAGAATTATGAATCTAGTCTTCACTCTGGCGAGGTCTGATTTTGTCTTGGCGAGCGTGAAATTCACTGTGAAATAAAATTGCGAAATGGTCAGACTATATTCATATCTTTCCACGCATTGTTGTTATGCATCTAACCAGAAAGATCCAATCATTTCAAATCATGCAGATAGGGTGTGATGATTTCAAAGTAGTCCCACGTGAAATAAGGTGCGTGCCTGCAAAGGTCACGTATTACCATATATGGACATCTGATGTCTAGCATTCACTCTCACAAACACATTTGTAGACGTATGCAAGGAGTGTCACAAATGTTTGAACATACAAATTACTTGCTCCTTAGCCGGTTAAAAGTTAGTTGCTTATCCTTTACAGGACGTGGCAATCAACCCCAGCTTTTATTGGCTGTTTTGTGATTTTTCTAGGCAATTTTTTTCATTCAGTAGTTTGCCATTGCTTTCTGAACGGTACGGCGCTTATACCATTGTTAAAAATCCACACAAAGCGATCTGCTACCAAACCGCCTGCAGCAGGTTTCGAACCTGGTATATCTGGATTATGAAACTGTGTTCATATCCATTAGGCCACAGACGCCGGTATTGAGAAGAAATTGGTACTTTTACAAGTACACAAATAAAAATCAGTACAAAATATGTCTCTGATCCTGCCGGAGTGAAAAAGAGATCGTGATGAGTTCTTTCATTTCGCCACAGTTGTTCATATTTATCAGTAATCAACTATAAACTGTATGACTACATTCGTCCTGTGCGTCCTCATGATGTTACTAGTGAATAGGACGCACCATGCAAAACCAGTCATAATGTTTGTTTTCGGTTAGTAAACCAGCCACTTGCTGTTATTAGTACGAACATGTCGACTTAATTTTGTCTGTACAACGTTGCGCTGAAATGACATCCAGTTTAGACAAGTATCTGTCTACCCTGATAGCCCGGGGCCAAAGTCCGGTAAAGCTCTTACTAGATCAGGAAAAGGTATATTACAAAACAAGTGTGGACCTCTTGTGTATGTAATGTCTGTCAAGGACTGCACATTCCTACTGTACCATTCTTGTTCTCAGCACGATAGTCAGCTGAAGTAGCCTAATCTCTGGTGACTCCACTTTCACGGCCTTTATAGTCACAGCCCGCGTGCTGCAACCAGTTCCCATGTTGAAGGTATGTAGTAAGTCTTAAGAGATTTTCACTTCTTGTTAGGTCGCAATGGCAGGGGCACCATATATTCACCCTCAGGAATATTATAGAGTAGCGCTCGGTATGGCTGAGACAGCTATATATTAACTTTGTTGATATTGAAAAGGCTTTTGACAGCATACACAGGGACAGCCTACGAAAAATACTGAGGGCTTATGGAACTCCCAGCTGCACTGTTTTCATCATAAAAAGCCTCTATGCTAACAGTACATGTTGTTGGGTTAAGCAATCTAACTTTTGAGGTGAAGACAGGAGTATGACAGGGGTGCCCCTTGTCAATGTAACGAAGTTGATTGTTATTGATGATGATGTAGATGATAGTTCATAAGAGAATTCTGCCTAAAAGAGTATGTGGCAGCGTCAGTTACTTGTGCGAAGGTCATGACACCAATTAGTATGTTATGTGGCAGGGCAGGTTACGGCATCAATTAGTTATATTGATTGTTATATTCAATTAGAGTTAATCCTTCATATGTTTTTGTGGTTCAAGTGCTAACTGGCCTTCCGCCAGAGATGGTAATACTTGACCTTTACTCATTTTTCTTCTTTCCAGGTTTGTTCTTCCCTTTAAGTTTGGTGATAAGCAAAACAGTTTCAGCACAACAACGTATATCCAAAAGAAATTACTGTAAATTTCCACAAACAGCAATTCAGTAGAAAATTATATTAAAGTTTATTGATGTCATTAGACAAACACTGTAAATTTCACAAAATCATGGTTGTTTATCCAAAATGAAAAATATTTAATCCAACTGAATAATATACACACTTGTCTGCTCAAAAAGAACTTGTCTTGATATCCTCAAAGACGAAGTTCACCTAACGCTATCTAAAAAAAATCATCTAGTATAAAATCATGGAATCCTTGGAATCATAAATCCTGAAATCATCCTTATCGCCCACATCTCTCCTTTTTATACTGTTCCTGTCTTTTTTCCCGCCCTTTTCCACACGTCTCATTCTTTTTTCCACACGTTACAATTTCTGCACACGTCTATCTGTTTTCGACATTTTGCACACGACTTTCTGTTATTTCGACTTTTTTCACATGTGTGATATTTTGAGGTCTGTCGTTATTATATGTAGCATATTATAGCACGTATAAATGCTTAGCGTGGAAGTAGTAGGGATAATGCTAGCGTGGAAGGCCATGCGGTCACAAGTATACCCCTGTCTCATGAATGAGCACTGGTGTATGGATGTCACAGGTGTAGTTAAGGATGTAAAGTGCTCCTGACAAGATGGTAATGAGTAGATAAAGAGACTAGGATGCCCCTTTCATAACTATCCAATGTTAAAGTACAAATAAAACTCAATTCAGTAAAGTCAAAATTACCAAACAACATAGATTTGACCAAGTCTGGAATACAATTACTGAATCATTTTATTTATATTATTTTATTTTCTTCTTCTTGATGAAAATGTGGAAATGAAAGATAGGAATTTGAAATATATATATATATATATATATATATATATATATATATATATATATATATATATATATATATATATATATATAATATATATATATATATATATATATATATATATATATATATATATATATATATATATATATATACGATATACACGAATAATTCACTTTCAATAAAAGTATGCAAGTACTCAACACCAATGTTTTTGTATTATTTATACTACTAACGTTAGAACAGTCTTTTTTATCACTATACTTTAATTGTTCTCTTTGGACTTCTCACGTAACTATCGAATTTCCCACATGGGGTACTTATCTCAATGCCTTTGAATGTCTCTCTGGTTCTATATATTGGATTTTCATAAACGACTTGCTGGTATTGTACTAAGCCCCCAACCATAGATGGAGCTCAGCACACGAATATAGATTCTCACAGTTGTGCTCCTTGCTTTCACGGGTGGAACTAGTTCTTCGGTCTTCGCTTTAGTGTAACCAACAGAAACCTGAAACAATATAGTGACATGTGGATAGCCTCTTTCTTAGGGCCCATAAGTCTACGTGTCCATGGGTGTGAAGTGTTCAGTGAGGTGCATGTGTATGCATGACACATGGTTCTGATCTATGTTAGTATTACAGGTGTCTATCTGCAACTTTGTGGTGGATTTGGTGTTAAAAGATGATGTTATTCCTATTGTACTGAATAAGGTCAGCTGTGAAGGTTCCTGATTATAATAAATGTTGGGTTGATTTATCAGAACACCTTTCTGCTACCACCTTACGACCTCAATCAGACTTATTCTTGACTCATATGTATGTTAGCTACGTCTATATGTCTAGGGTTATGAGTGTATGATGTATTGTAACAAACACACTGACACTCTAAGAAATATATCTTATAGAAGTCTGTGTTAAAAGTTTGGTAAAATGGTTATTTACAATTTATTTGGCCTGATCAGAATTTTCTGCATCAGGTCCAACAACCAAAATTGATATTATGAATGTATTTACAACAATTTAAATACTACCATGGATCTTCTGTCCATTCAATTAATAATAAGACAATCAAAATATGTGTATCTATGTTCACTAAGTGATGACACTGGTAATTAATAGTATGGGTGGGGTACTGTCATCATTCCCTCTTTCTCTTGTAAATTTATCTTGAAAGTTTCTTGTCAACAATTTATTTTATGTTATTTCTATACAGAAATATAGTATTATAGTGGATAAACTGAGTGCCGACATGTATGGCACTTATCTAGATAATAGAGGTTGCCGTCACTCTCACAGGCTCTCTGGTATGACCCCGCTGACAAGGTTCCTGGTGCAGTAACTAGACCTCAGGGTCCAAACAATAGGTTACTTTAGTACACTGCAACAACGCCACCAGGGTTCTGGTACCCACACTGTACCAGAACAAAACCTCTGAAACAACGTTATGATTCTTAAAATCACATCTATATTCCCCTTCACATTTAATAATTGACATAAAGAAAAAGGGTCAGATCTCTCTGACCACACCATACCACTCTGAGATGACAATGCATTACCAGTGCCCCTATTCAGTTCCCTAAGGGCTACAACGCCTCTGACACTTCAACAATGATGATCTTCCATAGGGTAACGTGGGTTAGCTTTCCCACTGGCAACTGTGGAAATCGTTTTCAGTTATGCAATACACATTAATTTACTGCTTTTACTGCTTTAACACAACACCACAGGTCCTGCATAACTCTCCTGGGGACTCTTTACTTAGTCGAAAACCTTCTCAATCGAGCAGTATCGCAGAAACCAATTTTATTGAAATAACAAAATTAATAAATTCCTTCCTTACCACAATTCAAAGAAATATCACAAACGTACGTTGACTGGCTTCAGCATAAATAGTAGTTTAAGTTCAGCTTTGCCTTCTGTTCAGACTGCCAATGGTTAATAACACACTTGGTACTGCTGAGAACAACGCAGCTTGCTTCTAGAATATTTCTTTACAACTGGCGCTGAGCTGTAAACGCTTTTTGCCAATATGCCTAGACCGGCCCAATCACAGCGAGGGTCTAGCATTTCAATTTTCAAAAATTTAAAAAGAAAAACACTACTTCACACTTCTAGGAGTGATTTTTCTAAATATAGATTTTATCTTTTCTGCCCAACCAATACTCTCTGTCTACCCTCCTATACCCTCCAATCGGATTTGAATTACTCCTTTGCCTCCTTTCAAACTTTCGTTCCCAATAACGTTACATTTAACGATCAAGGACAACAGTCTGTTCGTCTAAGCGTTTTCAGTCAAATAGTATTTTCTCAATAACTTGGTTAATAATTGGACTACCTTTTATATTAAAACATATTTGTGCTCAGAATACACTAAGCTACACGAATATATACTTTTTATGACTATATTCATTTGCGTTTAGATTTTCAGTTTTGTCACTGACAGTCGTTAATTATAACTTTTTACATAAGTCTACCATCTTGTCCCCCTCCTTCTGTCTCACTTTTTAATTTTTCAAATAAACCAACTTGTTTTTGTGACGTCACAACTACACTACGCGTCGAGAATTTAAACTGTCTGTGTGTGTATATCCGTTAGCCTTGCCCACAGCGTGTATATACTAGTTGTCTCGCGGGCAGAACGAAGCGGGTTTTGGCCAGGCGATGGTAGCATTTTGCGTTAATTATTTGTATTGTATCGTGTAACATTACCAAAAAATGTAAGGATTGCTACTGATTACCAGCGTTAAAGTCAAAATTTTACGTTAATTCAGATAGTTATTTTGCGGCACACTTCCGCAAAATCGTTAATTATAAGGCTAGGCTGCAGAATGTATGCAGCAGATCTGGCAAAATGTTAAATATTGGTAGTACGTTTTCGAAACCGAAACTAAATCGCGTGTTAGATTTTTACCGTGGGATCGTTCTATAGGCTTTAGCCCTGCACAAAATTCAGCACTATGCGTGTTATGACTAAAATCTTACTGAAATGAGCGATTATTCTCGCAGATTTTACTACAAACTTATTATAAAATATCTTTACATGAAAACAATGTAGTACAGTATATGTACAGAAATCATGATGTTTCAGTCGCCTTTCAAAATTCAAGCTGCCAAGTCATCTATAAAGTGTAGTAACTTGTTACAAGCTTTGAACAATCCTGAATAGACATTCTTTGCTTAACCCTTTAAAGCATCGTGTTCTGTTTTATCATCCACAAAATTAATTTACAAGTCAGTCCTTTATTATCGATCCTGATAATACATTTCAATCTAACATATTTGTCCTGCAATAAAATATAAAATATTAACACATATACAGCGAGATTGTGGTTACGTATGTCTTGTTTACATAAGTGGGTGATTTAGTTATGGAGTTAGTGAGTGAGTGAAAGAGTAAGTGACCGATTGAGATATATGCTGATATGGAAGAACAAATGTTGATCTATCTTACTACAATTTGTTCACTCATAGAGCACGGCGTACAAGATCAGAGATGTGTGTCACTGTACTACAAGTCGCGTTTATGCTGACTACTCTCGCTGTGCTGAACGTGATTGCTGCAGGTATAACACAAACAGCTCCTGCAGCTGCCATTATAAACATGTTTGGATGTTGTTTGTGGGACTTTGATTACGGTAAAAGCAAGAATCTAATGTTTTAAAGACTATACTGATTCTGGTTCATACTACCCAATAAAAATTCTTATGAAGCAAGGCAAGTTAAATTACATAATGACAACAGTCATGCATTTGTGACAATCAGGGGTAGCATAATGTGAAAACCGCTGGTACGTCTGGTCTGCTTCATCACATGTCTCAGCCAGGCGGGTATTAAAGTCTGCAATTGAGACTTCCAAGTCATTCTGTAGCACTTGTAAATATTCAGATTCACAACATCTTACTGGAGAAAAATGTTTGTCTTGTCGACTTCTGTCCAGTCTTGTTCCAAACTTTTCAGTTGTACGTCTTTTATCAATGGATTTAAACGTTATGAAGAGTATATCTTCTATGAAGACATGTCCTTTTTAATATACCCATACTGTGTGGAATATTTCCATATTTTCCAGCTTGATTTCTATAACTAATTGTTTGTGCACTTTTCTGAATATGTTTTATATTCCGCTATGTAATGTTATTGTTGGTCGGATCACTAATGCCATGTCGTCTACACAGTACATGAGCTGTAATTTGTTACAGGAACTGCTAGTTGTATTTATGTTTTATGTTCATGGTACCCTTCTTATTTAAATACAAGATTGAAAAATAGTGAAGACCTGATTTAAGACTACCTGTGAGTTAAAGAGGGTTGCCCATTAACAAACAATGAGACAATACTTGAGTCAGACACAATAAAATGGACATATTAACACATTAACTACCGAATTGAAAAACACACTGTGGCCGAATTAAATTTTTTTCCCATTTTCATCCTGTAGGTGTTTGCACAAAGTAAGCTGTAGCTTTCGTAATTGTTTACAGATTTTTATGAATTACACGTCATTTTAAAGATACGTGAATGTACTATTACAATAATCACCGGTTGTAACTCTAATAGAGGTTTTTGCTATTTAACAGCCCTCCGATGGCCGAGGACTTGCAATATTTTCACAATTATAACTGCTTGCGCCCCATCTCTATCAAAATCACAATTTCAATCAATGTGCACACCGTTTTCACTCTTGTCCTCGTCGCTAGATCTATCAGTCAATTGTTGAAACACGTTTCTATCCTATTCAGCCGTTAGACGAGATGTACACGCATTTTTTGTAGTCCTATCACTAGTTGCCACGGTAAAGATTATACTGGTGCCCTCTCACCTTTTGATCCCCTATGGTGTACTTATTTAACTTTGAAAATAGAACTGTAACTCAACTTTGAATAAAAGTAGTTAAAAACTCGTGGCTTACAATTCAATAATTTTTTTTATCTACACTGTGTACAGTTGTGATGATGGGTGAATGTTGAGGCAATGGCGATTATGGTAGAGTATGTACATTCCAATCTATTTGTAAGTAAATACTAAAAAAAAAAAGGATCCACTTTGGATCTTATTAAATAACACGTTCCAGGAATGTTCACCGTCCTTCTGTATTTATTTTAACAGAGAAAAATTAAAGTTTATCTATCTCTCCTATCTTTACAGCTCAAGTTCATCATTTAAAACATTATGTTGACAGTAGTGGCTTGTCTCACACTGGTTACTAGATTCACGAAACTTATTGTCGTGACAAATTCTAAATCCACATATATAAATTAAAAGGTAAATGTAAAGCCTAACACATAAATTCAATAAAAGGGAAAGAAGAATGGTAAAGAACAGGGCTGTCACAATGACTGTACTCGAGATCCCCCTTTTTCTGCTTCGTCTGCATATTCTCACGCTTTCACGTTTACTAGTAAAGCCTACAGCAGCATACACGCGTTTCAACAAAACAATAAAACGTGTACTGTATTTCTTAGAAAACCTTGAGATACGCAAGCTGCTTAATGACCTAAATTAATACTAGCATTAATTTCATTTTATACACTGCGTAATGAAAAGACAGATGGACTTAGGATAGATAGAGAGAGAGGGCTGAACGGAGGAACGCCGGCAACACTAACACGCGTCTCGCGATATACAATTAATGCCACCCCTAACGCGAAAGGCATGAAGCACTAGCTTTTTTTCCAAATAGACAGTGATAAAAAACACTACCCATACGAGAGTTAGGTTTAAAAACCTGTAAAATGCTTATTAGGAAACATGACATATTTTTTAATAAACTTACTCAGAAACAGTGCGTTGAGAACCAGCTTATATTTTTTTCTAAATAAAAGCCTGGGACAGAGGCAGATCGGAATTTGTGCCATATTCATCGCCAGTCAACGTATTTGTGTATTATTTCCATGAATTGTGGTAAGCTTGACATATTTGATATCTTTTTAATGAAAATTGAATGTAAATTGATAACACTGACAAACAACATTTTTCTTTCTTATATAAGAATAAGGGTTCTTAGGTCAGTTTCTTGCGCTGATTTCAAATTTGAAATCCGTTTATCTCTATCACGTCGGGTTCTTAAGATATTTGTGAATAAATATATTTTTGGGAAACCGTTATTTGCTCCGTTTCATTTTTACTATATAACTTTTTAAAAATTAATAAAATGCAAAATAATTCTACTTTTTATACTGCTAAAAGATGCATGACATATGTTACGTTATATTTCAAATAGTTACTGTATTTTGAAATAATTCTGAGTGAAATATGGCTTCTAGAAGTTGTAGAAATTCGGCTGATCTGTTCTGTTACGTGTGCGGATATTTTACCGATCGTGTTCACCAGAAAAACTTTACACCATTGCTAAAGAAAGCATATGAACTTTATTTCGATTCGAAAGTTGATGATGCAAATAAATCTTGGAAGCCAAATGCAGTTTGTTCGACTTGTGCAAATACATTGGCAGGTTGGTTACGAAAATCGCCGAAGCATAAGTCGATGCCTTTTGGAGTGCCAGTAATATGGCGTGAACCGACAAATCACGCTACTGATTGTTACTTCTGCTTGACAAATATCTATGGTTTCACTTTTAAAACTAGAAAGTCTGTGGTTTATCCAAATATTGAATCGGTTTCGAAACCAGTGCCTCATGATCCAATCACGTGTCCGATCCCAGTTCCACCAGAACAATATCCGTTGGACGTGAATGAACCATCAGAAAGTGATAGTTTACCTGCTTTAGAAACTAATTCTAACTCGGATTATATACCGGTGAATGATGGTGTTCACTTAATTAACCATTCAGAACTTTCAGATCTAATACGTGATCTCGCTCTTACCAAAGGACAAGCGGAATTACTCGGTTCGCGACTCAAAGAATGGACTCTTTTAGCGCCCAATACTCCGATATCTAAATTTCGTCATAGACACAGAGAACTTGTTCAATACTTTGAGATGGATGATGACATTTGCTATTGCAAAGATGTAAAAGGTCTAATGGTGCACCTCGGTCATGAGCACATAGTCAACGAATGGCGACTTTTCATCGACTCTTCCAAGACTAGTCTAAAAGCCGTGTTATTGCATAATGGAAATTTATTTTCATCAATTCCAGTCGCCTACTCTGTTCATATGAAAGAAACTTATGACAATATGGCTATACTTTTGGCAAAAATAAAGTACAATGACTACCAATGGCGGATTTGTGGAGACCTAAAGGTCATTGCAATTCTCACGGGCATGCAAACTGGGTATACTAAATTTTGTTGCTTCCTATGTGAATGGGACAGCCGCAACAGACAGGAACATTATGCAAGAAAGGTGTGGCCTATCAGGGATCGTATGCAGCTCGGGCATAAAAACGTAATACACGAGCCATTAGTTAACAAAGACAGCATCATTTTACCACCGTTACATATAAAGTTGGGGCTCATGAAGAATTTCGTAAAAGCGTTAGATAAAACGAGCAAAGCTTTCACTTATCTTCGAGAAAAGTTTCCGCAAATTAGCGATGCAAAGATTAGCGATGCAAAGATAAAGGAAGGTATCTTTGTAGGACCTCAGATTAGGAAAGTTATTGCAGACAAACAATTCGAGAACTTGTTACATGGTAGTGAACTTCGCGCATGGATGGCATTCAAATCGATCGTCGATAACTTTCTGGGAAATCACAAATCTGTCGACTATGTGCATATTGTTAAGCAGTGCATATATGCATACAGAATTATGGGCTGTAACATGTCCCTCAAAATCCATTTGCTCGATTCGCATCTTGACTTTTTCCCTGACAACCTTGGCGAAGTCAGCGATGAACATGGAGAACGATTCCATCAAGATATCGCCGTAATGGAGTCACGTTATCAAGGACGGTGGAGTGTGACCATGCTTGCCGATTATTGTTGGATGCTTCATCGCGATGTACCACATGCCATTCACCGACGAAAGTCGACTGCAAAGAAATTCAAGCCTACATAACTGTTATACTTCTTGTACAAATGATGTTGTAATACTGTATGCGTTGTTAAAAAACTTCAATTGCGTATTTCTAGAGATCCCGACCTGATAGAGAAAAACGGTTTGCAGATTTAAAAATAGCGCATTAAAATTGACCAGAAAAACATAGAAATGTTAGAGAAAGAAAAAAAAATTTTTTTTTTGTTAGTCAGTGTAATTTATGTCTGTATATGTGCGTGGTTCAGTAGCAAACATGAGGCAAGGCCTAGATAGTGCTCCAACCTGAACAGGACGTGTCGGAGAAAAGTAAAACTGCATGGAATTGCCAAACAGTACACTGACACCTATCTTATTGACTAGATAGAACTAATGCTGGAATTGCAGAGGCATAGTAACCATTAGGGAGGAGTATACTGGTGTAAATTGTTTCAGATGAAGCTAGCAGTAGGCCTACCGCTCTGAACTCAGTGTTTGTTATGTATTGTGTTCAGTGTGGAAATAAATTATAAATTAGTTCTGAAGTAGGAGGTACAACCTTCTTGTTTCAGGGACCGTGGTCCTAAGTTATTGAAGCAGCACCTGGTCTGAATTTTGCTGAATCCAGAGGCTGACAGCATACTCCTTGGTCCAGATAGCGACCAGTGAGGTGTCTCCAGAACACAGTGAAGCAATCGAGCAGAGGAGTCTTTTCCTGCCGCCATCACGAAAGATAAGCTTCTGTGGCCAGAGCAGCTCAACATTATGTGCCCCCCCCCCCCCTCTAAAATTGACATTATATTAAACACAGAGGGACAATAAATTGTTTCAAATGACAGGAACTGTGAACTTTTCCCAATACTATTTCCACGATAATCAAACACTTGAAGTCATGATGACAAACAACAATCTAGCTTGAAAAACAAAACCAGTATTACCTCATAGTACTACTTCACAACTTACACACATAGGATAATACTAATAAATTCTGTCAATACAAAGATCATATTTATAAATTGTGATTACATTTGATTGTGATTCCTGGTTCACTGTGTAGTTGAATCAGGATATCTATTATTGAAAATAATTATTACATATATATTTGAAACGTTACACTTGACTCATTTAAGATAGTCTTATAGAGTGTTATATGTGTGTGAGTGTCACAGTGTTGTAAAGTGTTGTGGAATAAATTAAATTGTTTATCTGTCTGTTGTTGTTGTGACTTACACTTCATCATTTTCATAACCCTAGACATTCAACGTAGTCATCACAATATTCCAGAATAATTCTGACTGAGGTATAAATGTGGTAGCAAGTAAGGTCATCTGTAATACACCACACTTATTAGATACAGATACCTTCACAGCTGATCTCAGTCAGTACACTAAGTCCTTTATAAATATTAATATCATCCCATTTTACCACACTTATCTCAGGTTCAAGTCAGTTGCACTTTAATAACACACTGATAGTCTGTTCTGCAAACTCCTAAACAGTAAGGGGAAAGACAGTAATAGACTACTTCTATCTCTGGGCTTCACATACAGCAGGATATAAGACTTCAGACCTCATAAATATGATCACACTTGTGGTATGTGCACTAGGATCCTGAAACAATGAATATGATGTGTCCAGTGGTTGCTTAGGATGCTTGTTATCCCTATGGTGAGCTGAGATGAGAATGTTTTTTTTCCAGATGCTGTGTGCACAATGAATGATAAACGGCTCTGTATGATACAGAGTAGGGGGACAGATTAGTGTCTACTGCAAAACATTTTCAATCAAATAATAAACGATCAATATGAAACTATGACCCATGATGCAGCCTTTGCCTTTAAGAAATTCCATCCGTTCCCATGCACAAATTGCTTCGCCATTATGACGGTTTTCCCTTTCCTTTCCTTCCCTGGCGAGGTTACGACTGCGCATGCGTCTGCTAGTACTGTGGCAGTTAACCCTTGGGCGATACAGTGTGTTTACATACTAAAATCTAACTAAGCGTATTGTTCCATTATGCTACATAGGCCCCATTTTTTAGACTGTACAATGTACAGGTTATTTATTGGGAGCATTCGCTAAAGTAACGATTGTTCATTCTTTCCTTCCAGAACTGCCGGGTGGCGACTTAAAAAGTCCGCTCCAACATTTTTCTTCCAAGGAATGTACTGTACTGTAAATGAGTAAGGTGCCAGTTATAAACCCCATTAGATTTTCTTACCAACAACACACTTGAACTGTAGGAAGATTCTGATTTGGAGATAATTGTCTCGTTTAATAAGTGATGAATCTCTTCCCTGAGTGCCTGTGCTTTTGCTTTGTCAGTCCATGTCCGCATCAATGCTTCCAGTGGACCTTGTATGGGCCGGCCAAACAACAACGTTGCCGGAACTACATCTGTTGTTAATGTAATGGGCAGTATAATGAAGTGGGGTCTGTATCCGGCACATAGTTGGTACAGCCCGGTCTTCTACCACCTTTGTTTGCGGGTCTTTTTCGCAGCTTCTTTACTACTGTTTGCTGTCTAACCACACTTTTCTGATTTTCCAGTTCATGGTGTTCCGAACATAATCTAGTCGTGGTAGGATGTCTTGAGTCCCCTCTCGGTACAATACTAAGAGTTGCCATGGTTACTAGTGTATTGGTAGACTTTTGAAGGTTTTGTTTTCCCCTAACCACTGTATCTACCTCATGGTTTTTCTTCCTAGACCTACGTCCGCCACAATGCTTCCCTAGGCCCTGTAACTGGTCTACTATTCCAATTGAGGTTACCTGGTTACAATCTGAGCAGGATTTCCCATACTGATCTATGTCTTCAGTGATACCTGGCCAGCAATATTGCAATGCTATCCCTTGACAAGTGGCCTTCTTTCCTCTGGTATAGCAAGCTCTTGCTCCATAACTTCCTCCCTGTATGATTTTGACACTACCAGCTGTCCATGCCATTTAGAGCCTGTTCCAGCTTTTCTATATAGTACGCAATTTTCCATATAGTAGTCTCCTTTGTCAAGAGGGTTATGAGCCTTTGGCAATTTGCCAATACAAGGCGTCAATGTGCTGTCTGCTACTTGAGCCGTTTTCATCTCAATCGGATGAAATTTAAATTTATTGTCCCTCTCTTGGTTCTGGGAGCCTGACCTGGTCCGGGTATCTTCCGCAACTACAGGTTTTATCGGATTTCCAAAGAACACATATCTAATCCTCAACATCAAGGGGTAGAGGGGATTCTCTAGTACTGCTGCATTTATTTCCCCTTCCACAAAGCGACAACTGACTAGAATCTTCGCTATGGGCAAAGTTGGGGATAATGCTCCCTTGAGTGGCCCTTGAATGTCCACTGTTTCTGTGGTGATTTGTTCAGGGCGCACTAGAGATGCACAAATGACAGCATCATAAGACAAACCTGTGTCATGTATCACTGTGATTTGTTTGCCATTTACCGTCACTTCCTCCTGTATTGGTGGGTGATGGAGGCTACTCTGATTCACTGTCAGATCCTTCCTATCAGAAGTCTTCACCTTGAGACATGCAGCAAAATGAGGAGGATTTTTTATTCTGCAGTATGGGTGAATGTTGAGGCAATGGTGATTATGGCAGAGTATGTACATTCTAATCTTTTTGTAAGTAAATACTAAAAAAGAGAATCCACTTTGGATCTAATTAAATAACACGTTCCTTTACACTCTATCTTGTCCACCAGGAATGTTCACCGTCCTTCTGTATTTATTTTAATAGAGAAAAATTAAAGTTTATCTGTCTCTCCTATCTTTACAGCTCAAGTTCATCATTTAAAACATTATGGTGACAGTAATAGCTTGTCTCACACTGGTAACCAGATTCATGAAACTTATCTCAGGCCCAAGTCCGTTGCACTTTACTAAAACACTGATAGTTTGTTGTGCAAACTCCCAAAAAGTAAGAGGAATGACAGTAATAGGCTACTTCTATCACTGGGCTTCACATTCAGTAGGATATAAGACTTCAGACCTCATAAATATGATCACACTTGTGGTATGTGCACTAGGATCCTGAAACAATGAATATGATGTGTCCAGTGGTTGCTTATGATGCTTTTTATCCCTACGGTGTGCTGAGATGAGAATGTTTTTTTTCCAGATGCTGTGTGTACAATGAATGATACATGGCTCTGTATGATACAGAGTAGGAAGACAGATTGGTATCTACTGCAAAACATTTTCAATCAAACAATAAACAATCAATATGAAACTATGATCCATGATGCAGCCTTTGCCTTCCACACTCTCATGCCACGCCACTGCTAGTCCTTTAATGGTAGTTAGTAAATTGGTACTCGTAGACCCTACTGGATATGCTTATTGTTAGCAATGACTGCTGTGGGTAGTTTTAAAGGCTTGACAATATTTAGCCATCCTCGTCACACAATCAATATGTTTAGTATATTCACAAGCCTATTAATTCCTGAAATAAAATTTACATTATTCACATGAATACTTATGATATTCCTACATACCCTCTAAGAATCTTTCTCCAACACAGAATTACACTTTTAGTGAAGTTGTCTGCCCTGCATACAGTCAACAATGGCTTGGAAATGACAGTGCTCTACACTGCTTCTTCTGGCTGGGCTTAACAAGGTTGTGAGTGATAAATGAATTTCTAAACTGCCACCCTTATATATCAGTGGTGCGTACGTCTCAGGGAGTCGTTTCCGATTATCCAGAAATAATTCTAGAAAATGCCATCTATTGGCTCATTGTGTGTAGCCTTGCAATTTATTAAGGCATGCATCTCTTAAATGGCATGGGTTATCACTGTGACAGAAGTATGTAAATATATTACACGATATCTACACGTTTTGCTTCCACCTGTTTTCCACCTTTTCTTCCTTATTAGTTAGGCACGTTTTGTTAACGCAGTACCCCAAACTCCGATTCATTCAACTGTATCATTCATAATTTTGCCACGCCTTATTTTTTCTTTTCTCTATTGTCTTACAGGCACTAGGAATGATTAAAATTAGACCGTTTCACGAGTAGAGAGAGGGGACGGGTCGTATATTTGTAGAATCAAGAGCGATAATTCAAAAGTTGTACCTTTTGATAGATGCATGTAGAAAGAGAAAAGGGGAGATAATCAATCACAGTTACCCCCCCCCCCCATCGTTCGTTAGTGAATGTAATTGGCTACATATGAGCGGAGATCAAAAGACAGTTTGCTCGCTGCCGGGGTTCGGCGGTCGGCAAAAGGTGGCAAAATTAACTTTTGTAGCGAGATTTGATAACACTTGCTTGGTTGTAGCGCGACACACGCCCACAGCGCACACACACACCAGCGCAAGGACAGCGCGGCGCTCTTTCTTTGAAGTTTGAAGACGGGAAATGTGAATTACGGTTAAGCTAGACAATATTACGGAAGAATGAGGAAATAGCTATATAGGAATGTATGGCGGACTTTAAAAGTTTGCATTTACTGGAAATTAACTTATTAACTACAAGAGAACGCCTGGTTGGAATACAATTAAATAAAAATAATTCAACAAAGGAGATAGACTAGGAATTATATCCAAAAGGATATTATTCAAATATAAATAGTTTTAAAGATAATTAATATTTTTCACCTTCATCACATCTGCTAAAAGTTAGCTAATAATCTTTAAAAATTTATTATAACTGCATACCTAAACGGATTTAAATATAAATTGGATAGAATGGAAGCCTCATATGGGGAAAAGGAAATGATACATAGGAAGGAAGGAAGGATATAAGTGTGTAGTGAACAGCAGAAAAAAACAAGTACAGGAAAAGCACAAATCACCTCAAATCGCCTCAAACCGAGAGATTAAACGAAAATCTTTTGGGATTTTTAGAGGTGCTTTCTCGTACGGGCGAGAGACTGAAATATAAGGACAGAGCGGCGCATTGGAAATCACACACACCAAATCCAGAAGCCAGAGTGAGAAACTGGAAGACAGTATCTGCAAGAAAAGTTATTTTTTCACGCTGCATGCAGGGCAGATTAACTTCAACCAAAACAGTCTCACCGTGAGCTTATAAATCATAAGAGGGTTTTATGATCAATGTTTATGATCATTCCTGATCGAGAAACTAAAGACTTGAGGATCGTTGATCCAGCTCACTGAAGCCTAGAGGTCAACCAATCTTCAACACCTTAGTCCCCCGTAGTTATAGGGCGGGCTGAAGGAAAGTCTTCCGTATTCAAGTGTGTCTCAGGAACCTCGAGCAGACGTGGCTAATAACATAAGATGAGTTATATGTGTATCCATCCAACAAACACTGTGAGCAGTTTCTAAAACGACTGTCTAATGATGACAACTAGATGGCAAGAGATAATGTGACAATCCTTTTTTTTCAGTGGAAGATAAATCCAAGACTTTTTCTATTACTTATTTTAATTGGTAACTATAAATAATCATTCATTTTACCATCTTCCAACACCCATTTCTCATTACAAGAATATATAGATGTACATAATAAATTGGGAAATTGTACTCATTAGACTTGTTAAATTTTTAACTGTTAAATTTTGAGTTACCTTTTCAAATTTAATTATATTATCACATAGGGTTACTATAGCGAAAGTAGCAACTTATACTTCTGAAGCCTAAATCTATTGTCCAGCTCAGAGTATTCACAGCTGTAACTCATTTGTGATACCAGTGTACTTCTCGGCACTGGAACTTCATACTTTCCGGAGAGAGATTCTACTTCTGCTCTACCACTATTATTATTCTAGGAAAACCTTTCGCTACAACTTTGATTCAAAATTTGACCACTTAATTCCCCAAAGGTGTTTTGTCCCACACTGGTCAGCAACTTTTTGTCTATTTCATATATATATATATATTCCAGCTTTCCAACTCAGTTTATCTAGTACCCACAAATTTTCAGACGTCTAGCTTCGATATTCTAGATCAATTATAACAGTGGAATTTCTTAGTTTTTTTTTTTTCGATTGGAGATAGTCATTTTGTGTTGCGTTAAATATTTATAATAGCTTCTTGAGTGATTTAATTGTTAAGTCCGGCATTATATTTCACTACGATTTTTCTGTGTTGAGTGATTTAATTTTTAAAGTCCGTCATGATAGTTCACTAGGATTTTTGTGCTAATTGACTAGCGAATTAAAAAACATTTAGCTAACTTTTTAATTTAATTACTTGCTATTAACCAGTAAGAGATATTTTGGTCAACTAGTAAATGCACTATTCATTATGAGTAATAATAATAATAATAGCCCCTTCAGTCATAACTGACTATGGGAATGCGCCCCTGAGGTGACAGCCCTCAGCTGCTTATTTTCCAGGTGCTCCTTTCGACGTTTTCTCCTCACCTCTGCTTCTTGTGTGAGCCTCTCTTCGCCCAATCTGAGGTGGTGCCGTAAATAGCATCGCCACTTAGTGCGATCGGCAGCTTCATCCTCCCATGTTGCTGGATCCATGTCCAGTGCCCTCATATCTCTCTTGCACACATCTTTGAACCTCAGCTGTGGTCGCCCAACTGTTCTCTTGCCATCTGCTAATTGTCCGTAGAAGATATCTTTTGGGATGCGACCATCTTCCATGCGGCGAACATGGCCAAGCCAGCGAAGTCTGCGCTGTCTAAAGCAGCGTATACATACTTTGAAGGCCAGCACGTGACAACACCTCGACATTTGTCACTTTATCTTTCCACGAGATGCCGAGGATGAGGCGTAGACACCGCAAATGGAAGGTATTGAGCCTTCTTTCTTGCTTAGCATAGGTCGTCCAGGTCTCGCTGTCATACAGGAGTGTGCTGGTGACGCAGGCATTATATACCGCAGCTTTGGTCTTCATTGTGAGTTTAGAGTTTCCCCAAACACGCGATGTGAGGCGGGCAAAGGTAGCTGCAGCTTTGCCAATGCGGCTGTCGATTTCTGTATTCTGTTGCGCACATATTCTTTTGTGTGGCGCACAGATTACTGTAAGTACGCATACAAATGATAAATGTATTTATTTGTCTGATAAAAATATATTTATCTTTGAATTCACGATTTTCAGTCTAAGGGACAGAACTCAGATTAGTCGATGTGTATTCATTCTGTGAGTTATCTGTTCTTGTATCTTTCCTGAATATCGAACTTGGCGTATGAATCTAGACTTATGTCATATTTTGTGTCTGGTATGGCCAGAAACAGATTATTCTTGCTTAGGTTTAGGCAGGGATGTTTATGACCCGAATCTATGTGTATTTCTTGTCTATGTAGGACGAGTCTGTCTTATATCTTAATATCTTTGTATGTCTAAGTCGAACTATATCTCCGGTGTCGAACTTGGGGTCAAAGGTTGTTCGGCGGATGTGTTGCTAAGAGGATGTGAGAAGGTTCCGCCCTGTTGGGGTGCTGAGTTGTTGTACCGGCCTGGCGCCGAAAAAGTGATCTCTATATTAATGGGGAAAGAGGTAGTCTCTTTAGACATATCATGTATGATTCACCCCAGTGTTTATTCTTACTGCTAAGGAATGGCAGAATCATATTCTAGTGTATTTCTGATACCGAGGTAAAGACGCATTTCTTATGAACTTTTCCTGAGGCATTGTATTCGATGAACAGTCGTACGGTTGTACGTTTAGATGAATGTTAACCAGATGAAGATGACATTCATACCTAGCAGCACCATATTATGTGATGAAGTCAATAGTATCTATGGTAGAATCTACAAAGCAATGAGGACATTTGATGTATGATCCGCTTTGATTGTGCTTCATAGTTTGTATCCTGGGTGAGCGACAACTCACTGGGAGGAGAAGCCATTTTGAATTCTATATTTTCCAATCATCGAGCAGAGAACAGGGATGCCCCCTTACTATCACCTGATGAGTCCAGAGATCATTGCTACAGAAAAGAACCCACTACTAGTGGTTCAATATTATTATCAAAGAAATATGTGCTGAACTGTATCTATATGAATCTTCGCTAGACGAGGTTAGGTCTAGGAACCATCTTGAACCTTGTTTATGAACTGACGTGCTCTGTCAGTAAAGTCAGACGATATATATTGGTATTACGGAGTGCTTGTCTACTGACATTCCATTTGTACTGTTATGCAACATGAATGCCCATGTGATAGGGTATTTCATTGATCAACATTATTATGATTTATGCCAACCTGTTTCCTGTTCCTGTGTCGTCGAAGTGTGTGTCCATTAAATACAAGAAAACGTAAACAGTAGTTCGTCTTACACTTCCTGCCACGAGTGAGTGAGATTGCCCTATTGTCAACTCTCAGAACATTTTCCAGCATTCGCGTACTGTTGTTTCCTCACTCCATATCAATACACCACTGCATAGGTCGAGTTGACCTTTTGTTTGTCTTCATGTTTGACAACACCTATCGACACTCTTCGAACACGATCACAACCACCCAAGCAACACTGGTAGACCCTATCAACACTGCTCTTTATCAACTGGTGGTCCAGCTTTCTGGGTTTGACCTCGCAGAAATTGAGAATACAACAGACTACTGAGACCAGACCGTTTCCTGTGGCTGATACGACACACCTGCAGTACTAGTTTGCACTTTGTCACGTGACCTATTGAGCAAATACTGTAACTAGGTCAGCGTTTGTTGAAATTGTTCGCTGTACAGACTGCATTATACAGAACAGTTGGATCAAGTGAATATTTAACTGTGTTGGCAGGAAATGAAGTACTATCGAACTGAGAAGTCTACACATCAACGGTGGAGCTTCTATTGTGATTAATTTTGTAATAGTTAGGCCAAAATTAATTGTTATTAAAGTTGCAGTTTATTGTCATTGGAAACTGTACTATTAAAACTGAGCCTACTCTGCAACACTATCCATCTACATCACAATTCATTATATGATATATGCATTTATGTTTTATATATATTTATGTTTACATGTTTATATGTGATATTTGTGTATATTTATGTGGGCGGTTGGTGAGGTGACTAGTATAGGATATACCGAGTCATATTGGTCCTATAACAGCGTTCTATAGGTGCAATTTTCTTAATTGCAAATTTGCTGCAACATCTGTTGCTATTTTTTGTTAGCTGTGAAGACTGTGCTTCTCGTTGTTTTTGTGATATTTTTTCTGTTCTTCAGTTTTGTTTTGATTTGTTCGTATTTGTAGATCTACCCTTTCCTAAAATTTAGTTCTATACACATTTATATTTATACACTGTGACGTCATTTGTTTTGTTGTTATTCCTTTGCAGTTGTCATCACAGATTCTGTGATTATTTTCATTGATTTTCCTATTTGATTTATTTGATTTCTGCAAATGTTTTCATATTGTCTTTCTTATTTGTACTTTATGTATGTTGTTGGTGGACATGTACTATAGAATATACTTGATCATACACTACTAGCTGTGTAGTGAACTTATGAGAAATAATCAACTGATGACTAATTGCTGTTACTAAAGGTACACAGTTGATTATACAAGACCTTATTTAAAGGCTTGTTTCCAACAGAGATTGGGATTGTTAGCTAATTAATCAAGTTCATTTAGAACTTGTTCCTGTTTACTTGGAAATAGATTACATTATTGTTTCAAGTGATTGCTATCAGTTTACTTGGAAATAGATTACATTATTGTTTCAAGTGATTGCTATCATTACTAGACATCATGTCTACATTGGAATACTTTATTGCACAAGGGAAATCCCTTGATAAGTCTGGTAAGGAATTAGAGGAGTTTGCAACTGCTCAATTTGCCATGGTATTAAAGTCAGAAGAAAAGAAGCAAAAAGAGGAAAATAAATGGAAAGCAGAAGTTGAACAAAAGAAGATAGAAGCTGAGAATTTAAGATTGCAGATGCAAGCTGAGGACAGAAAAGCTGCTGCTGAGAAGAAAAAAGCTGCTGCTGAGGAGAGAAAGCTTCAAATGGAAGAAAAAAAAATTAGAAGCTGAAGAAAAGAGATTAGAAAGAGAGGCTGAACAAAAGAGATTAGAAAGAGAGGCTGAACAAAAAAGATTAGACAAAGAAGCTGAAGCCAAGGAGAAAAAAGCAAAAAGAGAACATGAGGAAAAACTGTTAGCATTTGAGTTAGAAAAATTGAAATTGACAAATATGAGTAATGTTAATGAGTCCTCTAGTGGTAATGGTAAACCCTTTACTCACAAGGTCAAGGTACCAGCGTTCAATCCTTCCAGTGATGACATAACATTCTGGCTGGATAGATTTGAACGCTTTTGTCGAGCTCATAATGTGGATAAATCACAATATGCTAACCAGTTATCAGAAAATTTGAAAGGTGATTCTCTGACTAGTTTAAGTTTGGTTGAAGAGGCTGACAAGGATAATTATGATGTTATTAGAGCAGCCTTATTGAAAAAATATCAATTAACAGAGGAAGGTTACCGTATTTTGTTTAAGAAAATGGTACCTGAATCAGGGGTAGAATTCTCAGAATTCATTGCAAGGACACGTCTTACATTTAATCGTTGGATTGAGTTGTCCAAAACAGAAAAGACATATGAAGCCCTTATGGACTTGTTGCTCAGGGACAAGATTATGTCAAGTGTTAATAAACCATTCCTTGAATTCCTACATGAGCGTAAACCCAAGACACTAAAAGAAATGCAAGAATATTGTGACCAATACGTCACGGCACACCCTGACGTAACTCTTAGCAACACTAAGATTAAAGAGAGTATGCCGGTTGCTTCAGCAACACCATACAATTCTAATTACTCACACAAATTTCAGGGACCACAAAACAGGTTTGGAAAAAAAGGTAACCATAATAGTTATCAAAACCAAGGTAACCAATCATTTCAGGATTCTTCTGCTAAGAACTGGAGACAAGCCGACAGCCCTCGATACAGAGGTGGTCATAATTATAGAAATTTCCGCAGAGGAAGTCATTATAGAAACTATCCAAGTCATCCATCATGGAGACAACAAGACCATAGTTATAGAGATACTCATTATAATGAATATGATAATGGTAACCATGAGAACTATGACTCAAACCCAAATAGGGGTTACAATAGAGGAAATAATAATGATTACAGAGGCAATAATAATCGAGGTAGATCACAATACAAAAAACATAAATCACATTATCAGGCAAACTCTGCACAGCAAGAGTCACATGAAGCCTATAAACAGACTAAAGATAATAATGATGCTAATAATATGGCATGTTCCGCTTTTGATTTTGGGAGAGCATCTCAGTGCCCCCAATGCAAAACATTATTTGAACCAACTACGGTGTCCACTTTAAGTTGTGGCCATCCTCTTCCCGCTCTTCCTGCGTCAGTCGCGCATGATGGAAGAGGTTCTCTTGTCTTACATAAAGGTTTAGTAAATGACAATCCAGTCTCAGTTCTTTTTTATTCTGGATGCACCACAATTGGTGTTAGGCAGTCGCTTGTAGATCCTTCTCGTGCCACTGGAAAAGTAGTCAAATGTGTAACATTTGGCGGCACCTTAGAGAAATACTCTACTGCTATCATTAGGATTGCTACTCCTTTCTTTACAGGAGATGTACACGCATGTCTTCTGCCGAATCCGATCGCTGATCTTATCATCGGTCGTATTCACGGAGTCAAAGAATGCACTCCACAACAAATTTCCGTTTGGGAAAAACAAAATATGCAAACTGCTAATGCTGTAGTCACTAGAGCTCAGGCTCTTAATATGCCTCAAACTTCATCTACTGAAGATAATGAAGTGCATAACCAAGACGATCCCTTGGTAATTTCTCGTGACTCATTTATTAAACAGCAAGAAGATGATCCGACTCTAAAGAAATTCTTCACTCTTGCAACAAAAGGTGATCCGAATAAGGATACAAAGCGTAAATCTTGGATTACAATGAAGAATGGCGTACTTGTACGTATGGTGCAAGACTCCGTTAAGTCAAGTCATTCTCAGATTCTTGTTCCCAAGAATTTGAGAGTTAAAATTTTGCAGCACGCTCACGACTCTCAGTGTGCTGGACATATGGGTTTTTCCCGTACAAAGTCAAGAGTTCTTGCGGCTTTCTTTTGGCCTTTTGTGAACAAAGACATACGGATTTATTGTCGATCTTGTAAAGTATGTCAAGAAGTTAAATCCAAAGGTCCACGCCATGCTGCACCTATTCAGGCTGCAGACATTCCTATTCGACCATTTCAGAAAATGGCGATAGACATCATTGGTCCATTTAAGATCAAATCTGCTAGAGGACATCAGTTTATCTTAACGTGTGTGGACATGTGCACACGTTGGCCAGAGGCTATTCCTCTGAAGAGCATTACTACTGCTGACATTGCAGATGCTCTTTGGCTTATATTTTCTCGTCTGGGATTCCCCGGAGAAATATTGTCAGACCATGGCACCCAACTAATATCGGATACCATGTCTCAAGTGATGTCGACTCTGCAGATAGAGAGATCCTTGAGTAGTATCTATCATCCTATGTCCAATGGGATGGTCGAACGGCTAAACAGAACACTCAAAAACTTACTAGGGAAGATAACTGAGGATCATCCTCAAGATTGGGACAGGGTTTTACCCGCGGCCCTCTTCGCTTACAGAGAGGTCCCCAATGAACATACAGGATTTTCTCCCTTTGAACTTGTCTTTGGCGCGCGACCGCGCGGCCCTATGTCTTTGCTTCATGATCTCATAACTGCTGATAATATTACCGATGACACAAAATCTTCTTACGAATATGTCATCGCGCTGAGACAAAAGATTATCGAAGCATGCAAATTGGCAACTTCTTCTTCTGAATTTGCTAAGCAGAAGGCAAGACAATTTGCCAATAAGAAAAGAACCTTACGACAACTTTGTCCTGGTGACAAAGCATTTGTTTTGCTACCTTGTAGGGAAAAGAGACTTCTTATTTCTTGGAAAGGTCCATACGATATAATCTCGAAAATTTCCGATGTTGACTACATTGTCGATATTGATGCAAAGCATAAAACCTTCCACATCAATATGCCAGCGGAATTCCATGAACGTCCGGATTATTTACAGCCTATTTTCCAGGCAACGGACGATTCACCAGTTCAACATGGTCATTACTCATCACTGTCCGTAATACAGGACGAGGAAACAAGTTTTTCGGAAGTTAATCTTCCGCTTCCGATGATTCCACTTCATTCTAGTGAATCATGGAAAAACGTTACTGTTTCTCCTGATTTGTCTCTAGGAGAACAGCGACAAGTTTCGACTATGTTACAAACATTTCAGGATGTCCTTACTGACATCCCTGGACAAACTCATGTCATTGAACATGACATTATTCTAACTGACCATAATCCTATTAGGGTCAGACCTTATCCTATCCCTATACATTTTCAAGCACAGGTTGAGAAGGAGTTGGATGAGATGATAGATTTAAAAACAATTGAACCATCCAATTCTGCATATTCTTCGCCGATGGTTATTGTTCGGAAAAAAGACAATAACATACGTCTTTGCGTTGACTATCGCAAATTGAATCAAGTTACGAAGTTTGATGCTGAACCTATGCCTTTACTAGAAGAGCTACTTACTAGGCTTTCTAAATCTCATTTTTTCACTAATTTAGATTTGTCCAAAGGATATTGGCAAGTTCCTTTATCTGAACGCGCGAAACCTTTTACTGCTTTTTCTACACCTAGAGGCCTTTTTCAATTTAATTTCATGCCTTTCGGCCTTATGAACGCACCAGCTACATTCGTACGCATGATGCGTCGAATCCTATCTTATCGGTCAGATGTCATCGCGTACCTCTGTCTTTTCAGCGATACTTGGGAAGATCACTATTCAGGGTTAGTTGAATTGTTATCAACTCTACGCGAGCATAACCTGACAGCAAAACCATCGAAAGCTTGCATTGGTTTTAGCGAAATATCTTTCTTAGGACACCGTGTTGGTCATGGTTTCCTAAAGACAGAGGACCATAATATCACTAAGATACTTAACATCTCTATTCCTAAGACTAAAAAGCAAGTGCGAAGTCTCTTAGGTCTTATTCAATTTTATGGAAGATTCATTCCGAATCTATCCTCTATCATGGCACCTCTTTCTACACTACTAAAAAAAGGGTCGCCTAATATGGTCCACTGGTCTCAGGAATGCCAATCCTCTTTGGATAAGATTAAAAATTTGTTTTCAACACCACCTATTTTAGTGTTACCTACTACAGATAAGACATTTGTTCTTCGTAGTGACGCTTCATCCATTGGGATTGGAGCGGCACTAATGCAAGAGTACTCTGGAACTCTGCATCCAGTAATGTATATCTCTAGAAAACGTAATGCTGCAGAAAGGAATTATTCGGTTTTAGACCGTGAACTATTGGCTATGGTTTGGTCAATTCTCAAATTACAAAGATTCCTTCTAGGCGCAAATTTCATAGTAGAAACCGATCAGAAAGCTCTTACGGCTATACAGAGTAAGAATTTGAAGAGCTCGAGGTCTACTCGATATGCAATTGCTCTTCAACCTTTTCATTTTTCGGTACGAGCTATCCGTGGATCAGATAATGTGATGGCAGACATTTTGTCTAGATGCCCACATGATTCCACCTAACTGTTGGGTCTTGGACTTCTTAACACTTCCAACTCTACAACAGTTTTTTTTCTTTTCTATATTAAGATAAATACACATTATAATTTGTAATATAGTGATTTTATCACTACTATCATTACGTTCATTGATATATATATATATATATATTCACCGATATTCGTTGATGATTTTTCTTTTTTGTCAATCATGTACTTATAGTGCTTAAATATGAAATTGTTATATGCATTGTGTCATTGCAAGTATAGTAGTATGCGTAGTGACACCTCTCTGGAAACATTTATGCTTAAGAGAAATGCTTTCTCTGAGAGGTTGAGATGTATTCTTACCAGTCGATCTATATTTCGACTTTGCCTTAATTTGGCTTATAAATTCCAGATATTTCTCATTTGTGCGTTGTGAGCCTATTGTATGTTGCTCTCAGATGGAAAAAAAATGGGGGTGTGTTAGTCTGTTGCGCACATATTCTTTTGTGTGGCGCACAGATTACTGTAAGTACGCATACAAATGAAAAATGTATTTATTTGTCTGATAAAAATATATTTATCTTTGAATTCACGATTTTCAGTCTAAGGGACAGAACTCAGATTAGTCGATGTGTATTCATTCTGTGAGTTATCTGTTCGTGTATCTTTCCTGAATATCGAACTTGGCGTATGAATCTAGGCTTATGTCATATTTTGTGTCTGGTATGGCCAGAAACAGATTATTCTTGCTTAGGTTTAGGCAGGGATGTTTATGACCCGAATCTATGTGTATTTCTTGTCTATGTAGGACGAGTCTGTCTTATATCTTAATATCTTTGTATGTCTGAGTCGAACTATATCTTCGGTGTCGAACTTGGGGTCAAAGGTTGTTAGGCGGATGTGTCGCTAAGAGGATGTGAGAAGGTTCCGCCCTGTTGGGGTGCTGAGTAGTTGTAGCGACCTGGCGCCGAAAAAGTGATCTCTATATTAATGGGGAAAGAGGTAGTCTCTTTAGACATATCATGTATGAATCACCCCAGTGTTTATTCTTACTGCCAAGGAATGGCAGAATCATATTCTAGTGTATTTCTGATACCAAGGTAAAGACGCATTTCTTATGAACTTTTCCTGAGGCATTGTATTCGATGAACAGTCGTACGGTTGTACGTTTAGATGAATGTTAACCAGATGAAGATGACATTCATACCTAGCAGCACCATATTATGTGATGAAGTCAATAGTATCTATGGTAGAATCTACAAAGCAATGAGGACATTTGATGTATGATCCGCTTTGATTGTGCTTCATAGTTTGTATCCTGGGTGAGCGACAACTCACTGGGAGGAGAAGCCATTTTGAATTCTATATTTTCCAATCATCGAGGAGAAAACAGGGATGCCCTCTTACTATCACCTGATGAGTCCAGAGATCATTGCTACAGAAGAGAGCCCACTACTAGTGGTTTAATATTATTATCAAAGAAATATGTGCTGAACTGTATCTATATGAATCTTCGCTAGACGAGGTTAGGTCTAGGAACCATCTTGAACCTTGTTTATGAACTGACGTGCTCTGTCAGTAAAGTCAGACGATATATATTGGTATTACGGAGTGCTTGTCTACTGAAATTCAATTTGTACTGTTATGCAACATGAATGCCCATGTGATAGGGTATTTCATTGATCAACATTATTATGATTTATGCCAACCTGTTTCCTGTTCCTGTGTCGTCGAAGTGTGTGTCCATTAAATACAAGAAAAAGTAAACAGTAGTTCGTCTTACACTTCCTGCCACGAGTGAGTGAGATTGCCCTATTGTCAACTCTCAGAACATTTTCCAGCATTCGCGTACTGTTGTATCCTCACTCCAAATCAATACACCACTGCGTAGGTCGAGTTGACCTTTTGTTTGTCTTCATGTTTGACAACACCTATCGACACTCTTCGAACACGATCACAACCACCCAAGCAACACTGGTAGACCCTATCAACACTGCTCTTTATCATATCCAATGAGAGTTTGTCATTGATGGTAGACCCTAGGTATGTGAAGTGGTGCACCACTGCCAATTCATAGTTATCGATAGTGATAACTGGTGCAGCACCCACATCCTGACTCAGCACATTCGTTTTCTTTAGACGTATTGTGAGGCCAAAGTCCTTGCATGCTTTAGTGAAGCGATTCATCAAGCTCTGAAGCTCCTGTTGGCTTTGAGTGACGACTACCGCATCATCAGCGAACAACAAGTCTCTTATAGTGACCCTTCTGATTTTTGTTTTTGCCTTCAGCCTTGAAAGATTAAACAGATGGCCATCTGACCTAGTGTGAAGGCATATTCCTTCAGTTGCATCTCTGAATGCATGTTTCAAGAGTAAGGCAAAGAAGATTCCGAAGAGAGTCGGAGCCAGAACACAGCCTTGTTTAACGCCACTTCGTATATCAAAGGGCTGTGAAGTGCTTCCAGCATATTGGACTGTTCCCTTCATGTCGTCATAGAATGACTTTATCATTTCCAGCATTTTAGAAGAGCAGCCTATTTTCAGGAGGATTTTAAAGAGTCCATCCCTACTAAACAGGTCGAATGCTTTTGTGAGGTCTATAAAGGCGATATATAATGGTCTTTTCTGCTCTCTTGCATTTTCCTGAAGCTGGTGGAGAGGGAAGATCATGTCTGTTGTTGAGCTGCCAGCTCGGAATCCACACTGTGCCTCTGGATATATGCGCTCAGCTAACTTGTGTAGTCGCATTAAGATGACTTTGGCAAAAACCTTACCAACAATACTAAGAAGCAAGATGCCTCTGTAGTTATTGCAATCACTCCTGTCTCCTTTATTTTTATACAGTGTTACAATCTTGGCATCTCGCATGTCTTGAGGAATAGTTGTCTCTTCCCAGCACTGGCACCGCATCCTATGCAGGGGATGTAATAGCGTGCTCTTACAGCATTTGATTAAATCAGGAGGAATCCCATCAATGCCTGGTGCTTTGCCAGAGGCCAAGCTATCAAAGGCCTTACTGAGTTCCTCTAATGTTGGTTCGGCAACCAGCTCCTCCATAGTTGGCAGACTATTGACAGCCTCAAGGGCTGCAGGCGTAACGGTATTGTCTCTAGCGTAAAGCTCAGAGTAGTGCTCGACCCACCTCTCCATCTGCTTACCCTTATCGGTTAGCTTCTCTCCGCTGATGGTTTTTAGCGGTGCCGTCTTACTTTTATGGGGGCCAAGTGCTTTCTTTATACCGTCATACATTTGTCTAATGTTGCCTGTTTGTGCTGCGATCTGGATGCTCTCACTGAGCTGGAGCCAATAGTCATTTGCACAGCGTCGAGCAGTTTGTTGAACTTTGCTTCTCGTAGCCCTCAGGATCTGTAGGGTTCTGGCACTCGGTGAACGTTTGTATTCATTCATAGCACTGCGCTTAGCTTCAATAACAGGTGTCATCACATCTGATGAAGCGTCAAACCAGTCATTTGACTTTGCTGTTTTCTTACCAAAGGTGGCAAGTGCAGTACTTTGAATGGTGTTCCGTAGATGCTCTCAGTTCTCTGTAATAGTATCACCATGCTGAGGGCTACTGAGCACTTTCTTGAAGGTCGCAGTGAATTGAGCGATCATGAAAGGGTCTGACATCTTGCTGGTATCAATGCGTGGTTTCCCCTCATGTCTGACACGATAGAGTTTTCTTGGTTGTGCTCTGATTTTGCAGCAAACCAAGGAGTGATCTGTGTCACAGTCTGCACTATGGTACGAGCGCGTGGAGAGCACAGACCCGAGGCGTGGCCTTCTGACGAGAATCAGGTCAAGTTGGTGCCAGTGCTTGGATCGTGGGTGTCTCCATGACACCTTATGCTGGGGTTTTGTCTGAAAGTAGGTGTTGGTCAGCAGAGGTCATGGTGGACGCACAACTCTAACAGCCGTTGTCCATTTTCATTCATCTTGCCAATACCAAACCTGCCCAGACATGAAGGCCATGAAACATTATCGGCACCCAATCTAGCGTTAAAGTCACCAAGGAGAACAAGCTGTTCTTGCCTAGGTATGCTTTTGATTACTGCTGCTAGATTCTCGTAGAACTCATCTTTAGCTTCTGAGGCAGAGTACAGAGTAGGAGCATACACACTGACAAGGGTGATGGGACCTGTGCTAGTTTGCAGGCGGAGCGTTAACAGGCATTCTGATCCATTCTCGCCTGGTTCAACCATGTTAGTTAGCGATTTTTTGACCGCAAAACCTACTCCATGTTCTCTAGCTTTATTAAGATTTTTCCCTTGCCAATAAAATGTGTAGTCCTTCTCACTCACCGTTCCAGAGCCCGCCAGGCGCGTTTCCTGAAGTGCAGCTATATCCACCTGAAGTCGTTTAAGCTCATCATTAATTATGGCTGTCTTCCTTACATCGTTTACATCCTGTATGTTTTCGGATAGTCCAGTCAACATAGTCCGAACGTTCCAGCATCCCAATCTGAGAGTTTGCTTATTTCTATTTTTTCGATAATTTCTTGGTGCAAAATTTTCTGTCCACAGTTCGGTTTTGACCCTAATCCCCATGCACCCAATGGGGAAAGCAGACAGTGGCGGGACAACACCTTATTGACTGGGGGCTGCCCAGCTTGAAGCGGGTGGTAGCTGTCCAGTGAGATCCTAGAACCTCTCCCACTGTCGGAAGTAGCCCCTGGCGCCATGCCCTACGCCGATTGGGCAAAATGCTTATAACCGGTAACTGCTACGTCCCGTGTTTTGCCGACACCTATAGGGTGAAGCTGGAGTGTCCTCTCCAGGGCGCGAGCTTGGGCACAGTTATATGGAGATCAAGCTGTTGCCCATGCAGCATGTTCCCCCTCTCCAAACAGCCGGTAGATCCAAAGGAACGTCAGTAGCAATTTAGTTTGGTACCAGCCATGTCGCAGGAGTTGCCAGAACAATGTCGAATCGACATTAGACTGCCTTAGGGACTCCGACTCCGGATTTATCCTCAGGGTTTACTCCCGAAACCAATTCCACAAATGGATATTCCCGCAAGGCAGCGGTGGTTTGAATTCAGAGTTCCTTCTCTTAGATAAGCTACCAACCAAGGATCACGAGCCCTATCTGCCCGAAGCTGCTGGTTTTTATGAGTACTGACGAAATAAATATTTATGTCTAATTCATTATGAGCAATTTTATAAATGACTAGCGCTTATTTCACGGGGTTTTTGTTAAACGATAAATACGATATACACTTGTGTTTTTCTAATTAAATTTAATAGCCGAGTGGATTAAATTTCACCTTTATGCGGGTTATTGTAAGGATAGAATACTGATTGTGGTTAAATGTTGCATTTTTCTTCCTATAATTCTAGTACGGGTCACAACCCAAAACCTACCAGCGGCTTCAATATAAATCTGAGAAAACGGGTCTAAGTACAATAGACGCCAAACAAACATTCTTATGCACCCAGCGGGTCTTTGAGGATTACCTGTTCGGCTCCTTTCTTGGTTTACCCAGAAAGAGGGAGAGTACCAACAAAAGACAATAAGAATAATTGTAACTGGACCTATAGCTATCCAGATTTCCTTTTCCCATTTTTCATCTACATTCAACCCGCTGTGGCGAAGAATAGCAAATTTACCATTCCCTGCCTACCGACCACTTGTGTTGTGGCGAGGATTTATCCTGAAGAAAAGATTTATCTACCTGACATTCTATTTTACTATCGAATATTTCAAGCTACTGTACACTGTGACTATTTTGATCTCGAAGTTGTGTTTCATACCTGGACTAATTGCTGTGACATGAACAGAGTCAATAAAACAAAATAACAAAATAGGCGTTCATCAAATAAGAGGATTAAACAGTCATTTGAAGAACTGGGGCTTATCTTGCCAAAAGAACCGACAATCAATCTGTTACCTGGAGCATGGAGATATGTTCAAGCGGTTGTCAACACTTATTTGGTAAGCGAGAATGAAATGTGATCACATGTTTGTCAGAGCGAGTGAAAGCTGGGATGAATAATTCTTATATTGTATAACTAATATACTCACTTTGTTTTTTTTTCTTCTTATGTTTGCTAATACTGGTCATTTTCAGAATAGACTAACTAGAAACTCTGTTCTTTACAGTATAGTCAAATTCTATACTATAGCGCTAATCTTTTGACCTTTCAGGGGTTAATTAACTTCTTCTTGTGGGAACTTGTCTCAACAGAGGCGATTGCGCTTATGTGTCTATTACTTTATTAATTCTGTAACCTATGATTTTTATAATCTGATATTTTGATAATAACTGTTGTGAAGTTTCTTTATGGCAAATAAAAGTAACATAAAACTTAATTACCTGTGTCGGTCAGCTCGTCCCAATATCCCTATTCCACAAATATAGTTTCACGTTTGTGCGCCTAAGTGTCGTTACTTAACTGTGTTTGTTTATGTGAGTTTTTATAATGTATATGTTCATATATATATATATATATATATATATATATATATATATATATATATATATATATATATATATATATATATATAGGTATACTGTCTGATCAACTAATTTCAGTCGTAAATGATAGGCTGGACTAGAGTATCTTCTCAATCCAGGGACAGACTCTACCTTTCACCATTTCACTCGTGAAATCTATTCCTTTACCTTACCTCTCACTGAGCACCACATTTTTTTCAGTTCTATTCAGACGGGACCAAAATATATCTTAAATACCTATCTAAAATCTACGGCAATCACCGTCTGGTCAATATCCTTCCAAATCCCCTGCGACAAGCTTCAAGTCCATTCCTTGAAATTAGCTTTCCATGTATGCATGCAGTCTAAATAAATTGTTAAAGATTAATACTAGGCCTACCTTCGAAAGTGGCCATCTCACAAACTTATCGATATTTCAGTAGGTACATCCTCCTTACCAATTTCCTTTTAGATTTCCATGTGTGAACATTCTCACTAGCGAACTCAGTTATTATTATTGTAAAACAACACTGCCACAATTCGACCTTTTAGAAATTCCATCCATCCCCATGCACAAATTGATTCGCAATTATGACGGTTTTGCTATTCCTCTCTTTCCCTGACGAGGTTACGACTGCGCATGCGTCTGCTAGTACTGTGGCAGTTAACCCTTGGGCGATGCAGAGTGTTTGCATACTAAAATCTAACTAAGCGTATTTTTCCATTATGCTACAAACTTGATTTTTTTTAAGTGATAGCAAATGGAAATTCCTGTAACGCAGACACTACAAAGGGTCCAGAGCCGCGTGTATTGAAGGAAGCTACAAGCCTGGATTAGTACACGTGTATTGCACCTTAGAGAAAATGTGTAGCACAAATGCACCGGTACATAGAATTCGAGGTGCCTGAAATCATCCTGTTCTCGTGATATCATACCTATGAGCACTGGTGAAAAATTACTAAATCCCTATCCACGTACACGTAATAACAATGATAATATTAGTAATAGAAAAAGTAATACTATTTAAGAAGAACAAGATAAAGAAAATAAACTTTCACACTGTTATAATACTTAAAAAACAAATACATACATATTGAACTAAGGCAAACAACACCTACACAATATTTTTAAAAATCAAATTTAACTAATAAGGTAATACAGAACAATAAAGTAATGCAGCTGTAGGCAAACAACAAATTATAACTTGTCGTCACCAACAACAAACAACAAATTATAACTTGTCGTCACCAACAACAATTAATAGTAAATGACGTATGTATTTGCATACGTCACAAAATTGAAAATAAATGTTACACTAAATACCCTAATTATAACCGACAATCATGCTCAACAAACGTGGATGAGCGAAGGCAAATGAAGATCATATGATGCATGTCAACTCTCCCACTATTTTGTTCACAAAAAACAAAAGGAAATATCCAATGTACAAATGTTCTATAATACTCATATAACTAATGCTATGATAACAGCAGTTATGAAATATTTCAGTTTGTGAGCCTGGCTGGTTTGGAAACAACTGCATGTTCAAATGTCAGTGTCCAAATTCATCTGATCCTTGTGATAAAAAAGGATATTGTTACGGATCTGGACAGTGCAGATGGGGCTATTTTGGCGATGGTTGTCAGTATGGTTAGTATCATATTTATGTAAAAATACGATTCTTGGATATATGAGTGCACGTGTACATATGTATCCATAACAACACACACACACACACACACACACACATATATATATATATATATATATAGATATATATAGATATATTTATATATATATATATATATATATATATATATATATATATGTATATACCATTTGGGAGCAAACCCTGATAATAAATCCGGAGACAGAGTCCCCAACTCAGTATAATGTATATTCGACATTATTCTGGCAACTTCTGCGACGTGAATGGTACCATACTGTATCGGTTACTGCCGTTTCTTTGGACCTAACGGCTGCGTGGAGAGGGGGAACATGCTGCATGGGCGACAGCTTGATCTCCATAAAACTAAGCCCAAGCTCGCTTCCTGGACAGGACAATCCAGCTTCACCGTATAGGTATCGGCACAACACGGGAAGTAGCATATACACCCAGAAATAGACAAAAAAGGTTATTTTTGATTTGCATATAATAATTGTGTTTTAAATATCTATAAGCCTTTTTACTTCGATATTCTTTTTGAATTATGTGTTTATCTGTAATAGTTTATGAGTTATCAATGTTCAAAGAGAATGAGTGTGTTCCAACAATCGCTGACTTTTAGTCCAAAAATATGCTTTTTTGCTAACCTTCATATTGGAAGGTATACCAAATAATAAACACTCCCTAGAAAAAATATACCCAGTACAACGAATACAATGAATACTCCTTTTTCATCCATCATGGCGGTAACAAAATAAAAACATAAATGTGATTGAAACTTTGAGTTAATTTGTGGAAATACGTGAATATATTTGTGATAATTATGCCTTCAGACAAAAAGTTCGGTAAAGGTATATCAAAGAAGCGTAAATGTCATGGCAATCAACATACGGCTGAACGAAATGAAAGGAAAACAATCCTACAGAATGCATCGACATTCGGTACTGAGCCATGCGTTCATAGTTCAACACCATCGATGCAGACTGAATGTTTTGATATTGGAATGAAACGAAATGCCACGCCCCTTTCACGATCAGAGCAGAAAAGTTTGGACATTAATAACCTAACACATGACTCTGATGAGGATATGTTTGAGCAAAGCTGTGACACAGATTCTGCAGAAACTGACGAGGAAGGTAATTATAATGTTAATGATACTGACTTGCTTGAGGGGCACAGAATTTTTGACATGGGTCTTCTTGGTCAGAACTTTGCTGAAAAAATTGTTGTGTACCTTTTGCCAAAGTTCTGTACAAATAGTTGAAGTCAAAAGACAAAGACTTAGGAGTGAATTTGTATTTCATTGTAACAGTGCAAACTGTCATGAACAAAAACATTTCCCTTCAAGTAGTCAGCTCTCAGTAGGGAATGCAAAGATAAATCGTATCAATCGGCGTGCAGCTTTTGCAATGCGCTGTATTGGCTGCAGTCACACCGACTTAAACACTTTCTGTGGTATAATGGATTTACCACCCTCAGTTAGACACAGCAGCAATGCTATTATACAGAAAGGAATGGAGGATGCTACTACTAGGGTGCAAATTATTAGCATGAAAAATGCTGCTGTTCAAGAGCATGGGAGTGCAGAAGAAGGTGACAACAAGTTCCGAGACATTCATGTATCGTGTGATGGTACCTGGATGACCAGAGACCATTCATCTATTGTTGGTGCTACAACTGTGATTGGCTTGCAAACTGAAAAGGTAATAGATACTCAGACAAAGAGTAAAAAGTGCAAATCTTGTCAGTACTGGGAGACACAAGACCACAACACAGACAAATTTCAACAATGGAAACAAAGTCATGCTGAGGTTTGTACGATGACCCATCATGGATCCTCAGGGTCAATGGAAGCAGCTTGTAACATTTTTTCTTGCTCAGCAGATATAATCTCAGGTATACAAAGTTCATTGGGGATGAGACACTAACAGTTTCAAAAAGATGTTTGAATCCAAGCCTTATGGAGAGGATTGTCTGATAGAAAAAATTGAATGTGTGGGTCATGTTCAGAAAAGAATGGGTACTCGGCTGAGAAATCTTAAGAAACTTTCTAAAGGGAAGTCTTTGACTGATGGTAAATCCATTGGTGGTAAGGGTAGACTAACAGATAGTGTCATTGATAAGCTACAGGTATACTACTGAAATGCCATACGAGCTAACAAAAACAACCTTTGCAAAATGCGAGAAGAGGTTTGGGCGGTGTATTTCCATAAGACATCAACAGATGATAATCCTTTTCATAACTTTTGCAACATTGACTGGTGTCCCTACAAACAGGCTGTCAGAGATGGCATAGTGAATGACTTTAAGCACAAGGGAAACCTTCCAATTGCTGTCATGGAGGCTATTAAGCCCATATTCAAAGACCTCTCCAAGACAGAATTACTGAGAAAGTGCCTGCAAGGTTACACTCAAAATTCTAATGAATCATTGAACAGTTTAATATGGAAATATTGCCCTAAAAAAAAAATCAAGGACTTTCAACTGTAAATACAGCTGTTGCAATTGCTGTGTGCATCTTTAATGATGGAGCTAACAGCCTGAAAACAATCCTTCAGGAATGGGACATTCAGCCGGGAAAATTTATGCATACATTCTGTGTAGAAAAAGACAGTCTTCGCATAAAACATTCACAAACGAAAGTTAAAGCTGCTTCTCTTGAAGCAAGAAGAGCCAAGAGACGTAGGAGGCTTGTCCTGGATGAAGAGCAGACACAAAGAGAGGATCAGCAGTATCTTCCTGTGGAATACTGAGCTCTTATGAGATAAGTGTTTTAACATTTTAAAAACTAAACTTTAACGAAAACAGGGCCTGCGATTCACAATTCCGGCGATATTTTCTACAATTTTAAAGCTATAGCCTTCAAATTTTGCACACTTATAGCCCATGTTATCCTTTATGGTATGAACCTCCACATTTTTCTTACATGGTATAGAAACAGAGATATTGCTATACAAAGTTCTAAATTTGTGCTATTTAAAAGGGTCATATTGCAGGAGCCATATCTACAAAGCTCATTGGGGTAGACATTTTTGGGTGGTTCACGCCATAGGTAGAGATGTTATGCACATCATCTGCTGGTTTGGCATTCTTTGCACTTTTTATGTGAGTGAAATTCATTCCCAGTGCACCTGGGGGTTTTCCTTTCATTTTTTTTTCATCACTTCATGTTAATTAATTATTTTCACATAAAACATTAAAATTTATAAAGTAAACTTTGTTCATCATAAAATATAATATCTCTTGTAACATGTGGCCAAATTTTATGTCAACAAATTTGTTAGTTATTTTTCTGTTAATTTTTTAAAAAGATAACCCATTTTTGGCTAGGTGTGCCCCCTTAAGGTTATAAGCATCTTGCAATTCGGCGTAGGAAGTGGCGCCAGGTGCTACTTCCGACAGTGGGAGAGGTTCCAGGATCCTACTGGACAGCTACCACCCGCTTCAAGCTGGGCGCCCCCAGTCAGTTAGGTGTTGTCCCGCCACTGTCTGCTTTCCTCATTGAGTTCATGGGGATTATGGTCAAACCCCAACTGTGGACAGAATATTTCCGAAAATCTACAGCACATAAACGATGTCAGGAAGTGTAGCATGTTACGCAATAGCCTAGTTAAATGTATGAAGACAGAAAAAGTGGGACACATGTATATACGACCGATAAAAATGAATGCAATCGTATTTTCTTGTGTGTATCTATGGCAGCCAATCAGAAACGGGGTTTCCCACGGACAGATAGGACAGACTTCGACGATTGTTTATGGAAGAATAAAATCGTCCGAGACATAGTTAGAATTAGAGATCGGGACAAAGAACGACATGACAGACAAGGATGACAATGGTCTCCTTTTGACGGGGATATCTTCATTTATGGGAAGGTACACGGACATTTGGAGGGAGTAAGTAGTTTTGAAGAATGTTGCAAGAAATTGTGTCCGTGCATTGAGAAATCCTGTGTTTTTTCTATTCATAATTCAAGAAAAAATCGTTAATACGACCGATATAGGAACACAACATATGGAGGGAAAGAAAAACTTACCGAGAATGGAAGAATGTTGTTTAAAAGGCTTTAACTAGAGCATGTGCGATGCACAAGACCGAGGTTTGAACCACGTCAAGCACAAACCGCCTTGAAAGTGGACATTTTAGGAAAGTAAATCGGAGTTATGGATCTTGGCTTCCAAGACGCCCGATCTCAGCCAATATAAGGAGAGCGCAATTTTTTCAAAATCACTTTTACAGCGAGAGACAGAAGAACGACGGCTGGAGAGAGAGACTCGTGTAAAGGCTAATATCTTATTATTTGCAGCCGGGCAGTTCTATTACTCCACAAAGCCAGTCTTTACTGCCAGTTTGTTTTTGCTAACAATATTTTCCCTTAAACTAGATTATAGTATCAGGTCTGTTCATACCTTAAACGGGGAAAACTCTTAGACTCAATCATATGTATCTGGGACTCTTTGTGCTATCATCTTTCTCCTAACGGGACTGTGGGCTAACCATCGAGGGAAGATCATAACTGTGGGTCTACCAGTTCTTGTAGCATTCCTTGATTTGTTTATGACTTTGTGTATATGTTTTTTTTAATGTAATTTTACATGTTGTGACGTAAGTTTACAAAAGATAAATAAACTTAACAATAAATTAATCAGCATGTTGGTCAGCTCGTTCTAAATATCTATATAATCATTTGTTATAGTTTCTCACGTCCGTGTGTCTACCTGTCGTTACTTGAATGTGCGTGCACGTAAGTGGATATGACAGACCTCACAAGGTGAAGGTAAAATACAAAAATTAGAAGGGTCACTATAAGAGACTTGTTACTCGCTGGTGACACTGCAGTCGTTACTCAAAGTCAACAGGAGTTTCAAAGCTTGATGAATCGCTTCAACCAAGCATACAAGGACTTTGGTCCCACAATACGTCTAAAGAAAACAAATGTACAGGGTCAAGATGTGAATATTGCACCAGTTATCACTATCGATAACTGTGAATTGGCAGTGGTGCACCACTTCACAAACTCTCTTAGGACACAGAAATTAACAGCCGCATTGGCAAAGCTGTTGCCACATTTGCATGCCTCATAATGTGTGTTATTTAGGGAAACTGCAAACTCCAAACAAAGATCAAAGCTGCGGTATATAATGTATGCGTCATCAGTACACTTCTATATGACAACGAGACATGGACAACCTGTGTTAAGCAAGATAGAAGGCTCAATACCTTCCATCTACGGTGTCTACGCCACATCCTCGGTATTTCGTGTAAGGACAAAGTGACAAATGTCGAGGTGTTGTCACGTGCTGGCCTTCAAAGCATGTAAACACTGCTTCGATAGCGCAGATTACGCTGGCATGACCATGTCTGCCGCAGGGAAGATGGTCGCTTCCCGAAAGATATCTTCTGCAGATAACTGGTAGGTGGCAAAAGAACAGTTAGGCGGCCGCAGCTGAAGTTCAAAGATGTGTGCAAGAGAGACATGGGGGCACTGGACATTAATCCAGCAACCTGGAAGGATGAAGCTGCCAATCGCACCAAGTGGCGATGCTCTCTACGGCTCCACCTCATATATGGCGACAAGAAGCTCTCATAGCAAGAAGAAGAGAGGAGAAAACGTCGAAAGGAACACCAGGAAAATAAGCAGCTGAGGGCTGTAACCTGAGGGGCGCATTCTCAGTCACTTATGACTGAAGGGGCTATTATTATTATTATTATTATTATTATTATATAGCCGCTATCTCACCATATAAAAAAATTCCCGAGAAACCACAAGTGCAAGAGCATGTGAATGTTTGATGCAGACGTCCAGCCAGAGACCAGACACACGTGACCTCATAGCTTGCAAGGAGAGCAGGGGAAAAAAATAAATGAAATGAAAGAATATATAAACAGTTTCTCTCAGAACCCTAGTTTACTAGCCACCACATGATAGTTCATCTCTTACAGTGTGAACACAGAACCCTAGTTCACTAGTCACCACATGATAGTTCATCTCTTACTGTGTGAACCCAGAACCCTAATTCACTAGTCACGACATGATAGTTCATCTCTTACAGTGTGAACACAGAACCCTAGTTCACTAGCCACCACATAATAGTTCATCTCTTACAGTGTGAACTCAGAAGCCTAGTTCACTAGCCACCACATGATAGTTCATCTCTTACAGTGTGAACTCAGAAGCCTAGTTCACTAGCCACCACATGATAGTTCATCTCTTATGGTATGAACACAGAACCCTATTTCACTAGCCACCACATGATAGTTCATCTCTTACAGTGTGAACACAGAACCCATGTCACTAGCCATCACATGATAGTTCATCTCTTACAGTGTGAACTCAGAACCCTAGTTCACTAGCCACCACATGATAGTTCATCTCTTACAGTGTGAACTCAAAACCCTAGTTCACTAGCCACCACATGATAGTTCATCTCTTATGGTATGAACACAGAACCCTAGTTCACTAGCCACCACATGATAATTCATCTCTTACAGTGTGAACTCAGAAACCTAGTTCACTAGCTACCACATGATAGTTTATCTCTTACATTGTGAACTCAGAAGCCTAGTTCACTAGCCACCACATGATAGTTCATCTCTTACGGTATCAACAATCTTCCTCTAGTACCGTTTTGTTTTGATTTTAAGAACCCTCTTTATTGCACAAAAACAACTCTATCACTGCTCCGATCGCATCCCTTAGACCACGCAATGAGAATCTCAGTACAGTACACGAACTCCGGTACCCCCGACAAGGATCCCCGTGTGTGTAGACAGGAATCACACATTTCTATAAATAATTTTTTGGTGGGTAAGTTTCCGTGTTTGTCAATTTTGCCAGGGCAGCTGCGTATGATCTACATTTTATAATTTCCTACTTCTTCTTCTTCTTCTTCCGTCCTTAGCCACCGACCGTCGAAGCAGTCAGTGGCCATTACGCCTAGTGGCGTCTTAGGGCAACAGCAGATAGGCTTTCTTTGCCATTGTTTCCCATCACGCCTATTGGCGTCTTTAGGGCAACGGCAAATCAGTCCATCTGCTGTTGTTTCCGTAATCAAAGTGACTGGCAAACGGGTGATCAGCCCGTTGGTAATTTCCTACTGCCGAGTGATTTTTAACGTGAACAACTTGCACTATTGATCTCCAATTTTTGTTCACCCTTATCCGAAAAGGCTAGGCATCCGATCCCTTAACACAGGATATCAGGGAAAAGTATGGCATCACTAGGTACCACTGGTTCTGAAAAGATGTTATCAATTATATTCCATGTACCTTTAGAATTAGAGGCGGACTATCTTCTGCTAGGTTTTGATTAAAAAGTCTTCACTAGCTGAGTTAATGTTTACATACATGGTTGTACGTTTGGCTAATCAAAATACATAATTGCCGCCTTAAGTACTTGGACGGTCTGTCGGTCGGTCTGTCACATTTTTGCACACCGTCATTTGCGCACTTTTTTCTTTTTTCGAGGGAGTTCATTAACTTTCAACCACAGCTAAGGGGGTGCAACTGTGGCTGAAAGTTAGACAGTAATTGTATTGTTTCCCCTTATATGTACTCTCGCGACAATAGAAAAAAAGTGCGCAACTGAAGGTGTGCATGAACAGTTTGATTATGGAAAGAAGCCAACAACACGATTGATAAACAGTACATGAACTGGAGTTTCGTCAAACTTCAAACGTTATTCTCAGAGGCACTAAGTCGACCAATGCTTCTCAGAGGCGGTAAGTCGACCAGGGCAAGATTTTAAAAGATGCACTAACAATTACGAGACATGTTGTCATAAAAGAAATGTTAGTTGTTTAGTCAATTTACGGTCCATTAGACCATTATCACTGCTTTACATGTCATTTAGGTTGGGTTACTCATGTCTTCATATTTAATACATCTATATAATTTTCACTACAAATATCTACAGACGGTCGTCTGCAAAGAAATGACCACAGTAGTGATAGTACCGTCGGTAATACGTGTAGCAGAAACCACACACTATAATCAACAACCTGCCAATTTTGGTGGGTTGTTGCTAGTTAAAAGTAATTTCTTCAGCGCACAATGTCAAATGAATAAAAAAAATAGAGAGTATTTGTACCAACTTTCTTCTAACGAATGTCATAAATACACGACCAAAGCACACATTTAGTAATATATCATAACGCTAATCCACTCCTACACGACCCTTTGTGCTTATCGAGTTCTCAACATATTCAAAGATGGCTAATCCATGAGCCGGTAACCCCGTGGCGTGCTTCAGACGGAAAATTGAGATTTCTTCTGCTTTGCGAAAAATCAGCTTTTATAATAATCACGTATTTACAATTCTCAGCTTTGTTCCCTCGCTCTTAAGATGCAGTATATTATCTCCGATTTTTACTTGAACCATATTTTTTGTCACATAAGGTGAACAATGAATCTATTATTATTATTTTTTTTTTTTTTTTAATGAGTGTTTTTCCTCGTTCTGGATAGGCGCACTCCGTTCAACGTAGACACTAAATCGTTGGTTATATTAGGGTGCATATCAAAATATGAAAGACCCTATTATTGAAGTTTCATATTCTCGTTTTACATGTACACTATATGAAGTGTGCGGGATCCGCGCTGGTGTAATGGTTACAACGTTGCGCTGGCGATCAGCTGTTCAAGGTTCAAGCCCTGGCGTCAGCATTTGAAATAGTGTCAACGACCGGGATTTTGACTGAATAACCTGAACGGCTTCTGAGATAAACCCTCTGTGGATGGGAAGGAGCGAAGCTCCTGATCGGGTTGGAAGGAAAGTGCACTGGCTCCCCAGCCTCGCAATGACATGTCATTGGGCCGAAGGGATGAGAGCCCAAGTGCCGCTGGGTAAGGACAAAAAAAAATGAAGTGTGCCAATTTTACGGTACTCACGGAGATACCACGAACCTTTAAGAAGCTTGCTGGCTTGCAAAATGAGAGCGAACTTCCTTACTGCGCTACATAAATACTAAATAAAATGTTTAGGTACTTGTGCGTTTATTCACCGGTTAAATCAAATTCTGGAAATTTATTACCAAAACTGAGAACCGTACTTTTTCTTGACCGAAAAATGTTGATTTCACATTGTGATTTGGGAGGCAAGTTAAAAAAAAAGCGTGTCTCTTGCATTCATAGTTGACACGCTTACGACAGACCCGCCCTCAACCCCCCCCCCCCGTATTTTTTTTAAAAGTTTATAAACCAATAGAACGGAATTGAATCAGTTTTACAAGTTAACGGTACACCGGAAACAAGGGAAATCGCTGCCGTTGCCTTCTCTACCTCAAGATCAGAGTGAGGTACCCATTTACAGCTGGTTTGACTGATGCGTGACACCTGTTCCCTTCCTCGCTGCCGTCGCCTTCTCTAACTCAGGATCAGAGTCAGGTACCCATTTACAGCTGGTTATGGAATGTTAGAGATTTCACCATACTAGGTCCAGCATCGAGAGGTGGGGAGACCAGTTTCCTTCCTCGCTGTCTTTTCCTTCCCTAACTCAAAGTTAAGTACCCATTTATAGCTAGGTAGGCCCCATCTCTCGAAAATGACTGCTTCTATACGCAAACAGTTAAGATCAAAGTAATAAAGAGTCACACTAAGTCACCATGTTATGCTATTTCTCTCACAATTTCGTGACATCAAATGAAAAGGCGCTAAAGATGGCATACATCACAAGATCATTGGTTTAACGCTCGTATTAGAAGATGACCAAAAAATGATGTACATATTTATTGGCGCGGGGCCCTAAAAGAAAGGGGCTCGTAGCATATGCTACTTTTGCTACTACGTTAATCCGTCTCTGATTAGGTAAATATTTGACAAGGATCAGTGTATAGTGAGGGAGGGGACCAACTCCCCACCCAGACCTCCACACCCAGCGGTGAAAACAAATAAAGGCTTTCTTGCCAGGATACAGTTTTGTTGGTTTTGGGGCCCTAAACAGGACCGTGGTCCAGTTTTGTGGGCCCTGTAAAAAAACAGTGGTGGGTAAATTTTTGTGGGTTTTGTGGGCCCTGAATAGGACCGTGGTAGGCGCAGTTTTGTGGGCCCTGAAAAGGACCGTGAGGGGAACAGATTACCAAAGATCGCTGAAGCTTGGCACATATCAGGACATACACATGTTCGTTCGTAGCTGCATAATTTACAGAGGAGGCCAAAATTCTGCAATGTCAAGCAGTATACTGTCGAACGGGTCTGACTGACGAACTTTATTCCGATGTCGCCACAAAAATTCACACATGTAGGAATCTAACATGTGTCTGTGCCAGGTGCCAGAACGAATAGGTATATCCTGTGTACATATGTGACATCTCTAACGATCTTGGCGAACTGACAAGGACAAACTCATCTGGTGATTGTTAGCACACAGTCGGACGGTGTGTAGAATGCCCCGATTCTGCAAAAACTTCACACAGTTCTCTTTGTTACGTGTAAAATCTGTCACCTCCAGTAAATTCATCTTCCACGTCTCTGGACCGCTATCAAATGACAAATGGCACGATAAGATTTGCAAGAAAAAAAAAAAATTCTACACTACAAATGGGGGAGAGCTCACAATGGAAATGTCACGTTTTCAGTCAAGAAAGAGTACGGTGATCGGTTTGGGTAATAAATTTCCAAAATAATTATTACCCGGTGAATTAACGCACAAGTACCTACCAATGTTTATAATGTCATTTCAGTGTTTCTGACTTAAAGGTTTGACCTGCTCCTTCAGACTTTAGATTTTATTCTCCCTATTATTTTCCTGACATTATCGGTAATACTGTAATTTACTTGAATAAAACAACTCTATAATTCCTTCAAATCTAAACTCCTTACAGTGGACGTGTCAAGCATAGAGGGTTCACCTTCAACCAGCACCTACCTGAATGATCATAATGAGACTACCTGCAACCCAAATACAGATGCGACTTTTGTCGAGCTGCATCTGCCGAGGCCGTTACCGTTCTTGTGGTTCAGGATATACGTGAATGACAAGAGTAAGATGTTTATATTTTTGTGAGAATGTGTGTTTATCATGGTCGAGGTACGGATGTGTACATGGTCGACATAAGAATGTGTTTTACATTCTCTCTTGATTGTTACGGGTACTGTCGCTAACACTTTTATAACTGTTTTCAATCTTTTCCATTTGGCTTGTCTCTTACGAAATATCTGAAAGATTGTGGTCCTATTCTTTGTATCCCCAGATACCACCAGGATCTCATCATCTCATCTCAACCCATAACCCGTCATGGGTCGTAGGGGTGCCATGGTGGAAGCATCAGCAGACAGGGTCCTCCACTGCTCTCTATTCTCAGCAATGCGTACAAGTGTGGAGAAACCGTGTCCTGCCCATTCTTTGATGTTATCAGCCCAGGATTTTCTTTGCCTTCCTCTTCTCCGTTTACCTTCGACTGTTCCCTGGAGGATCGTTTTCGAAAGGGAGTCATGACGAGTTACATGCCCAAACTAGGCAAGCTTTCGACGTTTCACTATTGACAAAAGTGGTTCTTGGTGGCCTGCATAGGTGTTTATCTTCTCTCTAACATCTACAAGCTACAATTCCAGCATGCCTACATTCATGATTCTACATTTTTTTTTTGTCTTATTAACATACGTCTATATCTTTACATATCAGCTTCCTGTAGATCGCTAGCCACTAATCTGTAGCGGTTTAAGAAAGTAGGCGATAACAAAACACTTAAACGAAAAGATTATGTGACTTTAAGTTGTGAACTGAAAGCTGTGTCAGTGATATAATGATCACCTTTTAGCTTCCTAAGTAGCATTGACCTTCACCTAAGGTATGCCAAATCTTCCAGTCTCGTGCTTTCAGCGCAGTTTTTCCAAGTCTTTTTCATTTCCTTCGTATGTGTCTCTGGTTCCGTTCACCATGGTGTTTTGATGTTTGTATGGTTCTTGTCAGCAAATGAGCAGTATCAAACTTGTCAAACAGCTGCAATCCTTCCAATCTACGCAAGCATCCTTTTTACGCAAGTGTCACCGCTGAGTTAGTAAAGTATAGAATAACAGAAAGTCGTGAAAAGAATGAAGTATGAACTAACATGGTCAAAGGGAAGTGACCAGAGTAATTAACAGACATGACAAAAACGAGTTACTTAGAAGTCACGTGCGGTAGTGACGAACAGAACAACATGAGATCTCTCCGGGTACAGCTCTTTGAGTACAGCTCTTCTGGTATTTGAGCAGACATGTAGTTTTCCTCGAACTGTCTAGACAAGTGGTTGTAACCCAGGCCACCATATGTGGTATTAGATGTAACTGAAGGAGGCATGAGACGTGAATGTTAGGTAGACACCAGTAACAATTTCGTCAACCATCCAGACAACATCAAGTCATTGTAAGACAATCCATTGGTATGTAGTGACGATATGTATTCTCTAAAGTTCGACCACTGATCAGGCACGATTTTAGATGAAACTACAGACACTTTTGTTGAATCGTGACAAGTGAAAATGGATAGAGAGAGAATGAGAGACAGAGGAAGGTATGTGTGTTATATTCAAGTTTATCTGTCCATCTAAGGAACTTAAATAAAGTTCGAAAACCACCACTGGTCTTAGAGTACGTAAACCACGTTAATGTTCTTTTCGTTTGAAAGTGCAGACAAAGTGTATCTATTAAGTAAGCATTCTGAAGAACTTTTTTAACTATACAGATCACGGGACGGCACAGACCGTCGTTGTTGACAAAAAAGTATGTAGCTTTTATGTTAGCTTTTTTACCGAGAGCATCTCACTATAACCGAAAAGTGAGGCTACTGCGAGTGAATTCAGAGGTTGTTTTTTGTTAGGTTATTATAACAACTGCTGATGCAGACGAGAAGAGCATATGTAAATGAAAGTGACGAGAGCAACAGAAAAACAATTAGGTCATGGCAAACGAGAAGATTTTTTTTTTTTTTTTTTTCGTTCGCCCGCTAATACTCGAGGCGAAATCTCAGGTTATCATTTATGTCTAACCTGACATTGATTTTACGTGAGTATCCCTTTATTTCTTGTACAGAGACAAATGTCCCTCGCCATTCAGGCAAATACTCGCCGATTTCGGAGGTACCCATTGCAGCTGGGTCGGCTCAGGAGCCGCCAGTCCCTGGTCGACGACACTCCTTCAAATGTTCTCGCCAGGTCTCGAGTTAATCCAGTCCAAATCCCGGTCGACGAAAAATCCTCAAATGCCGTCGCCCGGGTTTGATCCTGTATCACCCGGTCGCCAGAGCGGTGTTGTAACCACTACGCTAGCGCGGCTCCCTAACGAGAAGATGACTTGGATGTATCTGTTGAAAATATGGTTCTTGGGGGACCTGAAGAGTACATACAATCACAATTATTGTTGATTAGAATCGCCATCCCTAAACTCTGGGCAAACCCAGTGGCGTTCAGTCTCCCTTAGCAAATATCGAAGGGTTTGAATATCAACTGTTCCTGTTGTGCGATAGTTGTATACATGCTTATTGTTCCTGGTGTGTGATAATTGTATACATGCTTTCTGTTCCTGTTGTGCGATAGTTGAATACATGCTAACTGTGCCTGTTGTGCGATAGTTGTATACATGCTAACTGTTCCTGTTGTGCGATAGTTGTATACATGCTAACTGTTCCTGTTGTGCGATAGTTCTATACATGCTAACTGTTCCTGTATAAAAAAGAAAGAAGCCTCCTCATAAGTGAAGAACTCGTAACAGACAATCAATGTAGTAATAGGATATGTCGTGTTTATGTTATACTATAAAGTGGTGTATGAGTTCATATGCACTGTGATGTGCTTGCCTGTAGGAAGGCAGTACTATTTTGTCAATGGTGTAATGCCTATTACAGTTATGTCATAGCCCTACATTTAAAAACACTTACTTTGTGCCCAAGAGATCCATTATTTGTAATACATAAAAGGGCAAAGTATTTTTACAGACGCACGCAAAAACCACAAGAGAAATAATTATAAATTTATATCAAACAAAACTGCCACTTTAGGATATCTGTTGAACTTTACGATAAAACTGAATAAAGGACAACCATGCTTCTTCGAAAGAAGGTACAAGGTGACTGCCATAATAGTGGACGTGACTTGCGATACAAACATTGTTCTGAGTACATTACGCCTGACAGGAATCATTGCACCAACTGTTTGTTCTATCTACGTCAGTGGAGGTTAGTTCTGTATGAAGTTAAACATAAATATAAACATAGTTGGCAATTGTCATCATTATTATTATTATTAATGGCAAGCTCTGTTACTCTGATTTAATATAAACAAGAGATTACAATTATTGTGTTGTTGTCGCTAGTTACAATGTTCATTTATGGTAATATACGGTGTGTAAATGTGGTCTTATGATTATTTAAATCTAGGCATTGCTGGTTGCCACGTGACAAGTGCAAATTCCCCCCCCCCCCCCCCCCTCCAATTTTTCGCTATGACATTATATGATATGTTGAGCACCAGTTGATACTCGTAGAAGTAGTAAAAATAATTACAGCGAAACTGGTAAACCACCACAGTCAAAGCTGGTATACTGTCCCAAAATGGTAAGTCATCACAGTAAAACGGGTAAATTATCGCAGTAAAACTGATAAACCATCACGATGAAATGATAAGTCTTCACAGTCAAACGGGTAAATCATCACAGTTAAATGGGTAAATTACTACAGTAAAACTGGTAAACCATCACGGTGAAACTGCAAAACGATTAGAGTAAAACTGGTAAACCATCACATTGAAACTAGTAAACCATCACAGTTAACTGGGAAACCATCACAGTCAAGCTGGTGAATCATCGCAGTTAACTGATAAACCATCACATTGAATTGGTAAACCATCACCTCGAATTGGTGATCCATAACAGTCAAACTGGTAAACCGTCACAGTCAAACTGGTAAACTATTACAGTTAAACTGATAAACCATGACAGTTCAACTAATTCATCATATTGAACTGGAAAACCATCTCAAACAAACGAATAAACTATAATAGCTGCTTCAAGGGACTTGGGAGACTGAAGACGGCCAATACAATAAACCCTGGTAGTGAACAAACATACTTCTTGACATCAAACACCTCAGCACGTCGACAGCAAATATTAGACTACCACTTGTCTTGATTGTGCTAGTTTTTGGCAGATGCCAAGAGATCTTCCATTGCATAGAGCATACCCTGCAATCTTTAGAAAGTCCCAAAGTTGACCAGATAAACTGCTGCAGTCTTAGTGGCTCAAATTATGACGATTGAGCTGTCAGTCCAGGTTAGACGCGCAACACGCATTCAAAATTCCCAAATGTACTGATGTGGTTATGGAGGTCAAACCTATACTCTGCGGGATGTTGAAAGATAAATGATTATTACCTCAATAATATCCATATAAAAATTCTTCAAGCGAGGCAGCAGGAAACGTCCCACGGCACGATGCAACAGAAAGATCCCACCACAGCTGACACAAGAACCAGCAGGCGCATGGTTCACCATTGGCGGCGCGGCAGAGTGGTCTCTTCAGCCAGAAGGATTTAAAACAAAGTTCGCTTAATAACTCTTCAAACATCCATTTATCCAACGTGCATCAAGCCTGCATCTGAGCACAACGCGTACTCTGTTAGTGATACTTTATGTTGCAATCTGTTTTACATATGGGGTGTGGCAGCTTGGACAAAGGTGGAGAAATTAACCAATCTATCACAAAAATAAACGTCTTCAACTCAAACTTCAAGGCAGTCCCATTAATTTCAAATTAACAATGAAGCAGTTAGAGTCGTTCCCAAATAGATGATTGTGGAGTAGATAAGTACTGCAATGACGAGAACACCAATGTGTAAATGATGGACATAAGCAGACGCGTATCAACATAAGATAAAGCAATCATGCTGCAGACGTGTATCAACATAAGATAAAGCAATCTTGCTGCAGACGCGTATCAACGTAAGATAAAGCAATCATGCTGCAGACGTGTATCAACATAAGATAAAGCAATCTTGCTGCAGACGCGTATCAACGTAAGATAAAGCAATCATGCTGCAGACGTGTATCAACATAAGATAAAGCAATCATGCTGCAGACGCGTATCAACATACGATCAAGCAATCATGCTGTCTTTGGAAAGGGCACACACTGAATAAGCTTTCTGATAGCATGAAAAGGTAGTCATTGTTCTACAGTTCTAACGTCATGAGAAAAAAAATGGATCGACCGAAAGAACGAAATTTATTTTGAAAGGGTAGGGAATAAGGTTGGAAGTCCCATCTGGCATCCTATCCTTCGTCTTTGATAGTTATTCATGCAATCAAACCGCCCTCACCTAATTTGTATTTTTGCATATTTTACCAGTTCTAAAAGATATAAACACATTCACGCATATATCAGCACGTTGTGGGGAAAAATATATTTTCACACACTTGTATAGCAGAAGATCGCTTTTGGGTGATACAAATGTTTAAAGAATTCATTTAGCTCACACAACTCCATTAAAATAAAAAAATGGTAGCGTTATATACATCTTAAGTGCGATGACGTATGCTTGTTACACTCGCACATATATATTATCATACAGTCGTGCTACACAGAGATAATACCAATCATTGACATCAAAAATCAATGTCTACGTGGAAAAAGAGGACGAAGGAAATAAAGGGTGGTAATTTAATGACACGTGCACACGGAGATGGACATTTAAGCCAGACGTAGGAGATTATGAGGACATAGGAAGGTTTTGGCAGAATACCGCGGAATATGCAGTCGTCGGGTGCACTTGATAGAGTAGAACCTTAGAGAAGTAAGCTAATGCGACCCGTGTCAAACAATATGTCTAGCGTACCAGATGTGGTCCCGAAAGATAAAGTAAGGTGGGGAAATAAATCAAAGGCGTGTTTAAAGTTATGCTTAGGTACAAGCCGTGATTAAGAAAGATTACTTGAAAATTGATGAAAGAGCAAAACGGGAAAGACTTAAAATAAGAAAGATGATAACAAAAGTACAGGGCGTTAAAGATAGGCGCACAATATCATAAGCACACACGTTACGGTACTACATGGCTGTTCAATATTTTATGGTGAACAGGCTATAACAGGTTCATAAACGTTCGAGCAACCAGCAATATGAGTGGTTCTCTACGTGGATACTATGGCGCACGCCCCCCTCCCCAGGATGCCATGCCATATTTCAAGGGGGCCACAGTAAGATCTAACAGCACCAAAACGACGCCGCTGAGACCTGACGATAAACAAAGAGTGAAGCCTGAGGCCTGTGAGAAATAAATAATAAATATAAATAAGTATGTAGAAGGCATTCGTAAAGAAAACAGAAAAATAACAGACATTCTCTTGGGTCAGGGGCAGGTAACTGTTACAACGATTTAACTATGGTTAACGCTCTTACAATATATGTATGGACCGCTAACACGAGTACATAAAATACTCAACCAAAACGTGAAGCTTCTGCGTGAAAGTCATGTCATTTTGAAAAGTGTATGACGTCGTTTCTCATATAACCATTTTATAGAAGAGCTCAATTTTTAATACATCGCATGATGCAGATTATCTAGTATTCATATCATACTCTGAATTAGATCAAGATTCGAGATTATTCACTGGGATATAGTTTTTTTTAACGTTTTGACACTTACAACTATGGTGCCAGTAGATGACTTGCTATTAGACTTCAGGATTCGTTATATTGTGTTTGAAAACGTAAATAAATGTAGAAATTAAATATTAAAAAAAGCCAAAAAACTTGCATATGTTCTTGAAAACATAATTGTCTCTTGCTTTGCTTCTTATTCTGAAACTGAATGTATCTCTTTGAGGAAAAGTCTGATAAGCAAAATTTCGTAAAGGTATGATAAGCAGAATATTTCTGATAAGTAGAAGTATTTTAAATGGTCCCAGTTACTTCTGCTTATCCAGACTGCTCTGTAGTTATTATTATAAATTGATTACATCATTATTGCATCATGATCAGTATTGTTATTATGGCTTGATTTTATCTTGTATATTTTGTACAAACATGTTATTATAGCTTGATTTCATCGTTAATTCTTTATCGCAATAGTGGCTACTATGATTTGGTACGGGGTTATATGTTTTTGGAGATAATTGCGGAATTTCTATCATGGTCAACATGTAATGATTTTAATGCATATGAAGATTTGTCCTAAAAAGTGCATTTACCTCACAGGTGTTAACGTAGCATTAAGACAGCAAACAAATCAAAGTGACAGCGGGCATTCGTCACAGTTAGCTGTTGATGGGAACACTGGATCCTCAAATCTAATGAGTTCCTGTGCCTTAACAAACGGTCAGGAGGATCCAGAATGGTGTCTGACATTTGATCGACCACAAATACTACTCCGGGCCCTTATACACACCCCACCCAGTAAGGCATCATCTCCTTCCTTGTACTGTTCTTCACTTTAATTATGTAGGTAAAATAGTTGATACTGTTTGTCTTGCCACATTGTGCATTTCTATTTTTGAAGGCATCTATTGCATGTTTATAATATCGTTGAGTATATCAAGTTATAACACGGAGATAGGAGAAGTTGTTGTTATAATGTACACCATTTGTTTAAAGGAAACTAAAAAGTGAAGGATTCAACAATAGACCCAGTAGTGGACAGCTACAATGAGACAAAAGATACTGAAAAAGAAAAGAAACAAAATAATACTTAGAGTACGAAAATGTCAAGATTACGCCTCATAATAGAGGCATTGTCAGACTTATTCTAACCAGCCAAAGGTAACAGACAATATAAATCTATGTGGACTTTAGTGTCTTACTTTAATTTTTGTATGTTTAAAGAAAAGTATCTATTTCTTCTACTTTATATATAACCGGACGGAGATTTTGATTTTACTTCTGACTAATTTGACCACTTAAGCCTAACTTCAGCCATTTACCTGTTTATATTTGTGTGAGTCTACAACTTGTATGAATGTTTTTTTTAGGGCAACAAGGTTATTGAGGCTTTCTTTTATTATCGCAATCTTTGTTGCTTTTGTGCATCTTAAAACCTAACTGCTGTGGTCTATCAAACAGTTGTTACTGATACTGGACAGAAGAGCCGTGTAGTGAGAAAAAACTTAAACCGCCAACTTAATTTGACAAAATCAACTGAATGTCTTTTATGTTAATGGCTGTTGATGTTTTCACAATCAAGTCAGTAGATAGTAAAATAAATATGGTGACGAAGGGCATGCCTGATGCACTCCAGTTTTTATTTCAAACGATTCACTAAGATTTTCTTCATAGCGAATTTTATACTTCGCGTCTTCATACATTATTGATATCACTTTAGTCACCTTATGAGGGGTTCGATAATGTTTCGCCAGTTTTCAAAGTATTGACTGTCTAAATTGCCCAAATCCTCTTCATCGTACCTAGTCCTCCATATATCCTACACATAGTCATGTCAGTTCAGTTCTAAGCTTCCTTTAACTATTATTGTCTGTGTCGGTTGCTTGGTAACCAGGAGGCATTCTTGCTTTTTACCCACAACGAACTTTCAAACAAGAGGTGCGTTTTTACATAAAAAGTTTTTAAGTGGTATAATTATGTTTAAAATTACAGGTATCAACCAGAGTGCGCCTGCAGCGTGGGGTCCGATTGGGTCAAACCGGTTAAATTGGTCCAAGGCCGGTATAGTTTCCTGATCATCATTTTATATGATTACTTCACTGATTGTTCAGATTTATCTATTGCATCACCTCCCCTAGCTTTGCCATGTGGACTGAAGTCATCCACCGTAATAGTATTGCTGATTACTCATTTAATCTTTTCTGCGATATCATTTTCAGTTAAATTTCCATTTACACAGTAGATATTTATCAGCCTTACTTCTTTTATTTCACTAAATATAGCTGTATTCCTGCTTCACTCTTTAGCTCCTAAATAAGCATAGACATTCAACAAACTTATTTCAAGTCTTCTGGTCACGTAGCATCATCTCAAAGTCTTTCAATTTTTTCTTCATCTCCATCATGTCTGTTACGAGTTCTGTTCTCCGTGTTTTCCCTGATCTCCCCTTACCTCTGTTGCCGTGGGTATTCCAGAAAAAGTACTGATGTACATATTCCTGCACAATGTTATGTACTATACATTTTTGTTTCTCATTATACCTGGTTGTTTTGTTAATGTTCTACACCTACTTTCTTTCGTTTTTTTTAGATTTTCCTTTTACTTCTCATGTATTTTACCACATAAGCTTAACTTCAGCCATTTACCTGTTAATATTTGGTATGTCTTACATGGTTATATTCATTCTCTGTAACGGTAACTTCAATTATTTGACTTGACTTTGATCCACTGTCACTGAGCGTGAGCTCTTGGTCACCTTGATTTAAATTGTATATATTTCCTAGCGAGAACACCTTTCACCCAACCTCTAGTGAGAACACCTTTCACCCAACCTCTAGTGAGTAAGCATGGGTAGAAAATCAAACAGCAACAAAGGAATGGCGTAAAGCACGAAAACTAAGAATGATGAATGAGGGAGAGGTTGAAGAGATAAAGGACAAAATGCACAGAGTCGTTAATAGATTCAAGAGCTTGGCAAGGGAGGCCAAGGATAAAGTGTGGGAGGACTTTTTGACACAGGTGGGCACCGAAAAAAAACCATACAAATAATCTGGTCCTTACATCGAAGATTGAAAAGGAAAAATGTAACCCAACCCATCAATAATATCAAAAGCTCTACAGGACTAAGCCTAAAGACGGACGAAGAGAAAGGAAGAGAGTTATTAAATCGATATGTGGAGCAAACGGATAAAGGTGACAAAATTGTCTGCCTGAAAATAAAGGACAGTGTTCTGGAAAATGCCCTAAGGGAGCAGATATTCTGTGATCAAATTTCTGAAGAGGACGTGGAGTACACATTAAAAACCAGCAGTAAACACTGTTTGGGATCCTGGTGGTACATGATACCATCACATTAAACAGCTCGACGACACAGCCATTATAAATGTGGTGAGCGATTTTAATATCAGCACACAGAATGCTGAGGCGCAGGAAGACTGTCTAAACAGTTACCTTCGGCCACTTCCTAAACCTGGCAAAGACCCCACACTGCTCAGCAGTTATCGAATTATCACATTACAGAATGTCTATGGTAAATTACTTGAAAATATAGTTGCAAGACAAGTAATCAGCCACCTCGAATATGCACACATCCTTCCTGAAACCCTCGGTAGCTATAGGCCTAAGAAAACAACATGGGGTAACGATGGAACGTTTGCGTACGATGGATTCCAGTGTAAAATAGAAACGGTGGCTGTCTCTATTGACCTAGAGGATGCTTATAACAGTGTGGACTTTGCAACCCTAATAGACCGTATAATGGCATGTGGTGTAAACCCTTTGGAAAACAAGGTGGATATCAGCTGCCTTCATGGAGAGATCAGTTGCATTTCGCTTAGGAACTTGGACATCACAATCAGTCCAAATTTGTCCAGGGTTTTCAACTCTCACCAGTTCTGATTAACATCTGCACAGCAAAGTTAGCAACCTTACAACCAATAGGACTGGGACGAACATTAACTTTCTCAGATGACATACTCAGCTCCGACTCGACGGTTCCCAAGCCGGCTGAAAAATGAGGAGGGCGGCCTGCACGGAGGCCGTAAGGAGGCAGCCCCTCCATCATGCAAAGGTACAACAGGCCAATTACCTGTTTGCTTTAAACTTTTGATTATGAGAAAACCGGACTGATTCTAAAGGCGACGAACTGGAACGGACTACGGACTACGACTTATGGAACTTGGAACACAAGAAATATAAATGGGAAAGAAGAGGAGCTGGTGGAAGAGATGAGGAAAGCAAAACTAGAAATCCTGGCTATAACAGAAACAAAGAAAAAAGGACAAGGAGTCATGGATCTCGATGGTAACACGTTGCTCTACAGTGGTGTACCCATATCTGAAAGAGCTAAAGGAGGCGTGGGTTGCATTGTGGCAAAAAACCAAAAAATATAGTATCAATGGATGGAACTTTGTCTCGGAACGCATTATGGTTGTAAAACTAAAAGAAGGACAAACCATAGTCAACCTGGTCATAGTGTATGGGCCAAATGAGGATGAGAGAGCAGAAGTCAAGGAGGAATTCTTCGAGCTGCTTCAAAGGACAGTGGATGACAGCCTAGATGAAATTATCGTGCTCGGAGATTTATATGCCAGAATTGGAAATGACCATGCTAGATGGGGTAGAGTTATCGGAAGATATGGAGAAGATACTCTCACTTACAATGGAAAGCGACTCCTTAGATTCTGCAGTGTGCAGAATCTGATCATTACAAACACAAAGTTCCCCCATTAGCGCATACATGCGTACACTAGATGTGAACCAACAAAGAATGAGAAGTCAATGATCGACTATGCTATTGTTAGGAGGAGCTCATTCAAATATGTCCGGGATGCTAGAGTCTGGAAAGGGCTAGAGATTGGAAGTGATCACTACCTGCTTATAATCAAAAGAACAACTGAAAGAGTTGCTCAGCCTGGGAACTGCCCAACATCACGCAAAAAACTAAGTAACCGAACGGGAGAAATGAGCATTAAGACCTGCAAGCTGAGAGAGCCAGATATTAAGACCAGATATCAGGGGCTTATAGCTACAGCGGTGAGCATTACAGAAGAACAGCCTGTTGACTTGGAAACCCTCTGACATAAATTCAAGGACATCATAAAGACAGCTGCTGCAGAAGCATGTGGTGAAGTCCGACTTCTGGAACAAGAGAAAAGGGACACCTTGGTGGACAGAGGAAGTTAAAGATAGAATAAGAGAGAAGAAAATGGCACGGAAACAATACTTAGGAGCTAAAAACACAACAGGACAAATGGAGTTGTTGTTGTCGATATCCCATAGCTGCTGAGCATGTATACTCTTGGCGGCCCAATGCCATTCTTAGAAAAGTGCAGGTTTTCTGCAGTTGTTTTAATGTTCCATATAGTGAGTTGGTGACTGTCAGAGATGTCTGTAAAAGCTTTTTCCTGGCAGTTGTGAGTGATGTACACTCCAAGAGGAGGTGTCTGGTTGTTTCATAGGGATGAGAGCAGTGTCTACACATGGGTAGGTGCTGAGGGTTGATACGGTTTATATGGCTATTGACTCTGGCGTGTCCTGTTCGAAACTGAAAGATAAGACTTTGATTTCTCCTGCTGAGTCTGTTTATGTTGTCGTTGTCTTTTGGGCAGGTCATTTCATTAAAGACATTTCGGCCAGTCGGCCCGTTTGCCCATCTGTTCAGCTAGATTTCCCTTGTGTTGTTTCTGAGAATCTGTTTGACTGTTCTCATGCTCCAGGGTCTGTCCTTTTGTTGTTTAGAGGCTCCTGCTTTTGCAAGTCTATCAGCTGTCTCATTTCCAGTTAGATCACTGTGTCCAGGGATCCACTGTAGGGTTACACTGATGGAGTAGGCTCTGATCAAGTTGTGAACCGCTCTTCCTATAAGAAAAATGTCTTTGTTTTCATATGGAGTCTGTTTAAGTGCTTCCAGAACAGACATGGAGTCACTGAAAATCACTATATCTGACGGCTTTTGTTCCATAAGGTCAAACTTTTGGTGTAGTAATTCAATGGCTGTCTTAATGGCCTCAGCATCCGCTTCATAATTTGAACAATTCTCACCACAGGAGTCACATAACTCATAAGAGGATCCATCCAGGTACCATATGCAGACGCATATCCTGCAAAAGAGGTGGTCTTGAAAGCTGAACCATCTGTGTAGGCCTGGATTGCTGACGTTGGGTAGCTGTTTATGGTCTCCAAGGCACACGTCTTCAAGACTGTAGGTAGTGTTTCCTTGTTGGCCGTTTTATCTATCAGTTGTGTTTTGACAGTTGGTTGATGGAAGTTTTCCCAAGTGGGTGGTCCAAAGTATTTGTTTTCCAATTCTCTCTCTTGTGGGAGATGGTGTTTATCATTTTCCTCTTTGGCTATGTCCAGGAGAGATAGTCGTTTCAGTCTTCGTGTTTGTTTCCAAGTGTCCGCCATCAGTACTTTGTTTGGGTGGTCTTTCTCTTGTCTCCTGTATCTCTCTACAGCTTCAGTCAGTGCTCTTTTACGCCTGATATCCAGCGGCTCTATATTGGCATCTATCTCACATACTGCTGTGGGTGTTGATCTCATCCCTCCACAAATTAACCTGAGAGCTTGGTTCTGAACACGGTCCAGAGCTGAGATGGTATTAGTACTCACAATGGTCTGGAGGGGGGAGGTTATAGTCTATCACTGATCTCACATAGCCGAGATATAGTTGACGAAGGGTTTGTTTATCCGCTCCCCAATTTGTACTAGCTAGCCGTTTGATGAGGTTTAGGCGCTTACATGCTTTTTCCCTGAGGTTGTAGATGTGTCATCTAGTTTCAATTATCTGTCCAGTTTTACTCCTAGATAGACTGGGTGCTCCTCTTTTGTTAGTGTTTCCCCACTCAGTTTGATGTTGATAGGTCTTTTTGCTATTTTGTGGCTGCGGTAGAAAGTGGTGTATACAGTTTTCTGCTTATTGATTTTAAGTTTCCACAGTTCACAATATACTGACATTGTAAGGAGAGCTCTGTTGATCTTGGCTTTTGCCAGAATGGGATATTTATCAGTAGTCCAGATGGCAAGGTCATCAGCAAACAGCGCCTTCGACACATTCAGATGTTTGGCAAGGTCATTTATGAAGATGAGGAAAAGGGTGCAACTTAAAGGAGAGCCTTGAGGCAGTCCTTCTTCCAGCGTTCTTTTCCGTGAAATTGCACCAGCATAGTTGGTAGCTATGGTTCTACGTATTTGTTAGGAAGGCCTGTAATCCATCTAATCCTTTTCCCTCCTAATCCCATTCTTCTCATCTTTAGCTAAAGTCCCTTTCTCCAAACTCTGTCGTAGGCTTGCTCAGGGTCGATGAACACAGCTATTGTGCTTTTTCCCTCTTGAAAGCCATCCATCACATTTTGTGTGATCCTGAAGAGGGGGTCATCTGTGCGGCACTTACGTCTGAAGCCTGCCTGGTTGTTGTCCAGAAGGTTCCAGCTTTCCAACCACCAGTATAGTCTGTTGTTTACCATTCTCTCGACCAGCTTGCATAAGCATGAAGTGAGGGATATGGGCCTATAGCTTCTTGGTGTTCCTGGTGGTTTCCCTTTCTTCAATATAGGCAAGATGGTTACTGTCAGCCATGCTGATGGTAGCTGTCCCTCGTTCCACGTTCTATTGATGAACTTTAGAAGTGTCTCTTTTGCCTTTGGCCCTAGTTGACAAATCATCTCATTTTTAATTTTATCTGGTCCTGGAGCTTCATTTTTGGCCAGTTTCCGTAGTGCCATTCTCAGTTCCTGTGGGTGGAACGGATCATCGAACGCAGCCATATTGGTCTGATCTATGTTACGCGTGGATGTGTTCTTTAGGAGCATTTTGTCTAGTTTCTTTCTCTGTTGTGTTTTAGTTACACTGGCATAAAAATTGTTGAAGACATCGGCTTTCTTGCTGCTTGATGTTACTTCATCACCCCTTCCATCCACCATAGGTGTTGGGTTTGTCTTTTTCTTGCTTCCCTCGAGATTAGTGAGGAGTCTCCAAACTTTGTTCCCTTTTCTTTTTAAATCTAGTTTGTTGCAATTTTCTTTCCAAGTCTCCTGTTTATTCTTCTTGGTGACATACCTTACTTTTGTTATCCACCTGTTGTACTCTGTTTTATTTAGGGTGGTAGGGTATTTTTCAGCCTTCTTCCTAGCCTCTCTCCTTTCTTTGACTGCTTCAGCTAGTTCAGATGTCCAGTAAGGTTTATACTTCTTATGCTTCCCCCTTGGGATGAACTTTCTGGCAGCTGTTAGGATTGTGGTACATATGTTGTTCTATGTGGTATTAATGTTATCAGTTCTAATGATTTTTTACTGAACTCAGTTTCAGTTTCTCGGCCGTAGTGGTCCCAGTCTGCTATCCTAAAGTTCCAGGATGGTTTACCCAAGGACTTCTGTGTCATCTGTGGTGTTAAAATAGTTGTTAAAACGGGGCGGTGGTCACTTCCCACATCTTCTAAGACTTTGATGATACTATTTTCTGCTATGTCAGCTGAAACAAATGTCAGATCTGGCCGGCTGGTCGAGCCGTGTGCCCCATGTAGGAGTGTTTCCAAGTTCTGCAGTAGCATTAAGTTGGTACCACCGCACAGCTCCTCAACCTCTAGGCCCCTACTGTTAAACAGCCTGTACCCTAGAGCAGGAATGTGAGCATTACGATCACCAGCTACGACAGTTTTCTTTAGTATGGGCTCGAACTCAGGCAGACATTTTGATGAGGTCGGGGGACAGTAAATGTTGTGTAGTGTGTACTTGGTGTTATCTTTGCACCATAGCTTTATTATTTGGTGGTCGATATCCCCCGCAGGGTTGTTGGTTACTGTGGCTTGGGTATCATTTCTGATTAAGGTCATGATGCCTTGGCACTTCAGGCATTCACATTTGTACTGTGTATAACCCATGATGTTAATTTGTCTCCATGGAGTATTGTTTCCTGGAGAAGGGCTACTTGTACTTGATGTTCGTGTAGTATTTTTGTAAGCTCAATTGTCTTGTTCTGTAGTCCAGCTATATTTAGCTGTAAAATGTTAAGGTTCCCATTCGCTGACTTTTCACAAGGAGCAGGGGATTTATCTCTCTTGCGCGGGCCTTGGTAACCGAGGCGACGCCCGAGCTCGTATGGAATATGTTGTTTGACTGGCATTGGAGGTATTGGGTGTTTGCTGCAGGCATCTCCCTCCCAAAGAATGCAATGTGTGTGTCTTCCTCCATGAGTATTGGGTTGGTTTGCTTGGCCACTCACCTTTGTGGCTCTAAAGATCACTTCGCTCTGGGGGTTCAGGTGGGGTTCACAGAGATGCATTCCCCGCTAGTCACAAGCGCTCACGATGCAGGCCTCATTTCTTCGTTCTGTGGCTGAGCTTTTGCTGTGGCTGTGTCACGTCCTGCATCCTATGCCTTCATGATTTTCCCAAGGACAGTGGTTCTAAATTTCCATTGAGTTTTAGGGGCTTTGCTTTCCTTGTCTCAGGAGTTGGACAAAGTCTGACGATGGGTGCAATGTCAGGTCACATGGCAATCTTGCTGCAGCTGGGACGTGGGGCAGGGCTCGGATCCCTTCTAGGTAAAGACCTATATTTTACCATCACCACTTCAGGATCCTTGGTGAGGTGTATCGTGGATTGGACAGATAAAGCTTGGTAGGCAAGTAGAGAAGAGAGAAAGTAGCATTTAACCCATGAGTGGGGTTTGGTTTTTGGTGGCCAGAGCATGGTCCACTCGCCGGTGGGTATTGCGCCTGCACCTTAGGAGGGGTCCCAAACAACTCTCGACCCAGTTATATCGCCAGGCACTCGGTCACCCCCATAGCAAACTCTGTGAGAACGGGGTCACCACGTGAAGGTGCTGCTATGGACACGTTTGTACAGGAGAGGCCATATGCCAGAAGCTTACTACAAGACAGTAGCTTCCGCGGCCATCACTGCACCTGGATATGAGAGGCTGTGTGTTCGCATCAACATCCATTGATGTAGGTGGGACGTCGGGGCCCGAACCCTACATAGACCCCAGGACAAATGGAGAAATATAAAGAATATGTGACACTCAGAACAGAAGCAAAGAACAAGGTGATAGCAGCAAAACAGAAGTCCTGGGAAGAATTTGGAGAAAAGCTAGAAAAAGAAGCGCAACAAAACCAGAAATTGTTCTATAAGACCCTAAAGAACATGAGGACGGAAAAAATGCCCTCTCAAATTGCAAAGGACAAGCAAGGCAAATTGCTTACTGCCACGAAGGAAGTAATGGAAAGATGGAAAGAATATTTCTCAGAACTCCTGGATGGTGAGCATGGTGAAGCATCAGAAATGATAACCACTAGCACAGAAGAGAAAAACAATGATGGTGAAGATGATATAAAGATCGAAGAACTGAAGGCAGCACTGGAGAAAATCAAGATTTGCAAAGCAGCAGGCCATGATGGTATAACACCAGAAATGGTTAAGTACATGTGAGCATCAGGCAAACTATTTCTCTTAAGGGTCATACAGGCAGCGTGGTGCAACAAGACCATACCAAAGGATTGGAAGATTGCCATCATAACACCAATTTTCGGAATTCATGCCGCAAACTGAAAGTGAAACTAAGAAGGGCTGGACCAACTGTAACTATACAGAAAAGGTTTGACATCAACAAATAGAAGGACCCCTTTACCAGAAAAGCTTTTGCGGCTGACATAAAGAAACGATATCAGTTTGCCAAAGGTCAGGGAAAGACATTGACTGATGATATAGACCAGAAATTTAACACCATTTCAACAATATATAAGGAAAGCAGCAAATCATGCTTGGGATTCCAGGAAAGGAAGAAGCAAGACTGGATAACACCAGAAACATTAAACATCATAATGACGACAAAGGAAATGAAAAGAAAGAATACAGAAGCGAAGTCCCCCAGGTTAAAGCAATTATATAGCGAACAGTACAGTCGGCTGGACAAGGAAGTTAAACGCCAAACCAGAGCCAACAAAAGGTATTTCCTAGACGATCTTACAAGACAGGCAGAAGAGGCAGCACTGAGAAATGAACAAAGCACAGTATACAAAATAACTAAATTCATCAGCGGAAAACAGGGTGCAAACAATATTACATTAGTAAGAGGTAAGCAAGGAAATCTCATCAGGACAGCAGAGGGACAGGAAACAAGATGGGCAGAGCATTTCAGAGAAACTCTGAACAAGGAACCACCAGAGACACAATTGAATGTTCCTGAGGCTGAAAACGATCTAGATGTTAATACAGACATTCCACGAAAAGAATAAATCATCACAGCAATCAAAGGGGTAAAGAATGGAAAAGCTCCTGGCTATGATAACTTAAATGCAGAGCTATTTAAGACAGACCCTGAGCTAGCAGCAACACTATTAGAACCACTATTTGCACAAGTCTGGAAAACAGGGACAACACCAACGGAGTGGAACAAAGGAATAATTGTCAAACTGCCCAAGAAGAGGGATCTTGCAGACTGCAATAATTGGAGAGGAATCACTCTTCTCTCAGTTCCCAGCAAAATACTAGGCAGGATAATTATACAGACAATTTCAAAAGCAGTTGACCACAAACTGAGGAAAGAACAAGTAGGATTTAGAAAGAACAGAAGATGTGTAGATCATATATTCACTCTCAGGAACATTACAGAGCAGTGCTCAGAATGGCAAAGACAGCTGTACATTAATGTCTCTGATTTTGAAAAGGTTTGTGACAGTATTGTTAAGGTCAAAAAGGGTGGAAATCTTTTGAATGCTTTTTTTTTTAAGAAAAGTTAGATACTGAGTCACGTTGCTTGAATGCTTGGTTGACCATAATGCTTGGTTAAGGTTATATAGGAATATTTCCTCGTATGAACGAGAACATAGCGGGTGACCGCTATTCACAGCGTTGGGTCCCCGCCTGTGAGAAATTTATCCCTGAGTTGTGTTGAGCTGTGATTAGGCGGCTTAGCGCATGTATTGTAGGAGATGGGTTCAAAACAGCCGAGTCCCGTGACTAGGGTTTTTTGGCGGGACTAGGGTGTGTGATCCAGAGAGAGAGTTTGGGTTTGGGCGTTTGTCCGAGCTGGGCAAGCCCTGTGTTTTTCTAAGTGACATGCCTGCGCAGAGCTAGAGAGGAAATGTCGACATATGTTTTGCTGTGTGTACGGCCTTGTGTTACTGCAGTATGGATTTTGTAAGATTTATGATAGGCCAAGATTTGTGTAGGCCAAGATTTATGATAGGCCAAGATTTATGATAGGCCAAGATTTATGATAGACCAAGATTTATGATAGGCCAAGATTTATGATAGGCCAAGATTTTTGTAGGCCATATTGTGAAGATTAATGAAGCTGCCGGGTGATGCAGGCTTCGCTGTGTATTAAGGTACTTTTGTAGGCCATATTTTGAAGCTGCCGGGTAATGCAGGCTTCGCTGTGTATTAAGGTACTTTTGTAGGCCATGTTTTGAAGCTGCCGGGTGATGCAGGCTTCGCTGTGTATTAAGGTACTTTTGTAGGCCATATTTTGAAGCTGCCGGGTGATGCAGGCTTCGCTGTGTATTAAGGTACTTTTGTAGGCCATATTGTGTATTAAAGCCATTAATATAACTGCCGTAGTTGCAGTCCTTGAGTATTCTGAGAAGTGAGAGATTTGAAGGCCATGACTATGATCATAACTGCCGAGTGTGCAGTTCAGTATTGCTAGCACTGAGACATTTCATGTTTTGCTGTTACCGTATTTTCGTCCATGCTGTTGTGTCTGTGTTGTAACGGAATAAACAGTATCGAACTGTTCCCAGTCGTTTACAACCTTTTTTGACTTCTTCATGTACTCTTACGTACGTACTGTGGGGTGTAACTGAATCTACATACACCCATGTCGGCATTGAGACACAGGGACAGGACAGCAACACACATATATATAGAATTAGCCTGTGTGGCGGATGTAATTAAGAATATGTCACCTCTACAGAGGTGTGTTACTTCAACAGTAGAGTGTAACTGGAAATAATAATACAACAAGCAAGTCGACCCAATATAATGATTGATGTATCAGCCAGTATAATCAGTGGGTGCTGAAACCCCTAATGTTATCAGGATATAATTATCATATAAAGTATTACCAGTAAAATATTAACAGGAACCAATACTCTACAGAGAAAAACACAGAGATAGTAAACAGAATAAGATATTAACAAGTATACAAAGGAAGAGTTTATGGAAAATACTGAGGGCTTATGGAATTCCAAGCTGCATAGTGTCAATCATAAAAAGCATCTATGCCAACTTTACGTGTAGCGTTGGGCAGAGCAACCTAACCTTTTAGGTGAAGACAGGAGTACGACAGGAATGCCGCTTATCAACCACTCTATTTTTAACAGTCATAGACTGGGTGATGCGCCAGACAACAAAGGACAGTCCAAGAGGAATAAGATGGACTACATTTTCTACATTGGAAGATGATCTGAAATATGCAGATGACATTGCACTACTAGCACATTCACATCAACACATCCAGGAAAAAACGGATAGACTTAATAAGTATAGCCAGCAAGTGGGCTTGAACATCAATCTAAAGAAGTCAGAGGTCATGACGCTCAATGTGAGCAACCCTGAGCCCATATCAGTAAGGAATCAGCAACTGGTACAGACAGACACCTTCTCATACCTAGGATGCATAGTAACACCAGACGGCGGAGCAAGCAAAGATACCAACAACAGAATGAACAAAGCAAGAACATTTTAAGCCTAAACAACATCTGGAAGTCCTCAACAATACAGCACAAGCACAAAATTAAGATTGTATCAGAGCTATGTGCTTCTCTATGGTGCGGAATGCTGGAGAGTTACAGAGAATGAAATGTCGAAATTGTCCTTTTTTCACACAATATGTCTAAGAAAGATTGTCATGAAATATTCTAATCCACATATATAAATTATTAGGTAAATATGAAGCCTAACAAATAAAATTAATAAAGAAAAGAGCAATGGTAAAATGACAGTGCTGTCACAAAGAATGTACTCGAAATCCCCCTTGTTTTCTGCTTCGTCTGCAAATTGTAACGCTTTCACGTTGATAGTAAAAGCTTACTGTATTATACCCGCTTTCTTCAATGAAACGTGTGCTGTATTTCTTGGAAAAACATTAAGAGGCAGACTGCGTAATGACCTAAATTTTAAATCCCATTCATGTCTTTTTCTACATTACGTTACCAAAACGAACGAACAGATGGACAAAAGGATAGCGAGAAGGGAGAGGCAGAAAGCCGAACATTAAACACGCGTCGCGCGATACACAATTACTACTATCACGCGTGTAAGTCTACATGCACTAATTTTTTTTCAGACGGACAGTGATAAAATACACTACCCTTTCCCAGAGTTAGGTTTATAAATCATAAAAAACTCTTATTAGAAAAGATAACATTAGATGGGTTTACGGTTGAAAACATAACAGTACCCAGACAGCACATCTTCGAAACAGGAGGTAGAAAATACATATTTTGAACGCAGCCACGTAGCTCTTTTAAATTGGGAATTTTGGGTTCCTTAGGGCTTGCTGACAAAGAATATGTAAAACGTTACGCAAATAGTCCAGGAATTAATAAATTATACCCAAAATAAAATATTGGGGGTGCCTGACAGCATAAAATCATTTCTGCTCATAAAATTTTTTATAACGTGTTTGAAAAAAACCTTACGTTACAGAAATAGCCTACCATGTAAACTCCAAATTGATTGGAGCGCAACAAATGAAAGCCTAACCACGATTGGTCGGGCTATAAATACTATCTTGGTTGTTAGGGGAAACGGGAAAAGGTAACATTTTTTCAAACACTTGTCGAAACGTGGCTCATTGGCCAGTCTCGCTGATATACACACTTGGGAGCGTTAGTTCGAGACCACTTGTTTAAATAATCTTGATAAAGCAACAGTGCGTTGAAGCCAGCTCATAATTGTGTTAAATAAAAGCCTGGAACATAGGCAGATGGAAATTTGTGCCAGTTTGTGCCAGAATTCATTGCTAATCAACGTATCTGTGTTTATTTCCATGAAATTGTGGTAAGCTTGAACCATTCAGTATCTTTTAATGAAAATTGAATGTAAATTGTTAATTTATGCCTGTATATATATGTGTAGTTCAGTGGCAAACGTGAGGTAAAGCCTGTAATGCTCCAGCCTGAACAGAGGGTGTCGGAGAGAAGTAAAACGGCATGGAATGGCCAAACAGTACACTGACACCTGGATGATTGACTAGAAAGAAATAATGCTGGAAGTGCAGAGGCGTAGTGACCATTAAGGATGGTAATGCTGGTATAAAGTATTTCAGATGAAGCTGACTGTTGGCCTAACGCTCTGAACGCAATGTTTGTGATGTATTGTGATCAGTGTAAAAAGAAAATATAAATTAGTTATGAAGTAGAAGGTACATCCTTCTTGATTTCAGGGACAGTGGTCTTGATGGTACTGAGCAGCACCTGGTCAGAGCTTTGCTGAATCCAGTGTCGGACAGCATACTCCTTGGTCCTTTTAGCTATCAGTGAGGTGTCTCCAGAGCCCAGAGGAGAATTCGAGCAGAGGAGTCCTTGCCTGCCGCCATCACGCCAGATAAGCTAACTTGGCCAGCTGAGCTCAACATTATGTCCCCTCATCTTGAACTGACTTTTTAAAAGTAACATTAAGAGGGGAATTTACTTGTCTTAAAATCAGGAACTGTGAACATCTCCAATACTAGTCCCTAAAGACAAACTATTGAAGTCATGATGACAAATACCAACAGAGCTTGAACAAAACAAAACCAGTATTACCTCATTTTACTACTACACAACTGACACACATAGAACGTTTGTAATAATATATGTCACTACAATATTCATATTAAATACATTCTGTACATATAACTTGTAATTAAAATTGATTGTGATTCCTGGTTCCCTTTGTATTTGAATCAGGACACATATACATTCATGACAGCACTGAATACATATTGTTATTTGAAAAGTTATCAGTGACTCCTTTAAGATATTCTCATAGAGTGTTATATGTATGTGAGTGTCACAGTGTTGTCAAGAGTAGTGGATTAAATTAAATTGTTTATCTGTCTGTTGTTGTGACTTACACTTCATCATACACATACCCTAGACACATAACGTAGCATCACACTATTCCAGAATAATTCTGACTGAGATATATAGATATGTGGTAGCAAGTAAGGTTATCTATAATACACTACTCTTAATAGATATAGATACCTTCACAGCTGATCTCAGTCAGTACACTAAGTCCCCTATAAATATTTATAACATCCCACTTCACCACATATATTGGGGTCTCGCTCTTGGGATTTTGAATCTTTAACTATTAAAAATATTGGGGGTAATTCACTTCAGGGAATATAAGAATTAAAAGGTATCCTTGGGTGGAATTAAATAAGGTTGAGCTCACGGTGCCTGTGTTGTCCATTAGAGATTGAATTGTTGGTTAGACATTGTATAAATTTACCTGATAGACAATGGCGGACCTGGCCAAATTTCGATCTGCTGCGGTTCAGACTGCAAAAGAGTTAGGATTAGATGGGCAAGTTATGGTTGCCTATGTCACTACGGAATGTGACAAATTTATTGAACGCGAAGAAAGAAGGTTTGAAGCCGAAAGAAAGTTAGAGGCTGAAAGGGAAATTAAGAAGTTACAATTTGAAGCTGAGGCTGAGACTAAGAGGTTGCAGATTGAGGCTGACAAAGAGGCTAAGAAATTGGAGCAGAAAGGGAAGAGAAGAAATTAGCTGCAGAAAGGGAAGAGAAGAAATTAGCTGCAGAACGGGAAGAGAAGAAATTAGCTGCAGAAAGGGAAGCAGAAGATAAAAGATTACAAAGGGAACATGAGTTACGACTAAGGGAGTTTGAGTTTCAAGGCCATGCTCCTGAAAATGGTGCCAGTCCCTTTGCCTCTGATGCTACGGTTACTCAAGGAGCCTCAACCTCAGCTATGAATTTTCATTTAGATCATTTTGTTGAGAAAGACGATGATATTGAGAGCTATATAAATAGGTATGAACTATTAGCTACCACGTATGGGTTGGAGAGAGAAAGGTGGAGCTTAAAGTTATCTCAGGGACTTCGTGGGGCAGCTTATGAAGTTTTTGCAAAAATGAGCAGAGGTGATCAGGAAAATTATGACATGCTAAAGCAGGCTCTTTTGTTAAGGTATGAAAAGAATGCAGAGTTTTACAGGAAAAAATTTAGGAATGCTAAACTACTGTCAGGTGAAACCTATCACCAGTTCTCTGCACGAATAGAGACATACTTGGAGAAATGGACTTCTCTGGGGAAAACCCAAGATCTTAAGGAAATGGTCCTTATAGAGCAACTAAGAGAGTCCATGGCTCCAGACCTGAGAAAGTTTCTCATGGAACAAGGTGCAGAGAGGCTGGGTGAGTTGCTAAATGTTGCTGAAAGGTATCAAGCAGCTCAAGCAGAGGTAACAGGTAATAAAAAGAAACAGGTGGATAACTTTAGGGCACCACAGAACTTTAATAAATTTGATCCTAAGGATCAAAATAAAGGTAAGCACCAATTTGATAGGCCACGGTATGAAAATAAAAATAAATTCCCACAATTCGATGAAAGGAAATATGATGAAAGAAAATCTTTCAACCAAGGAAAAAGGTGGTGTAAAAATTGTAAGATGAACAATCATGACACTGACCATTGTAGAAGGAAACCTCCTCATTTTGCTGCTATGACATCGGGGAAAAAGGAAAAGAAGGGCAAACCTGAAGAATTACAGGAACCATACCACCCCCCAGTGTGTGAAGATGTCATTTGTAATGGTGTCACTATAAGATGTTTATATGATACCGGTTTAGATTACGATTCCGTTGTGAGTTCTCACCTGGTGCAGGCCGATCAATACACCACAGAAACAGTGGAGATTCAAACTGCAACCAAGGATGTAGCTACCATGACACTTCCCGTCGCCCGAATAAAAGTGAAAACGCGATATGTGGAAGGAATCATAAAAGCAGCAGTGATAAATGAGCCAATCTACCCTCTAATATTGGGGTGTAGATATGTCTTCTTGGGGAATCCCAAGAGACCTGTGATATTGGCAACAGTGCAGACCAGATCACAGACAAAGAAGGAGGAGGATAATCCCATAAATACTCACCCAGATGAGATGAGGAAGGCACAGGCTGAGGACAAAACACTCAAGCCATGTTTCAAGAAGTTGCCCAAATCTCATACACCTCCAGGCAAGGGAGAGTTTTATATGAAGAACAAATTGATATATAGGAAGGCTGGATCTGAATCCAATGGTCACGGACAGCTGGTCCTTCCCACTTCATATAGGACTAAAGTGTTGGAACTAGGGCATGCGATTCCCTTCAGTGGTCATATGGGAATCAGCGCAACAGGACAGCGAATAGCTTGTCACTATTTCTGGCCAGGAATAACTGAAGATATCAAACGATATGTAAAATCCTGTCCAGAGTGCCAACGAGTAGCACCTAAACATTGGACTGCACCAGCAACTCTGGGGGAAATGCCCATAGTGGGAACACCCTTTGAGAGAGTTGCCGTGGATCTTGTGGGACCTCTCACCCGAACCAAGAGAAGGAACAGCTACATTCTGACTCTGGTGGACACTTGTTCTATGTGGGGAGAGGCAGTAGCCCTGTCATCGATTGATTCTAAACATGTGGCAGAGGCATTGCTCACAATTTTCACAAGGTTAGGCTTTCCCAATCAAATCTTGACTGATAATGGCTCTCAGTTCAAGGGGAAACTAACTGAAGAAGTTTTCAGGATCTTCCAGGCCAAACACTTCCATTGTAGTGTGTATCATCCCCAAGGGAACGGCCAAGTGGAAAGATTTAACGGCACATTGATGTCGATCCTGAGAAAGTTGGCACACGAAAAACCAGATACATGGGACCAGTACCTGCACGCCGCCCTCTTTGCTTATCGGGAGGTACCCCATAGTTCAACCGGTATGGCCCCGGCAACATTATTGTTTGGAAGGCCAATAAAAGGTCCACTTGAAGCTTTGTTAAGAACGTGGACTGATGAAAAGGCAGAGGAAAACATTACATCTTCATACCAATATGTGAATGAGCTGACCACTCGGTTGAAAACTGGCTGGAAACTTGCCAATGAAAATTTGAAACAAGCCAGGAAGAAACATGCTGCCTATTATAACAGGAAGGCGAAAGACAGAAATTTGGCTGTGGGAGAGAAAGTACTGCTTCTTTTGCCTGGGAGTCAGAATAAGTTACAAATTGGATGGCAGGGTCCATATACAGTTCTAGAGAAGGTGTCTAGAACAAATTATAAGATAGATAAGAAGGGGAAAGAAAAAATCTATCATGTGAATCTCCTGAAGAAATATTTGGAAAGAGAACATCAGGAAGAGACACACTTGTTGACCTTGTCCATCGCCATGGAGATGAAAAAGGAACCACTTTCATCATTTGAATATCCATTACACCCCTGTGAGACAGCAGCACAGGTGAAAATCAGTACACATTTAACGAAAACTCAGAAAGAGAGAGTGCAACAGGTTCTAAATAATCATGCAGAGGTGTTAACAGACCGACCAGGGCATACAAACCTATTGGAATATGATATGAAACTAATAGACTCCACACCTGTCTGTATGAAACCATATTCGATTCCGTTTGCTAAGGAGAAAGCTTTGAAGGAAGAGATAGACTATCTATTGAAGGAAGGAATTATTTCGCACAGTGAGTCTTCGTATAGTTCCGGTGTTGTACTCTTAAGGAAGCCCTCTGGAGAACATAGACTCTGTATAGATTACAGGAGACTGAATGCTATTACAGAAGGACAGGTGGATCCATTGCCGGATACAAATCAGCTGTTTGCCAGACTAAATAAAGCTAAATATTTCTCAAAAGTGGATCTGAGTAAAGGATACTATCAGATTCCAGTAAAGCCTGAGGTTAGACCATACCTAGCTTTTAGTACCTCAGAAGGACACTATGAGTTTAATAGATTGCCATTTGGATTGAAGAATGCGCCTAGTGTCTTCTCTAGAATGATGAGAAAATTATTGGATCCTCTGAATAATCCCTGTATAACAAATTTTATGGATGATATCCTTATAGCAACAGAAACATTTGAGGAACACATTGACTCTCTGAACATGCTGTTTGATCGACTTAGGGAGGCAAATTTAACAGCCCGACCAACCAAATGTTGCGTTGGATGTAAAGAATTGGAATTTTTGGGACACACAGTTTATCAGGGAAACATGACCCCTGACCCAAAGAATTTAGAGAAACTACAGAAAGCCCCGAGACCACAAACCAAGAAGGACGTGAGATCCTTTGTCTCATTATGTGGTTTCTACCAGAAGTATATCAAAAACTTTAATTCCATATGTGCACCGTTAACTGAATTGACACGTAAAGGACATCCAGATCGCATTACATGGACACCACAATGTGAAATGACTTACCAAGAATTGAAGGAAAAGCTCACAAGTAAACCCATTTTGAAATTACCTGACTTAAGTCAAGAATTCATAGTAAGGACGGATGCAAGTAATATTGGGTTAGGTGCAACTCTACTACAGAAATCAGATGCATTGGATGGGGAATTAAGCCCAGTGGCATATGCTAGCAGAAAGTTGAATAAAGCTGAAATCAACTACTCAACTAGCGAAAAAGAATGTCTTGCAGTAATATGGGCAATAAAGAAATTCAATATTTATCTATATGGGAAGGCATTTAAGTTGCAAACAGATCACAAACCTTTATCGTTTCTAGCACAGGCTAAGCATGAGAACTCTAGGTTACTCCGATGGTCTTTACTTTTGGCTCCATATAATTTTAGCATTGAGTATATATCTGGAAAAACCAATTTGGGAGCGGATTTTTTAAGCCGCCATCCGTGTGATGAGAATCACCGTAAACCCCAGAAATAATAATAAATTTCTCTATGTGTATATAGAATAAAGGACTGACATATAATGTCTGTTTTAAGAGGGGAGGTGTCATGAAATATTCTAATCCACATATATAAATTATTAGGTAAATATGAAGCCTAACAAATAAAATTAATAAAGAAAAGAGCAATGGTAAAATGACAGTGCTGTCACAAAGAATGTACTCGAAATCCCCCTTGTTTTCTGCTTCGTCTGCAAATTGTAACGCTTTCACGTTGATAGTAAAAGCTTACTGTATTATACCCGCTTTCTTCAATGAAACGTGTGCTGTATTTCTTGGAAAAACATTGAGAGGCAGACTGCGTAATGACCTAAATTTTAAATCCCATTCATGTCTTTTTCTACATTACGTTACCAAAACGAACGAACAGATGGACAAAAGGATAGCGAGAAGGGAGAGGCAGAAAGCCGAACATTAAACACGCGTCGCGCGATACACAATTACTACTATCACGCGTGTAAGTCTACATGCACTAATTTTTTTTCAGACGGACAGTGATAAAATACACTACCCTTTCCCAGAGTTAGGTTTATAAATCATAAAAAACTCTTATTAGAAAAGATAACATTAGATGGGTTTACGGTTGAAAACATAACAGTACCCAGACAGCACATCTTCGAAACAGGAGGTAGAAAATACATATTTTGAACGCAGCCACGTAGCTCTTTTAAATTGGTATATTTGGGTTCCTTAGGGCTTGCTGACAAAGAATATGTAAAACGTTACGCAAATAGTCCAGGAATTAATAAATTATACCCAAAATAAAATAGTGGGGGTGCCTGACAGCATAAAATCATTTCTGCTCATAAAATTTTTTATAACGTGTTTGAAAAAAACCTTACGTTACAGAAATAGCCTACCATGTAAACTCCAAATTGATTGGAGCGCAACAAATGAAAGCCTAACCACGATTGGTCGGGCTATAAATACTATCTTGGTTGTTAGGGGAAACGGGGAAAGGTAACATTTTTTCAAACACTTGTCGAAACGTGGCCTCATTGGCTAGACTCGCTGATATACTCACTTAGGAGCGTTAGTTCGAGACCACTAGTGCAAATAATCTTGATAAAGCAACAGTGCGTTGAAGCCAGCTCATAATTGTGTTAAATAAAAGCCTGGAACATAAGCAGATGGGAATTTGTGCCAGTAATTGTGCCAGAATTCATTGCTAATCAACGTATCTGTGTTTATTTCCATGAAATTGTGGTAAGCTTGAACCATTCAGTATCTTTTAATGAAAATTGAATGTAAATTGTTAATTTATGTCTGTATATATATGTGTAGTTCAGTGGCAAACAGGAGATAAAGCCTGTAATGCTCCAGCCTGAACAGAGGGTGTCGGAGGGAAGTAAAACGGCATGGAATGGCCAAATAGTACACTGACACCTGGATGATTGATTAGACAGAAATAATGCTGGAAGTGCAGAGGCGTAGAGACCATTAAGGATGGTAATGCTGGTATAAAGTATTTCAGATGAAGCTGACTGTTGGCCTAACGCTCTGAACGCAATGTTTGTGATGTATTGTGATCAGTGTAAAAAGAAAATATAAATTAGTTATGAAGTAGAAGGTACATCCTTCTTGATTTCAGGGACAGTGGTCTTGATGGTACTGAGCAGCACCTGGTCAGAGCTTTGCTGAATCCAGTGTCGGACAGCATACTCCTTGGTCCTTTTAGCTATCAGTGAGGTGTCTCCAGAGCCCAGAGGAGAATTCGAGCAGAGGAGTCCTTCCCTGCCGCCATCACGCCAGATAAGCTGATTTGGCCAGCTGAGCTCAACATTATGTCCCCTCATCTTGAAATGACTTTGTAAAAATAACATTAAGAGGGGAATTTAATTGTCTTAATATCAGGAACTGAGAACATCTCCAATACTAGTTTCCTAAAGACAAACTATTGAAGTCATGATGACAAATACCAACAGAGCTTGAACAACCAAAACAAAACCAGTATTACCTCATATTACTACTACACAACTGACACACATAGGATATTTGTAATAATATATGTCACTACAATATTCATATTAAATACATTCTGTACATAACTTGTAATTTAAATTGATTGTGATTCCTGGTTCCCTTGTAGTTGAATCAGGACACATATTCATTCATGCCAGTAATGAATACATATTGTTATTTGAAAGTTATCAGTGCGTCCTTTAAGATATTCTCATAGAGTGTTATATGTATGTGAGTGTCACAGTGTTGTCAAGAGTAGTGGATTAAATTAAATTGTTTATCTGTCTGTTGTTGTGACTTACACTTCATCATACACATACCCTAGACACATAACGTAGCATCACACTATTCCAGAATAATTCTGACTGAGATATAGAGATATGTGGTAGCAAGTAAGGTTATCTATAATACACTACTCTTAATAGATATAGATACCTTCACAGCTGATCTCAGTCAGTACACTAAGTCCCCTATAAATATTTATAACATCCCACTTCACCACAAAGATTCACCGAATCTTTTGGCCAAATACCATCACCAACCAAGATCTGCTTACTCGGAGCAAGCAAGAGGACATGCACACCATCATAGCTGGCAGACGCTGGAGTTGGGTTGGCCATGTCCTCAGAAGAGCCCCGATGCCATCACAAGAACAGCTATGCTATGGACCCCTGAAGGAAAACGATCAAAAACAACTTAGCGGAAGACTGTGGAGGCTGAGATGCAAAGAATGAACCAGAGTTGGGGCACTGTACGAAGGATGGCCACCGACCGAGCAAAGTGGAATCAATTTGTTGTTGCCCTACCAGACGCCACCAGGCGTGATGACCACTGACTGCTTTGACGGTCGGCGGCTAAGGATCAAAGAAGAAGATGCCGCAGCCATCCGTTATGAACTTTCCAATTTTAATGGAAAACAACAATAGAATCCTCAAGTCTTCAAGAACTGGTGTGGATCTACTGTCTTAGTTATGCATTGGTACGTGGCAATGGGAGAGCTGACAGGCTGGACATGGGAGCACGCATAGTGGGGACACTGAACAAGGATAAGGGAGAGATACTAAGGGCAATTCATGATCGCCTGCTGGATAATTACACAGCACATGATGAATCAACAAAGCTGAGACTGTTGGATTTTGGTATCAAACGTGAGACTAGTAGAAATGGACGTGAGAGAGGATGCATCCGTCGTACGTGTCAACCGGTGTGCTACAGGTCATGTTCTTGGACATTTGCTGAGGGAGACTGAGCACCTATGGGTTTGCCCGGAGTGCATTGAGGTCTATGTGATTAACAATAACAATATAAACTTCCTGCACGGCTCCGCACTATTGTTGGTTATTCTATGAATGTTTAACTTAACGGATTACTACTTGTAGTTTTTATGGTTTCTTTCTTTCTTTTTGTTTCGTTTATTATGTCTGTACACACATGACCAGAGTTTTGCTAAAGATCTATGGTAAGTCGTTTCTTTGTCTACATTAATTGTATTAGTGCCTCTTTCACCTGATTAAAATGAGGACATACTAGGAAGGAACTAAACAGTTTGTGAGTTGTCTGTTTTTGTTTATGGTTCTATTATCTTTATTTCTTTTGCAAGTTGCTTTTCGACATAACTGTTTTGATCAGCAAAAAGCTACGTTTCGTTTTTAAAGTGTTTCTGTTTGTCACTGAAATTATGTTTGATTTTTCTTACTGTGACGATGAAAAAAGCCTGAATAATTATAAATGCAGCTGTGTTAATTTTTTAAAAAATGTGTTTACTCTTTCTACTTTCTATATTCTGTATTAATGATTTTCTTTTTCCACCTGATGAGTAATAGTATAATTTCAACAATCACAGAAACCCATTTAATTATATTTTTGCTAATTATACATTTTGAAAAATCCAACTAAATGTACTTAAATATACTACTGGACAAAAGTTAAGGGCCGCCATTCAGTTTAGACAATGTTTATATAATTCTTCCTGAGCAGGGTCGATTTTCCATATGTCCGGTAGCTTGAAATCTCTCAAGAAGTCTCTGAATGGTAGAGTGGGACACTACTGAACGTCTTGCAACATGACGAACAGATTGACCATCCTGAATCCATGTCATGGCTGGACCACGGTCTACAGTGCTGAGACTTCTCCTTGGTGACATGGCTAATGCAGTGATCATTTCGACCACTTGTAATACTGATTTATTGCATACCAATGGTGAACACTCTTTATCGATGATCATTTTCCACGTGCATTCAAATTCAACTCACTTTTTCACAATTTGAACTAGTGGGGCGTGTTGCAAAAAACCACGAGTTTTTGCAGCAACAATGGCAATTTTCACGTGCGGGTTAAAGTGACCCAGTTTTTAGACATTTAAAACATATTAACCTAGTGCACACAGAAATGTATACACATTTCTCTGAGCTCAGTTTTAATGACATTTTCACTTGTCTTTACAGTTTGCCAATCAATTATATAAACCTTGTCTAAACTGAATGGAGGCCCTTAACTTTTGTCCAGTAGTATACTATCTCTTTAGCCTTCTATTAGGTGTTCATTACAACTTTTATTCAACATTGTTACGTTATTAGTTGCTCAGGACAAGTATTTCTGCCCGATAGCTGACATATCATTACTAGCTCAAATCAGATGTATTTGTTTGACGAATGACATGTAGTTCAGGAAAATAATGTGTGTATGACAGCTGTGATCTGTTTTCTAGCTCAGCCTAAAATGTTTGTGCCTAATTACGTCACACCAGACCTAAAGGTATTTTCTATTTGGACATGCGCCCTAATATAACCGACTAGGTTTAACGGGAGGAGCCACGGCAAAACGAGGCAAAAGTTTTTTAAATAAAAAATGAAAAGTGTGTGTCTAAAAAGCTGAATGTACTCTACTAGGTGGAAAATATTAATATCTTGACCTCAATATGTGCGTTTTTAACCGCTGGAATCTAATTTCTAGTTCTATTTAATTATTCTTTTCTGACACCTTATGTACTCCCTTAACTTAACTCTTAGTATACGAGCGGCCTTCTAGACAGGCCGATGATCGATCCCCGTCAATAGCGAAAATTTATAGCTGAATGCATGTTTAAAACCACTGAACAATTTAGTTACGTGTATGATATAGGGGTTTCATTTCTTCACATTTTGATATATAACACTTATGTTATCTTTATAAATAAATTATTTATTGCAAAATCTGTAATGGTAGTAATGAAAGGCAGCTCGTGTACTAAGAGTTAAAGCATTGTTTTTGACAGCTACACATTAGACTGCTAGATGTTGTTATCTGATTCATTTGTGACGGATCAATATTCATGACTGACAACTAGTATCTAACTACTATTTCACTTGAAAGGATTTTTGTTGCATAATTAGCATTTTAGTATCAGGTCGACAGAGAGACTTTTGTTTGACACTAGTATTGCAACTGGACTGTGACTAATGGCTCGACTGTACGTTTTATGTCTGATAGATTGAGCAATTACATTTTGGAATCTCTTTCACGTGGCATTACAATCTATAATTTCAGTTGAGATTTATCGGCTCGTGGGATTCATTATTGAGACATTCCATGCAAATGGCAAAGAGAAGAGCTATGTCAAGAATATAGGGAACACGTCTGATACCTTACACGAAGTAATATTTGATTCACGAGTTGCGATCACTTCTATAAAGATTAAATCTTCAGATGAAACTCCACTCGAATCCCGATTCTTGATTTTGTGTGAGGTAGAAACATATGGCGGTAAGTCTGTGTGTTTGCTTTTGATAAAATATTATTCCTTTCAGATATAACAAATATGTTACGATGTTGGATGTGCGTAGCGTGTGAACTAAAACTAATATTCTCTTGTGCTGGTCAGATGAGTTCTTCATTTTCAGTGAATCAGGTATAAATTTGGTATCTTAAATTATGAGATAAAAAAAAAAGAAAACAAGTTGTGTGAATAAAATATTGGGTATTAAATTAATTGTCCATGCAACTGGCTTATTATCCACAACATAATATACTACCTAGCCAAACAAACAAAAGAATTTCGATTAATTTGAGACACTGGTTCATTATCACCCATGATCAACAGGAGAAAGTAAGACATCATGCAAAACACACGAAGATAAACGTGAACCGACAGCAGTGATTGATGTTTTGTTATGACAGGGAGAGATCCTACTCCTTATAGAACCAGGAGCTTTCCTGTCTCTTTCGTAGAAACCAGGATCAAGAAAATGTGTTTCTAACAGGGCAGTTGAATGAACATGTCACACCAAACATGAAGTGGAGAAAACACGTTCAATGAACAAAGTAGATGATCAATACAAGTAGAGCCCAAGGAGTTTGACCCATGTTTAACTTAATGTTATTGTTAATCAGAATCGACGTCATTGCACTCCGGGCAAACCCATAGGTGCTCAGTCTCCCTCAGCAAACGTCGAAGAGTTGAATGCTAATTGTTTCTGTTGCGCACTGGTTGTATACACGCCGGATGCGTCCTCTCATACGTCCATCTCTGCTGGTCTTACGTTTGATGCCAAATTCCAGCAATCTTAGCCTTGATGATTCATCGATTGCAGTGTCATTCTCTAATAGGCGATCATGAATTGCCTTCTGTATTTCTCTCTTATTCATGTTTAATGTACACTCTATGGGTGCTTTTGAAGCTAGTCTATCAGCTCTTTCATTGTTTCATTGCCGCTTACCCCTGCATGATCAGGACAGTAGATCCATTTCAGTTATCAAAGATTGGATGCTTCTATGGAGATTGTCCATTAATATCGTAGCTATCCATGTTGGACCTTTCGTAGCATAGATTGTGAATCTGATACAATAACTGCCCTGGTTAATAAAGTCTGAGACAGCCATCTTAAAGTAGCAGTAACTGCCTCTACCTCCATTCTCTGGAAGTTGTTATCATGTAAGTCCCACTATATTCAGCGACGGTTCTGCCCTTTACTCTAACAGAGAAGCCCCACCCTGATTTATTACCACGGATGACAGACCCATCAGTGTACACAATAGCATCATCATCATACCCAGTGTTACTGTGTTTCTTTTAGCTGTCACTTCTGTATGTGTATGTGTGGGGGTTGTATGGGAGATAGTGCTACTGTCTGGCACAGCTGACAATGTTCATGTCAGTAAGGTCGGGCTTACTATAGTGGCTGACAGTTGTATAATATATATATATATATATAAGCGAATGTCATGCGTTCTTTAGGTTTGTTTACATTCTGTAATCACCCACACAACAGTATCGTAAGGTCAGGAAATCCACCAACGGGTAAAACGAATAAGGTTTTTTCCAACGCATACACCATTTATTGATCACAGCAACATTGACATCACGGATAGTACATTGTCACAGGTTATAAAATGAATCAGATCGCATGAATAGCGAATCAAGGAATAGTCAATTGTTGAAATCAAACATGCTGTAATAATCCAGAATGAAATTTGGTTGCGTACACAGCAACTCATTCACTAAACATTGCATTAGCACATATCCAAAGTTACAATGTCAAACATATGCAAATAATCCATATTGAATCTGATCGGGCTCTCTCATAGACGGTGGAAGCTTTACCGTGATGAAATCTTATATCCTTAGATTCTTCATTATCAAGCTTATAGAATAAAATATAGAATGGCTTCCATGAAGAGAATAATTTTTTTATATAGTTTAGGACGTGTTACTTATGATTTAAGAGTTTTGTGTTTTTATTTTAATGTAAATAAGTTTAGTAGTATTTTAATGTATGTTTTGACATAGCACACGCACATTTAACATGCGCACAGTTTCACTTAAGCAGTCAACTCCCCCCCCCCCGGGGTGGGAGTGTTAGGCGGTGCGGTTTCATCTGCGCTCAGCCTAAATTATCAGTGCAAAGCGGATAGTCAGCCCCCAGTCATTATTCCGTCAGGCAGTCAGGTAATTAGGTCAATCGGTCAGCCCTTACGCACCGACTGGTCTAACAATGTAAACACGAATGTGTCGAGTGGCCTAGTTAGGACAGAAGGCGGTCAGCCCACAGTCACCGCTCTGTTGTGTAAACCATGTGCAAAAAGTGACCAGCCGATCACTTTGCCTATTACAATCTTTAAAACACATGATAAACCATCAACTAGCGCTTTGTTGAGTATTTCACCTGTAGCGGGTAGCCTGCCTCAGACCACTACTCTGCTTTGTAATTCAAAAAAGACGGACGGTCCGCACTCAGTCCCCGTTTTGTCAAATAGTTTAGATATGGCAAGTGACCACCCTGCCACTTTGCCAGGTAGACAGTTTACAACGAGTGGCCAACCTTTGCTTACCACTCCGTCATGCAGTCTAGTGATAATATCTCTCAATATCATTGGTTTGAGAAATAAGCTAGACCATGTAATTAAACTGATTAAAAAAGAGAAACCCGATTTTTTGCTTTTACAGCAAACTGGTGTCACTACAAACTATCACGCGGGTCAAATAACAACTAGATTAGGACTGAAGCATGGTTGGTTCGCCCGGGGCACCTGCCATACTGGTGTTGCCATCCTTCAAATTAATGAAGATTAGGATGCAGTGCATCATAGAACTGACAAGGATGGCAGAATTGTCATTATACAAATACAAAACAAACACAACAAACATGACACACACACACTTATTAACATATATGCCCCTGCGACGAAAATCGACAGGCCTAAGTTTTATGACGGATTACACGACATATTAACGGAACATTACAAAGGAACTAAGAAAATTTTAGGGGGAGATTTTAACTGTGTCTTGTCTAACCTAGACCGGTCAAGGGGCTTCACGAGAGCAAAGACACGGGAAAAGTTTACACTTGTACGACAGGTTCAGGCTATGTTAGACGAACATGACCTTTCAGACGCATACAGGAAAATAGAACCCAACAAACAAACTTTTACATACTATGACAAGACGAACCCATATCTCAGACTGGCTTCAAGATTAGATAGAATTTACACCACTAGTGATTATAATATACACAAAATATACCATATAAAAACACTCTTAAATTCACAGATCATCAAGCAGTTTATACATCTTTAAGTACGGGACACATGCACAAACAAGTAAAGAGATCCCCGCATTGGAAATTTAACAATAATCTACTTAAAAACACTTACTACACAGAGCAAATAACAAAGTTGATACAAGGTTACGCACAAGACATTCCCAATAATAACATCGCACAATATTGGGACATGTTAAAAAATACAATAAGAGATAGGACACAGATTTTGGCTACACTTATACATAGGAAGTTTAAAAAAGAAGAGGGCATTTTAGAAGAAGCAATTAGTTTAACTAAGAGTTTAGACAACACGGACCCTCACATACACACCTTAGAACAACAGTTAGATCAATATAGACAGTATACCTATCAGGGAGCATTACTTAGGACAAAATTACACACTATAACGCAGGAAATCCCTAGTAGGCAGTATCTAGCAATTGAACAAAATATTCAGCGCAGTAGACAGATACACGAAATAATTGACATGAAAGGAAAACAGCACACAGAAAGTACCAACATCAGTCACGCTTTCTTCGAATACTACAAGCAGCTATATACTAAAGAAGATAGCGATGCAAACATACAAGATAAATTTTTACAATACACAAAGTGTCTAAGTGATGAGGAAAGTGAAAGGCTAGACCAACCTTTAACTTTAGACAATTTGCAGGGGGCCCTTAGTACCTTTCAAAAAGATAAGGCACCCGGCCCAGATGGGCTAACAGCAGAATTTTACAGGTTCTTCTTCCCATGTTTAGGCCCTATCTTAATTAAAGTGTTCGAAGAGGCTTTTCAAAAAGGGGAACTCCCGGATAGTTTAAATCAGCTATATATTACCCCGATCCCCAAGGATAGAAATGATAAAAAGTCAATTAAGAATTTTCGGCCCATTTCTCTTTTAAATGTTGATTATAAAATTCTAGCCAAGGCACTAACTCTGAAGCTTAAGCCACACATGCACAAAATAATTCACGAAGATCAGCAGTGTAGTGTTCAAGGTAGGAATATTTGTAGACACACACATTTCATTAGAGACCTGATTACATACACACATAATAGGCAGTGCCAGAGTGCCATATTATCTTTAGACCAGGAAAAGGCATTTGATAGAGTATCACATGCCTTCCTACATAAAAGTCTTAAAGCTAATAATATAGGGAAATACTTTAGATCATGGATAAAAATCCTATATAAAAAACCTGAAAGTAAAATATTGATTAATCATAGTTTAACCAAAGCATTCAAATTAACGAGAAGTGTTAGGCAAGGGTGCCCTCTGTCGCCCTTGTTATACGTAATAACATTAGAACCTGTTTTGAAAGAATAAGACAAGATACAAATATCACGGGAACTTTCGTCCCCGGTGCAGGGGAAAGGAAATTGTTGGCCTACGCCGATGATACGATATTCTTTCCAACAACAAAGGATTCTATAAAAATATCTTAGGGGCTTTTACAGAGTTTGGATACGCTAGCGAATCCAAACTAAATATTCAAAAATCTAGCATAATGGGAATAGGTAGATGGGGCAATAGATCAGATTTCCCTTTTCAATTAACGGTAGTGAATAAAATTAAAATTTATGGAATTAACTTCTCTTTTAATCCTCAAGACCCCAATAAAGAAACATGGACAAAATTGATAGAGAAAATCCAAAATATGCTAGAAATTTACAAATATAAAACGGCTACCATTTTCGGAAGAAGTATTATAGTTAATTGTTTTATTATGCCAAAAATAATTTACATAGCAAATATACAGATTGTACCTAAAAGGATTATAACAGAAATAAATAAACTAATTAGGGCCTTCATTTTTAGGCACACTCGGTATAGTATTAAACACGCTACTCTAATACAACCTAAAAATAAAGGGGGATAGCCTTACAAGACATCAACACTAAAATTAAAGCTTTAAGAATTAAATACATAGGAGAAGTTATAAAAAGCCCGGGTCTATACCCACTGGCACATTACTATATTGGGTTAAGGCTATCAAACCTTTGTAAATTAAACAATAATCAACCCCATTTCTTTGGTACACCACCACCCTTTTACAAAAAATGTCTACACAATTTGGAGGGAAATAAACTTTTAGTAAAGCATGACACCAAACTTATATACAAACTTTTAGTTGCAGCACAAGAAACACCTCTGAGCACACGAAGGGGGTACAACCTTTTCGTAACTGACTACACACAGAGTTTCACAAACATTCACGCAATAGACGTTAAACCACAAAACAAAGAAGTTACATATAGATTACTGCACAGTTTAACACCTATTGTGAATAGACAAACAGCAAAAAAAGCAGGCAAACCGTCACCAAAATGTAAACTGTGCAGTGATAACATTATAGAGACAGATGACCACTTATTTTACACATGTAGGACAGTGGTCCCTACATTAAACAAACTAAGAAAAATAGTAGCTTCAAACTCACAACAAACACTTAATTTATACAGAGCAGTCATGCTTAACACGTTACCACAAATGACGAGACGAACAGAACTTAAGCTACTGACTTTGTTAGCTGACTTCAGATATCTTGTATGGACATGTAGGAACAGAGCTGTATACGACAATGGACATTATGACAGTACAATATTTACACAAATATATGAACGTATGACACAAGACATAACAGAACAGATTTGAAACTTTTTTGTTGTTCAGATAAATATTTAAAAAATTTTTCGACCCTTCGGTCGTCATACAAAGCAAGTAGCTTTGTTGTAAATACATCATAACATATGTCCTCATCTCATGGTAGGGTGTCATCACCATTTAGTCAATGTACCATCAATCATTTTATCTTCATTCATCATCCATGAAGTATAACATGTGTTTTTACTTTTGTGAATATTGACTTGTACTTAAATTATTTGAGGGGGAGGGGGGAGAGGAAGAAAGGGGGGGGGGGTTATCTTTAGTATGGTTTATTATGTGATATTGTTTTATAATTTGGTATTTGTTTGTTGCAAATGCTAGGTTGGGGGGAGGGAAGGGTGGGGAGGGGGGGGGGGGGGGTTTCATTGTCTTTATACCATGTGATAATGTAAAAATTTTTGTAAATTGATATATTGACCTGAATAAAGTTTTTTTTTTTTTTTTTTTTTTTTTTTTTTTTTTTAAATGAGTCTCGCTAGTGTGACCAGGATATTTTATTTAAGTGAATATATATAGATTATTGTAGGGAAGAGTTTCTTTCCCAATTTATGGATTTTTTCCAAAGATATTATTCTAATGCCATGGATTACGTTGGCTCATATTACATGATAAGAATTGCGATGTATGCAATTCCTTTCCTGATGGATTTGTACTTACACGATTTATTATTCTAATGCCATGGATTACGTTGGCTCATTGATGTACCCAGTATTATAATGGATTTTTGTACGCTGTAGTAACCTGTGACAATGTGCTGTTCCTTCGTGTACTTTGCGATGTTACTGTGTCGTAAATAAACTGTGTAAAATTGAAAAAAAAATGAAGAGAATAATACGTTCTTCTTCATACAATCCCCGAATCAAGACTCAAAAACACACTCTGGACACACTAACGAGAATCAAAACCTTCTCGAAGCTCTCCCAGATACATACTCCCCGAGATTATAGTTTCTCAGTAGAACTCAGTATAATATTCGCTCAAGCGCGAACTAACAGCTTGAGGTGTGAGCTCAGCTCACCCGTATCTCTCCCCCAACTACTATTAAGAACATTTGAACACTTTCTTTATTTTTAAAAAACTAACACATACTCAGTTGAGCTATGTTAAAAAAATATAGCGTACAAAGAACGCAAGTAAAAAATCATCTCATAACTTTAAACGTGCTTACTAGCGTGTCCATAAAAAAATCAGATCCGTACGTAAGAATCCCAAACACTTAACTCCTACTCAAAAACATGACTTAACACCCAGCATTGTCGCGAGAGGTTCAGATGTTATTAAAATGTAATAATATGTAATAATATGTAATAAAATGTAATAATAACATATAATACCCTGGACAAAAAGATGTATTAGATGATACCAGGTGTTGAGGATTGCTTCATGTCTGCAGCATGACGCATTCCTCAAACGATTATATCTCCGCGACTGATGTCGATGATTGTTTCATGTCTACAGGCATTTGGATTTGTGCACGATCCGAATGACTGTATCATGGAACACCTCAAACGAATAGAGATATATCTCATCGACCGATGTCGATGATTGTTGCATGTGTGCAGGCATTTGAGTTTTGACCGACTCGGATTACTGCACCATGGAACATCGCAATTGAATATGGTAACGATAGGTATGCATATCACTATGCATGACGCGTGTGTCTTTGTAAGGACATTCGACTTGTGGGTTTTGACCCGAACGGCAGTGTGTTTTAGAAGTGTGGCCATTGCCACTTATATTGTGTGGTATAACCACTGGAAAGTGTGTGGCGTAGTCCACTTTTTAATTGTGTGGCTGGGAAGCCATTTGAGCAGTGTATTTCTTGAACCAAACGTAAGTCGTAGTAGGAATAACGCAGTTTGCATAATTATGGCAGATTAGCCTGGCGTGGTATGCCAAAGGAACATTATGTTACTAGCAATAGCGTAAGACTAGTATAGATGGATATTGTACAGCTAGCGGCAAGCGTAAGCCTAGTGTAATGGATATTAAACGACTAGCAGTAGACGTAAGCCTAGCATAATAAGTGTATTGCTGACTAGCAGGATAGTTAAGTCTAGTTAGCCTCTGAATTTATGCCAAAGGACATTGGCCGTTTAAAAGGAACTGACCTCTAACCAGGACTCTAGATAGAGATTGTGAACATGTGCTTATGAAATAATGAGAACTCTTACAGATCGTACATGAATGTGATGTGACTTTTGTTCCCATGTAGTTGGTGTCTGCTCATGGTATGAAATAACTAATTAAATATTTTGAGTCGTCAAAATCACAGTGTTATCAACTATCGTATTCGGAGTTGAGTTAAATGCTATTCATCCTCAACTGATCATGACCAGTGATGATTAATGTCTTAACACGCTGCATCTTACACTGCCAATATAATTAATAAGACAAGAGACTAATACAGGTCAGTCAAGGGTCGAATTTAATATGAAACACATTCAGCACATAATGAATCACAAGGGTTAAGCAGACATTATCGATACCAACGAACAGTATTACGGAATCCTACAAAAGTGATAAGAACCCGAGGGACTTTGACTCTATAAACTGAATACGAATATAATAACTTGGTCATCTTCAAATACTAGAAGTCATCGAAGCACCCAGAACATACTGGGATCCCGAGAAGCCCGTAACATTCTGGTGTCAGAAAGTGGCTGGATTTCGTGAATACTGGATTCCCCCCTTCAAGTATCGAATAAAGTCAAACTGATGATGAACGTTATGAAGGCAAAATCATTCTTTCAAGCCTAACCGGCAACTGAAATGCGCAGGACAGAAAGTGACGTCACTACATCGATGCCGTCAACTCTAGCAGACAACATTGCTTGAGAATCTGAAATTTTTCTTCCATCAAAGAGACTGATTCACGCAGATAGAACGGTAATCTTCCACTCAAGAACCTGAACTAGTGGAGAATGTATCTCTTGATCAAATTCATCTGAAGCTGCGACGCAGATCGTTTGAAGAAACTACGTTCGAAGACCGAAGCAAGACTTTCAAACGGTTCCCTGCTGCGAAGGTCAAGGTCTACCATCAATGGACCTCAGCTGTTGAAGACAAGTTGCGGAACTAGGATTAGAATTACATGCATTCATGTATTTCTCAGAGGGACAACTAAACAGATAAGTTCTTGATTTTACTAGAGCGCTTGAACATTATCATATTGTCCTTGTATTATCTTTGGTCTACAGTTCATCATCACTTGACTTACTTTTTTACTATCATCTGTGTTTCCCCATTCATGTTTTTCGTATATTCGTATATTCGTATTGTTTAATATTGACTGGAATTTTCCCAGGAAAGCTTCAGTGAATGTTAACTTCTATTAGATTTACATGCTTATTTTACTAACTGAGGATCTGACTGATTATATTTTTTCTTTTGAGTCAGGGAATAAATGTTTCTTCAGTTAGTATTATAACCATATTTTGTGTGCTTAGCAGTTTCGTCAATTTAATTACGTCCTCTTTATTTACATAACCTACTTTCAGTACTGTTGACAATTGTTGTCGTGTGTGATCTAAAACTTCTTTGTCTACACGTTTGTCTAAGACGACTTGTCTTGTTATATTTTTGTAATGTAAATTCTTTTCTTTCTTTTACTCATTACTGTTTATAAGTCTTCTTTATTTACTTTATAAGTGTAAAGTGTTGTTGTATAACTGAAAAATCATTTCATTGTCACTCATTTGATTGTTTTCACTGTCTTTGTCACATGTTCTTGTAACTTGTTTGTTATTGATTAATATTCATGTACATAGTATAGTGAGTTCTATAATCCGAGTGTATAGAATTGTTACGGTATATGATATTAACGCCGTCTGCTAAAGGTTATCAGACGTGCAATTGTAAAAGGTTAAGGCATTTAATATATTGCGATAGATGTTTCAATTTTTGAACGCTCCATACACGATCGATCATGACGTGTATAGCGTTGTTTAGGACACAGTCGGTAACTAAGAAACGCTACCCTTTGTTACTTGACCGCCAAGCTGAATAGCTGCGTTTTTCTAACCTTCCAATTCAATGGCATGATATAGCCATTTTATGTGCATTTTTATGGACCAGGGTCAGTCCTAGAACTCTATATGAGAGGGAAATTGATGGAGGTTAGTATTTAACTAGAATTCTCAGAAGGAGAAGAATAATCGTCAAATTCGTATGAATATATTCAGACTCGCAGTCTCACTGTCGGCAGGTAGCCATGTCTAGCTGCGCGTGCATATAGCTGTGATGTTCTGACGACAATACTGCATTGTATCCTCATAACGGACATTGACACGTAAACCAGCAGTCTACGTTATTGATTAATTTATGCATGACTTATAAGGACTTATGTTCTGTTCCTATTTGAAATGATCATTCTGTGTGTACAACTGTGGATTAAATGTACGGACTCAATGAAATGACTTATCAAATCAATCGTATTCCAAGGTTCAATTATTGTTCGGAATCTTCCACCCCCGCATTCGCTTAATCTCCATCGAAGGCACGATGCACTATCTCTGAATGAAAAAAAACAAACATATCAAGAAAGAAACAATGGCCAGAAATTTATAAGTGTTTTATTCATATCACATGGAACATTGTTCAGAGCAAACCACCATGTAACAATTATAGACTATTGAAGGTACTCAAAAACCTATTATCATGTCTACACTACAGGAATTCATTGATATTGGAAAAAGTTATGGAAAATCAGGGGCGGAACTACAAAGTTTTGCAGATACAAAATATGATGAATATTTATCGCGTCTGGAAAGAATGGAACAGCGCGAAATGACTAAACGAGCTGATGAGCTTAGGAGGTTTGAATTAACCCAAGAAAGGGAAATGAAAGAAAAAGAGATGGCTCAGAAGGAAAAAGAAATATCCATGAAATTGGAATTAGAACGACTGACTTTAGCTCAACAAGAAAAAGACAGAGAGCAGAAAGATAAAGAATTAGCTCAACAAGAAAAAGACAGAGAATTTGAAAAGAAAAAATGGCTCAACGAGACAAAGAATTAGCTCAACAAGAAAAAGACAGAGAATTTGAGAAGGAAAGAATGGCACAACGAGATAAAGAAATGGAATTAAGGAGAATGGAACTTATGCAACTGGATCAAGCACATAAAAATGCCATGGAAATGGAAACATTAAAACTTCATGCAGAAAAAGAAAAAGCTTTAGAATTAGCTAAAGTGCAGTCTGAACAGACTAAGACTGCGGCTGCTACAAATATTTTTTATCCTAAGTTAAAAATGCCACATTTTGACCAGACTCGCGATTGTGTTGACTCTTTCCTATCTAGATTCATCATCAAGGTCACAGCTCTGAACATACCCAAAGAAAGATGGAGCAGTCTTTTACTTGATTTTTTGACTGGTGACTCACTTAAATGTTTCATGAGTCTTGATGAAAAGAGCAGAAGCGATTTCGATGTCGTAAAAGAGGTATTACTAAGACGTTTCCAGTTAACTGAGTCTGGATTCAGAGATCGCTTTCATGCTGCAAAACCAAGCTAGGATGCAGATTTTGGTGAATTCATTGCATCTATTAAACATTTCCTTAGCAGATGGATTGATTTGTCAGGTATAAATAAAACATATGAAGGTGTTATAGATCTCATGCTGCGAGATAAAGTTTTATCCGCATGCAGCACTGAATTAGAAGCATTTTTACAGGAAAGACATCCTAATTCTATTGATGAGTATGAAAAACTCGGAAGACAGTATCAAACCGCACATCAGAATAAAGATCTTCATAGATCGACTATTCGAGATCCTATGCCTGTATGCGCGGTACAACATGATCACAGACCTCGATCGAAGAGCTTTGATGGACGTTGTCGTTCAGATTATTATCAATCCGACAGAGGTTTTTATAACTTCCGTCGTCATCGCTCTCCTTCGAATTCATATCGACGAGGTTATAGAGGATATTCACCTCATGATCGTGGGTATCACAGAGGCAGGGATTATGATGGTTCACATCAAAAAGGATACTATAAGCAAAGATCATCTTATGGTAGAGATGCCAGGAAGGATGACTCTACTGATTTTTATTATAGCAATAAAAAGTCAGTCAATAATAACAAAGGTAATGCCAGATCTCCGTCTAGAGACAAAAATAAACACAGACATGCAAATAGTTGCAGTGTTAAAAAGGAAAAAGGTAATGATGATAATGATCATGCGAACGCATGTATGGTAATGAATGATACATGTTATGAGTGTCAGTCGAAAAACATATTAAAATCTACAATTACACTTGATTGTGGTCATTGTATGCCAACAATGTCGGCATGTGTAAATGTCGGTTATCTTACATTTCATCCCGGAATATTGGATGGTAAGGTAGTGAGAGTTTTACGGGACACAGGGTCTTCAACGATAGGCATTAAGCACTCGCTTATCGAGCCCTCTGCTTTTACAGGCAAATCAGTTAAGTGTGTCACATTTGGTGGGAATATAGAAACTTTCCCTGTGGCACGAGTATACATTGATACTCCTTTTTACACAGGCACTGTCTATGCCTGCGGCTTGAGAGCACCCATAACTGAAATTATAATAGGAAACATACCAGGAGTTAAAGATTGCACTCCTGAGGAGATTGCAATGTGGGTTGAATCTCACCCACAGGTGGCAAATGCTGTTGTAACGAGAGCACAACAGTTAGCTACGGATACGGCTACACCACCTCTTCCTATAATAGATACAATTATGTCTCAAGTTGGCACTGTTTCACCTTCTGTTTTTGCAGAAAAACAGAAGAGTGACCCAACTTTACAAGGATTGTTTAGCCGAGCAGAACAAAAAACTATTAAATACACAAGAGGGGCTAAACAATGGTTCAAGATAAAGAAATCAATACTCACTAGATATTATGATGATGGCAAAACAATTATACATCAAGTGATAGTACCTAAAGAATACAGACCATTGGTCCTACAAACAGGTCATGACTCCCCTATGGCAGGGCATATGGGGATCAAAAGAACATTGTTTCGTGTTACGTCACAATTTTATTGGCCTGGGGTTAATAAGGATACAAAGTTATACTGCAAATCATGTACAAAATGCCAAGGTATAGCACGTAAGGGCAGGTTCCATACGGCACCCTTACAGATTACGGACGTGCCTGAGAGACCTTTCAAAAAGATAGCAGTAGATATAGTGGGTCCGTTATCAATTGTTTCAAATAATGGATTTCGTTATATTTTAACTTGCGTAGATCTTTGCACGCGTTGGCCAGAGGCCATACCGTTGAAAACCATCACAACTGCATCTGTGTCTGATGCATTATTTTCGATATTTTGTCGAATCGGTTTTCCGGAAGAGATTTTGTCAGATCAAGGATCACAATTTACTTCCAACATTGTGAGGGATTTAGAATCCATGCTATCTGTTCACCACTCGTTTTGTAGTGCGTATAGGCCTCAATCAAACGGTGTGTGCGAGCGCTACAATAGCACTCTAAAACAGATGTTATCTAAGATAACTGAAGAATGCCCTCGTGAATGGGATCGGCTTCTGCCGGCGGCCCTCTTCGCTTTTCGTGAAGTGCCCCACGAGAGCACGGGGTGGTCTCCGTTCGAATTGGTTTATGGTTCGAATCCGCGCGGACCAATGATGATACTAAAAGATTTGTTGATTGGAGCATCAATTGATACAGCCACTCGAAACAGCTACGAGTTAGTGATTGATCTCCGACAACGAATCATCGATGCGTGCACTTATGCATCCCAGAGTATAAAATCAGCCACTCAACGATCACGATTATTACATAATCAAAAGAGAATATTAAGATCATTCAAACCAGGGGAAAAAGTTTGGTTGTTGCTACCTCATAACGATAACAAATTACTGATATCATGGCAAGGTCCATTTGATGTTATCAAACAAGTCACAGATGTTGACTACTCGGTAAACGTTAGAGGAAAAATCAAAATCTTCCACGTCAACATGCTAAAATTAGCAGTTGAAAGACCACAGGAATTAATTCCTGTTATTAACTCTATTGATGATTCTTCGCATCATACTGCTTCTTTTGCAGTTGTTCATGAAGAAGATACCACTTCGTTTATCCCTTTACAATTCCAACTACCTTCTTTGCAATCATCGGAATCTTGGAAAGACGTGACTATTTCTTCGTCACTATCTTCGTCACAACAAGATCAAGTTCGGGATATTCTCATTTCTTTCAATGATGTTCTCACCGACCTTCCAGGTCAGACATCGCTTATATCCCATGATATTACTCTTACTGATTATAAACCTATCAAACTCAGACCCTATCCTATATCTTTACACCACAAAGATAGGGTAGAGAAAGAGTTAAAGGAGATGATACGTTTAGGTGTGATATCTCCTTCGGAATCACCATATGCATTCCCAATGGTGATTGTTAAAAAGAAGGATGATTCTTTACGCATTTGTATTGATTTTAGGCGATTGAACAAAATTACAATCACAGACGGTGAGCCTATGCCACTTTTAGATGATCTTTTGTCAGAATTATCTAATGCTACCTTCTTTAGCAAACTAGATCTCTCTAAAGGCTACTGGCAAATTCCTCTTGCCGAAAATGCCAAACCTTACACAGCTTTCACAACTCCTTTTGGGCTCTACCAATGGAATTATATGTGTTTTGGGTTGGTAAATGCGCCAGCGACGTTTGTGCGCATGATGCGCCGCCTTCTTGGCGATCGTAAAGATGTCATCACGTACATCGATGACATCTGCCTATTTCATGACTCGTGGGAAGACCATATTGATGGTTTAACTTCCCTTCTACATACGTTACGTATGCATGGTTTGACTGTGCGACCTTCAAAGGTCCAAATAGGTTGTCAGGAAATTTCTTTTCTTGGTCACCGAATAGGTAACCACAAACTGTATCCTGACGACAATACAGTCAAAAGAATTCTTGAGATTTCTACCCCTTCTACTAAGAAACAAGTTATAAGCCTTTTAGGCCTAATAAACTATTACCATAAGTTCATCCCGCATTTCGCACAACTATCTACACCTTTGTCCGCACTGTTGACCAAAGGTAGTCCTAATAAGGTACGTTGGGACAAAGATTGCGAAAGCGCTTTGGTAACAATTAAGAAATTATTTAGCAATGCACCTATTTTGTTATTACCGAATATACGTATTCCATTCATACTTCAATCAGATGTCTCGAGCTACTCCATGGGTGGTTGTTTGCTGCAATGTTACAAGGAAACACTCCATCCATGTTTCTATGTGTCGAGGAAACTGACTCCAGCTGAACAGAAGTATGCGACAGGTGAACGTGAGCTCCTGTCTATGGTCTGGTGCCTGGAGAAGCTGTCAAGATATCTCATCGGCACGCACTTTTACATTATGACAGACCATAGTCCTCTTACTTACATAACAGCTAGAACAATGCGTAACGCTAGAATACACCGATGGTATTTGTTAATTCAAGAATTTTCATTTACAATTCTGCCTATTGCTGGCTCAGACAATAACTTGGCAGATCTTTTATCGCGCAACGTCTTTGAGAAGAAATTGAATTAACTCTTTAGTCACCATGTTGACAAGTGCTATTATTAATGTCATAAAATTTAATGTGTCTACTTAATGATTATCATACTTATAAGTAGGTAGTACTAATATTGATATGTTTGGGAGACGGGCGTCTTCTCCATCACCATCATTCGTGCCACAAGTGTCACGTTTGGAAGTGAGGGGGATGATGTTGAGGATTGCTTCATGTCTGCAGCATGGCGCATTCCTCAAACGATTATATCTCCGCGACTGATGTCGATGATTGTTTCATGTCCACAGGCATTTGGATTTGTGCACGATCCGAATGACTGTATCATGGAACACCTCAAACGAATAGAGATATATCTCATCGACCGATGTCGATGATTGTTGCATGTGTGCAGGCATTTGAGTTTTGACCGACTCGGATTACTGCACCATGGAACATCGCAATTGAATATGGTAACGATAGTTATGCATATCACTATGCATGACGCGTGTGTCTTTGTAAGGACATTCGACTTGTGGGTTTTGACCCGAACGGCAGTGTGTTTTAGAAGTGTGGCCATTGCCACTTATATTGTGTGGTATAACCACTGGAAAGTGTGTGGCGTAGTCCACTTTTTAATTGTGTGGCTGGGAAGCCATTTGAGCAGTGTATTTCTTGAACCAAACGTAAGTCGTAGTAGGAATAACGCAGTTTGCATAATTATGGCAGATTAGCCTGGCGTGGTATGCCAAAGGAACATTATGTTACTAGCAATAGCGTAAGACTAGTATAGATGGATATTGTACAGCTAGCGGCAAGCGTAAGCCTAGTGTAACGGATATTAAACGACTAGCAGTAGACGTAAGCCTAGCATAATAAGTGTATTGCTGACTAGCAGGATAGTTAAGTCTAGTTAGCCTCTGAATTTATGCCAAAGGACATTGGCCGTTAAAAAGGAACTGACCTCTAACCAGGACTCTAGATAGAGATTGTGAACATGTGCTTATGAAATAATGAGAACTCTTACAGATCGTACATGAATGTGATGTGACTTTTGTTCCCATGTAGTTGGTGTCTGCTCATGGTATGAAATAACTAATTAAATATTTTGAGTCGTCAAAATCACAGTGTTATCAACTATCGTATTCGGAGTTGAGTTAAATGCTATTCATCCTCAACTGATCATGACCAGTGATGATTAATGTCTTAACACGCTGCATCTTACACTGCCAATATAATTAATAAGACAAGAGACTAATACAGGTCAGTCAAGGGTCGAATTTAATATGAAACACATTCAGCACATAATGAATCACAAGGGTTAAGCAGACATTATCGATACCAACGAACAGTATTACGGAATCCTACAAAAGTGATAAGAACCCGAGGGACTTTGACTCTATAAACTGAATACGAATATAATAACTTGGTCATCCTCAAATACTAGAAGTCATCGAAGCACCCAGAACATACTGGGATCCCGAGAAGCCCGTAACACCAGGATAGTGCCAGATAAGAGACTGGTCTTATAAGAAATACCCCCTTCTCTGAAAAGAGTAAGGGTGTATCGACAATCAAAGGCAGGGTCAAGCTATATAAACCTTCAAGTATGATGATAGTATTTGTTCCTGAAGGTCTAAGTGCTACCTCTCAAGATCCTCCCTTGAATAATGGTTATTATATTTTTATTGACTCTGCTAGGGGATTAATTAATTAATTAAATATGTAATATATATAACAAACAGAACCTTAACTCGATTTAAATAATTAAGCAAGACTGATTATATATATATATATATATATATATATATATATATATATATATATATATATATATATATATATATATATATATATATATATATATATATATATATATATATATATATATATATATATATTTACAATTTATTGATCCTATACTGTTTCTCTTTTCGGTTAGGAAAATGATAAAGAATTAAAATGGTTTTTACAAAATAAAAATAAATACACGTGGAATGTCATTTCCACAATACTTTAATATTATAAAGTTATATTTCAAATGTCAATTATTTATTTTACGTAAATAGCTATCACTTTCGCTGAACTGTGAAGTTTGTAATTTAGTTTAATAAAGTCCTTCATGAGTCATCACTCAATCTGTTTTAGTTAGTGGTATTTTATTTATTTTACAATGTTTCTGGATAGGCTGACCAGTGGAATTGTGTTTCCACTTATCTGGTAAAATGAGAAGCATCCAACTATAGCCAGGATCACACAATGTCTGGATCTCCAGGCTGGGGAAAACAGGGTGACTAGTTCTATGAAACTTGAGAACGTTTTAACCACAGAGTCCCACAGAAGTGGATGTCTCGAGCAATGTTGGTAGTCGCAGGATAAAACCTGTAATACAAATAATCACAACCCTTGTATGGTCCAGCACTATTCTATCCATACACACAATGGACGTAACAAACAGTGTCAAACATTGTGCTAACAGTTGCACAGGACAATTTACCTCAGTACCACTCACAGCCAGTTCAATGTGATTACACTTTCCTTATAAATCCTAAGTTAAATCTCTTTGTCCATGATCTGCTTCCATACAATGATTTGGTTTAATACAAACTACTAAGTGAAACCTTTTTTAATACAGGTTTAGAAATCCTGTCATCCTTTCTTATGTTCATGATCAGTGTGTCGTTCGTTTACAAAATACTCCTTCAAATACATTATTAAATTTACAATCGATTTTTTGGCCATCATTCTTAATTATTGTACACTTTTCCCAATGCTGGCTTTCGTCTCTAAAAGTCAACACATGCTTGCGTTCAAGCCGGCAGCACACTCGTCCTGTAATGTTTTTCTTAACACATTCAACATACTTCATAACACACAAGTGGATTAATCACTGGAAAATTAGATAATTATATACATATATATATTCTTTCTTACCCTCAGGCAATACACAATAGCTCCAACAGGCTGTTAATAGGTATCTAGGTCTGCTATGCAGATATAGTGGCAAAGTATTTGACAGCACACGTTTGCCGCTCTCTTCTGTTCAGCTTGTGTTTGAAAAAGTTGTGGCCCCAAATCAGCCAAGTTCAAGGACTTTTATAGTACCGCACCCTCCCTCTCGGATGGCATGGGGTAAAAACGGTGTTAGGAATCTAAAATTTAAGTGATTTCTGCCTGCTTGTTCAATGCGCAAAGTTTTTAATATTTATTACCTCTCTTAATTCTGTGCCGATTTGATCATTTAAAGTTAGAATTATACTGTGAATTTATCTCTACCTTTCTATATAATAATTGTTTAGCTAGAAAAATGCATTTAAATCTATGCAGACTTTAACTAACTAAATTGGGGACTACCCTGATGTAGAGATGTCATTTTAAACGATTTTTCTCTATAATTGAACTACCATTCGAGGAAGTCTTTGCACCTACCTCTCAAGTAACATTCCCGTTGTTGAAATATCTATACCTTTCCGTTTAAACATCTTTAGTCCTTAAGAAATTAAACAAATTGTTACTATCCTTTACACAAAATGGGCCTCTATGTTAAGCCTAAAAGGTTTCATTATACACACCAGAAAAAGGAGAGTTTTTATTGGCTATAGTATCGGTCCGTTTTCCTATAGTATTGCGTGCGGTAAATTTTACCGTGGTGTAAGACAGACCAAAACACGACAAGCATAAACATTTAAAAGTTGATCAATTTCCAGCTCTGCTCTCTGGGACGCTGGGTTAAAAAAATTTGGCCCTAGGGTGGAGCTACCATCCTTCCTATTTTTTATCTTGATTTTAGACACGCTTTTTTTCATTTTTTGCTCTAGGTTTTCTGTGGCTGCTAGCGTGTCACTTTGATTTGATAAGTTAACTCCCCTGTTTCTCCTTCGGACGTGGCCAGCAGAGATGAAACATCTTTTAATGCTGATAAGAGGGAGCCGAGCTGGTGTAATGGTTACAACGTTGCGATGGCGACCAGGTATTCAAGGTTCAAGCCCGGGCGTCATCATTTGAAGAAATGTCATCGACCGGGATTTTGACTGAATAACCTGAACGGCTCCTGAGATAAACCCTCTGTGGATAGGAAGGAGCGAAGCTCCTGACCGGGTTGGAAGGAAATCCACAGGCTCCCCAGCCTCGCAATGACATGTCATTGGGCCGAAGGGATGAAAGCCCAAGTTCCGCTGGTTAAGGAACAAAACAAAAATGCTGGTAAGCGTGTCTTTTTGACGCGTCCACAACGCTTCTTGCCGGGCGACAAAAACTTGTGGGAATGGTTATAACACTTCCAGGTGTTTTTGATTCCAGGGAAAGTCTGGGATCCTCACAGCGTAATAACAGTCACTCTGTTACGCAAATCCTTCTTGTAACGCGTCCGCCAGGAGAATGATCCGTGGAAAGTTACAAATTGTTTTTCTGCGTCTTCTGTGCAGGTGTTGAACATTTGCGACCCGAGTTGCACTATATACTTGGTTCTCTTACGTTTCTGCTTTCAGTCCCTGGAAATTCTGTTGTGAGTAGTAGCGATCTCTGTGCAGTTTCCCAACTTTTGTATAATAAATTATTTACAATCTCGGTAAGAATAATTAACTAACTTAGTAGTTGTTAATTTTTCCTTGGAATTTATACTTAGAGTAAGTTCATTATAGCGCGTTTTAGTATTTTTAAGGCGCGGCCATTCCCCCACAAGCACTAAGAAGCTATTGTTAGTTGTTTTTTTTAAATTTCGTTTGTATGCTACTTACTTTTTTTTCTAAAGCCAAATGGTTGTGTAACTTAAGATTCATTCATTCATAACCCTTCACTCCCAAAGGAGCATAGGCCTTCAACAAACACATGCCTCTATAACCTGATGCAGTAACATTTTACATTATTGAAACTCATTTCAGTTTGGACACTTTAAACACTGGCCTAGTTATACTAATCGAAACTATGCTGCTTAAGTAACAAAGAGCTTATGAATGAATTAATATTCATATTAACATAATGAATTGAGTTGATGGATCGACTAGTGTAAACATATTCTTATAGGCCAGCATAAAAACAAAACAAAACATCAAAATAACTATACTTCGTGTCCACAATGCCTTCGTCATGTAACCGAAAAAAACGTTAGAGCTAAGTAGAAAACATGAAGCAATGAATTCAAAATGGCTACTACCGGTAAAATCAACTATGACCTAGCATGTAGTAGCTACCGGTAACATCAACTAAGACCTAGCATGTCGTAGCTACCGGTAAAACCAAATAAGACCTAGCATGTAGTAGCTACCGGTAAAATCAACTAAGACCTAGCATGTAGTAGCTACCGGTAAAATCAACTAAGACCTAGCATGTAGTAGCTACCGGTAAAATCAACTAAGACCTAGCATGTAGTAGCTACCGGTAAAATCAACTAAGACCTAGCATGTAGGAGTTACCGGTGAAATCAACTAAGACCTAGCATGTAGTAGCTACCGGTAAAATCAACTAAGACCTAGCATGTAGAAGCTACCGGTAAAATCAACTAAGACCTAGCATGTAGTTGCTACCGGTAAAATCAACTAAGACCTAGCATGTAGGAGTTACCGGTAAAATCAACTAAGACCTAGCATGTAGTAGCTACCGGTAAAATCAACAAAGACCTATCATGTAGGAGTTACCGGTAAAATCAACTAAGACCTAGCATGTAGTAGCTACCGGTAAAATCAACTAAGACCTAGCATGTAGTAGCTACCGGTAAAATCAACTAAGACCTAGCATGTAGGAGTTACCGGTGAAATCAACTAAGACCTAGCATGTAGTAGCTACCGGTAAAATCAACTAAGACCTAGCATGTAGGAGTTACCGGTAAAATCAACTAAGACCTAGCATGTAGTAGCTACAGGTAAAATCAACTAAGACCTAGCATGTAGTAGCTACCGGTAAAATCAACTAAGACGTAGCATGTAGGAGTTATCGGTAAAATCAACTAAGACCTAGCATATAGTAGCTACCGGTAAAATCAACTAAGACCTAGCATGTAGGAGCTACCGGTAAAATCAACTAACACCTAGCATGTAATAGCTACCGGTAAAATCAACTAAGACTTAGCATGTGTTAGTTACCGGTAAAATCAACTAAGACCTAGCATGTAGTAGCTACCGGTAAAATCAACTAAGACCTAGCATATAGTAGCTACTGGTAAAATCAACTAAGACCTAGCATGTAGTACCTACCGGTAAAATCATCTAAGGCCTAGCATGTAGTAGCTACTGGTAAAATCAACTAAGACCTAGCATGTAGTAGCTACAGGTAAAATCAACTAAGGCCTAGCATGTAGGAGTTACCGGTAAAATCAACTAAGGCCTAGCATGTAGTAACTACCGGTAAAATCAACTAAGGCCTAGCATGTAGTAGCTACCGGTAAAATCAACTAAGACCTAGCATGTAGAAGCTACCGGTAAAATCAACTAAGACCTAGCATGTAGTTGCTACCGGTAAAATCAGCTAAGACCTAGCATGTAGGAGTTACCGGTAAAATTAACTAAGACCTAGCATGTAATCATCATCATCTCATCATCTCATCCCGTAACCCGTCATGGGTCGTAGGGGTGCCATGGTGGAAGCATCAGCAGACAGGGTCCTCCACTGCTCTCTATCCTCAGCAATGCGTACAAGTGTGGAAAAACCGTGTCCTGCCCATTCTTTGATGTTATCAGCCCAGGATTTTCTCTGCCTTCCTCTTCTCCGTTTACCTTCGACTGTTCCCTGAAGGATCGATTTCGAAAGAGAGTCATGACGAGTTACATGCCCAAACCAGGCAAGCTTTCGACGTTTCACTATTGAGAAAAGTGGTTCTTGGTGGCCTGCATAGGTGTTTATCTTCTCTCTAACATAGACATTTGTTTTGTGCTCTTTATAGCAAATGCGCAGAATTCTTCTATAACATTTATGCTCAAAAGCCTGAATCCTTCGCTCCGTATCTGCAGTGAGTGTCCAGCCCTCACACCCATACAAGAGAATAGATAATACAAGTGATTTGTATAATTTGATCTTCACAGGAAAACTGATGTTACTTTTCCAGATCATATTCAACCTTGTCATGGCAGCTGAGGCCATCTCAAGTCTTGTCTTGATTTCTTTACTTGATCTTCCATCACTACATATAGTGGACCCGAGATATTTAAAGGTGCTAACTTCTTCTAACGATTGCCCATTTAACGTAATGTTGGTCGGAACATGTTTCTTATGGCTATTCACCAATATCTTGCTTTTTTCTATATTAATTTCCATCCCATATGTTCTTGTTACTTTCTCCAGTCTAGAGGTAAGGTCTTGAAGTTCTGACTCTGATCCAGCTACCAGATCAATATCATCAGCAAAACGTAGGTTGCACAGAGGTCGGCCTCCAATCGATATGGTTGATTTATAATCGTAGAGAGCCTCCTGCATAATATGTTCTAGATATATATTAAAGAGCACTGGTGACAGAATACATCCTTGGCGAACTCCTACAGTTGTTTTGAAAAATTCTCCAATGTCGTTGCTTGCAAAAACAGCACTGCTTGCGTCCTTGTATAGTGCTTCAATGATATCTATGATGTTAGTATCAAAATTGAATTTTCTCATTACTTGCCATAAGCCTTCATGCCAGACTCGATCGAAGGCTTTTGTGAAATCGATGAAGTTATGGTATAAATCGTGTTGATGTTGGAGATGTTTTTCGATAAGTAATCTAATATTGAAGATTTGTTCTGAGGTACTTCTTTTTGGTCTAAAGCCAGCCTGTTCCTCTGACAAGATTTCTTCTGATTTCTGTTTTATTCTGTTCAAAAGTATCCTTAACATCACCTTACTTGGATGACTAATAAGGCTAATGGTTCTGTAGTTCTTGCACATTTTTAGATTTCCTTTCTTTGGAAGCGGTATTACTAATGACTGCGTCCATTCTTTTGGCCATTTTTTTGTACTCCATATCTTCTGGCAAATTGTTGTCATGATTTTTACTATATCTGGTCCTCCATATTTCAAGAGCTCTGCTGGGATATTATCCACACCCGGTGACTTCCCTCCTTTCATCGAACATATAGCCTCTTCCACTTCTTCCCGTAATATTGCTGCATTTCCAAGTTCCCTGTTTTCGCACTTAATGTTGTTTAATATGCCTAAGTCAGTGTCAAGTTTACAGTTATATAATTCTTTACAATATTCTGTCCACCTTCTCATTACAGCTGTTTTTTCATTTTTGTTTGAATTAGTTACTCGCGACTGTGTACAATAGGCGCGCACTCGTGCGGACATGTAGTCACTACACTAATTCAAACCAAAAAAGAAATATCTTTGAACGGATCTTGTAACTTTCCTGTAAAGCTACTAAAAATTAACCCAGACAACAGTAAGAGTTTTTTATATAACGTAAAGAAGAAAATTCGAACATGACATGAGTTTTGTAAGGGCAAAAAATATATTAATAACTGCATGGAAAATCTAAGACTGCGTGCAAAAATTCATGTCCATACAACAAACAGTTTTGGAGAAAATTGACGCTTTCTGTGCTCACGAATTTCCGAACGGACTATACTGGTAAAATCAACTAAGACCTAGCATGTAGTAGCTACTGGTAAAATCAACTAAGACCTAGCATGTAGTAGCTACTGGTAAAATCAACTAAGACCTAGCATGTAGTAGCTACCGGTAAAATCAACTAAGGCCTAGCATGTGTTAGCTACCGGTAAAATCAACTAAGACCTAGCATGTTCTTCGACCGGAGAGTGCGCCACGAAAACCTAAAATGGCTGCCGCTGGCGAGTGCAACAAGGTAATTGCGGGAGGGATTTCTCGTCAGATTGACTGAAAGGTGAGATTTGTTGGAACTGACAGAAAAGTATAGTTGCTTCTGTAAAGGACAAAATCAGTGAGATTCGTCATTCAGAGATTGAGGCCGTTCATAGATAGATAGCTGGGAGACGAACTGGCAGGTATTCGGTGGGCCGTTCTTCTTCAAAGTAGACATTCACATTGCTAATAATAGGGAAACGCTGTTTGGAATAGGGCTCAACAATTTACAGTTGGTTTGTAGATTTTGAAAATTAGTGTGACGGCATTGACATATTATCAGTTTTGATGCTAACTGGACATTATGGAGTCACTGTGAACATCATTAGTATAATAAGGAAGACGTATAAAGATATTAAACACAGAGTTCGTCCTGAAATCTTCATTGCTCGTACGCACTTGACATTATAATCGTTCAACATGTTCCAGCACACTTAACTGTTACAGATAGCAGTGTACTAAAATAGTATATCCAAGCCACAAGCCAAGAACAGGAACGTCTACACAAGCCCGCCAACACTTCACAGCAGACACGAGTCTTCAAAGATTGGAGACATGCGGCTGGAGAGCATAAATAACATAACTACAGACGTTGTGAGGGAGATGGCAGAGATAGACTAGTACTACAAAAGAATCAGATGCCCGCGCAAGAAGAAGACAGGGCGGAAGAAAAACCAGACAAAACTACCCCGAGCGCTATGTAGGTGGTGTCACAAGCAACAGACCTGAGCGATATAGACCCAGGTGTTATTGCGGAGAAAATTATGAACTCCTCAGAAGAAGCCAAGGACAGGTTCAGATGTACTTCGCCACCACCATACGAAACAGCATCCTGATTCGCATCCGTCGTGCCAGGACTAAACACCGAGGACGCTGTCCGAGACTCGACGACGGGGAAAACACCAAGTGTCAAAGAGTGTCAGAGCCAACGGAAGAACATACATTTCGTGCAGGTTGCTGGAGTTGAGGTACGAGGCAACGAAGACCCCGAGGCGCATTCAGCTAGACCTAGTCTTGACGAAGTAGTAACCGAAAAAACCTCCAAAGAAAAAAGACGAACCTGACAAGCAAAACAGATCTGCTTTCAGAGAAAAGGAGATGCAATCCAGTTAAGTCAAACAGAACTTGTAGTCCTTAGGCGAAATCAATCAAAATCACGCACATGTCCGGAGAAGAGGTCACCCTCAGATCCCCGCCAGATGACAAAGTAATCGGTGTCTTGCGGGGATTAGTCGACAGAAAAGGTGTAATAAATGTCAAAAGGCACCATTCGAGAGTGGTACTAGCCCTTAACGCAACTGACAAGACCACGTGATAGCTATATTAGAGTCAGGCCCTAGACAATTTCAGATAACAGCCAATAGCTGACATTTACAGGGAAAGCAAAAAGTAAGTCATCAGAGCGGTCACTGAGCAACAAGTACTGAGATGCCTGCAGGCAGAAAACTATGGTATCGTAACCATGCACGTTGAGATGCCTGCAGGCAGAAAACTATGGTATCGTAACCATGCACGTTGAGATGCCTGCAGGCAGAAAACTATGGTATCATAACCATACACGTTGAGATGCCTGCAGGCAGAAAACTATGGTATCATAACCATGCACGTTGAGATGCCTGCAATCAGAAAACTATGGTATCGTAACCATGCACGTTGAGATGCCTGCAGGCAGAAAACTATGGTATCGTAACCATGCACGTTGAGATGCCTGCAGGCAGAAAACTATGGTATCGTAACCATGCACGTTGAGATGCCTGCAATCAGAAAACTATGGTATCGTAACCATGCACGTTAAGATGCCTGCAGGCAGAAAACTATGGTATCATAACCATGCACGTTGAGATGCCTGCAATCAGAAAACTATGGTATCGTAACCATGCACGTTGAGATGCCTGCAGGCAGAAAACTATGGTATCGTAACCATGCACGTTGAGATGCCTGCAGGCAGAAAACTATGGTATCGTAACCATGCACGTTGAGATGCCTGCAGGCAGAAAACTATGGTATCGTAACCATGCACGTTCAGAGGCTAAAACATGCAGCCAGAAAGAGATCAACCTCATGATAGATACGGTTCAAAGTGCAGCTATGCCACAATTGCTGACTTCACAGAGCAGAGCTCGAAGGACATAAGGATAAACAGTATCCCTCCAGTTATACAGTGTTCCAGTTGCCAGAGATTTTCGCACTCCATTTATTTATATCGTGTCTTTCTTTTTCTTAAAGTCACCGACACTCGCTACAGGCTCGGAAACAACCATTCCAACAATACACAGACGAACTTTTCATAGACCGCACTGTCTTTTATATTTGGACATTCGCCCTAATATAACCGATGAACCCTGTGTCTAGGCTGAACGGGCTCAAAACGTGGAAAATGTTTATTTATAAAAATAAAAAAGACGAACTGTTTTATAACAAACACAAAGTTGAGACATGAGTTACACAAATTAAAAAATAAAATGGTATGAAATCAGTTTTACAAGTAAACGGTACACATGAAATAAGGGACGTTTCGGGTTTTAGCCTTCGTCAGCCACAGTTACGAACAGGTGACAAGGACAAGAATTACATATAGGTACTACACAAATATATTATTATGAAGAACACACCAAATGAGCGATACAAGCAGATGGAACAACGGTGCTGAGCGAAACGAGAACAATAATAATACGAGAAAATCGTAAAACCAGAAAGACATATCGAAACAAGAAAGTAAATAATCAACGAAATGAAGACAGGAATGAACAACACTATAAAAACAAGTAAAAAGTCACTTAGCTGGATCCAAGAATGAAAAACGTAAGATGGCTGTGAAAACAAGCGTCATGCGGAAGCAAGCGTCATGCGGAAGTCATTTACTGTCATTTACTGAGACTGAGTTAACCCATATAATATTAGAAATGCTGTATAATATTGTTAGATTCGTCAGTAATTTTAATCCCAGCAAATTATTTTCAAGACCTACTGATGTATATTGTCCTTGAGTGTCTGCCACAATACATTTAGTTATAATTTGAGCAGAACCATGTTTTAAAGAAAAGTTTTACTTCATAACTTAATTTCTCTTCTTCATAAACTTATTACAGAAATAATAATTCGTCACATTGGTATCATTTATTCGTTACATACAGCAACTTGCAAATACTTTGCTCATACAAAATCTAATAGACAACAAAACAACAGCAATTAATGGTTTTTTTTATATCTTTTCTGTGTAATGTTCTTGTGACTCTCTTCGTTGTGTATCTGTTAATTTTCATGTTTTTCTAATCTTTTACGATCTTCTTTATCATTAATCTCCAAGTGTTTCTCAGTGTAAACATGTATCCTACAGTTTTTGTAATGTCTTTAGCTTTCGCGCATCCTTTATTGTTAGACCATATACTTACTGTTGTATCATCCTCCATCTTTGTATCGATTCTCAGGTGTGTAGTAAAGATAAAAATGTCGTATCAGTTCCGTTTCCTTGACTCTTAAATTGTCTCTATACCGCAGCGTGCGCTTCTTTTCATGTTTTAGAGCATAACAAATAAACCTAGAAATGATCGGCTTCATTTATCATGTGAACGTATTTTTCACAGTCACCTCATTAAGTGTCTAACCATTTGGCGTTTGGGTCTTCGAGGAAATATGGGTTTGTTTGTGTCCGTCCACGACTAAATTATTAATTCTTGTCACACATTAAACTGTTAATTCTTCTTCTATCTGCTAGAAACGATATGTCCAGAAGGGACTTACGGAATTGACTGTGATCAGAAATGCACATGTTCCAGCCTAGCTTTATGCAACCTTGTAAATGGCAAATGTGCTTCAGGATGCCCGCCAGGAGTGTATGGATTTAAGTGCTCCCTTAAGTGCAGCGAGAAATGCCATGATAAAATCTGCCTAGATCGTACTGGAAAATGTGATACGTGCCTTGCTGGCTACACAGGAGATTTATGCGATAAGGGTAACTTGGCATTGATAATAGTTATAACTCCCAAAGTATTGTTGTCACAGAGGTCTATGTTGCCAAATATTTGTAACCACAATGGTTTCATGAGTATCAAGGATAGTTTTATGAAAATAGTGTAATTTATAGTTGTAAAGAAACTGTGCTTAATTTGGAGCTGTATTTTTATGGTGTTTGGAAGTTTGGGAGAGTCTGTAGAATACTACCCCATTAGCAATCTTTATCGATGTGGCTGGGAGCCGCGCTGGTGTAATAGTTACCACATTGCGCTGGCGGTCAGGTGTTCAAGGTTCAAGCCCGGGCGCAAGCATTTGAAGGAATGTCATCGACCGGGATTTTGACTGAATAACCTGAACGGCTCCTGCGATAAACCCTCTGTGGATGGGAAGGAGCGAAACTCCTGACCGGGTTGGAAGGAAAGTCCACAGGCTCCCCAGCCTCGCAATGACATGGCATTGGGCCGAAGGGCTAAAAGCCCAAGTGCCGCTGGTTAAGAAAAAAAAATTGATGTGGCTTGATCTTGAGTATGCACTCACGTGACATGAATAGTGTCAGTTATTAACAAAGTGACACTTGGGTCATTGTTGCGGCATAAATTGTGAAGATTTTGAGAAGTTAATTGGTTGCCAGTTTTGATATAGGAAGATCGCAAGCATAGAGTGTTGTAGGAGTTTTAGGTCTTCGGTTAACTACATGGGAAGATATAATATTCATGGTCAGACCTGGTATAATGTTAGGTCAAAGTAGCGCAGTTATAAGCAAGTAATCTTTTATGGATGTGGTTGTTCTATGTTGTTGTTGATTAACTTGGTATCCTGAGTTCGTCGCTTTTTAGCAGTCAATGCCAAGCTGAAGAATGTGCACGTCTTCTGTAGCTATTGACTGCTGCTGTATACAATGTCTGTTATTGTTGGAAAGCCCGGCAATAGCTTTGTTTTTTGTTTTTTTTCTTTCAGCGGAGAGTACTGGGCTAGTGAGCAGCAGATGCTGAAATGTATCATATGGATTGGTTCATCTACATCAATTAGGCTCATTTGTGCGGTTTAATTTGTTTAAATGCTTGTTGAATCTGGTGTTTTGTGTTCTTAGTTGGACGATTGTGCTCTGCTTGTACACGTCGTAGTGTTTTAATGTTGTCATTTTTGTTCGGATGGGCCATTTCTTGAAACAAGGTTCTACAGGACGTCAGATAGGTACCAAACCTCCTTAAAATCCACGGTTACGATCAGCAGTTTCTTTCCCATCTAGTTACAGATGTAGTGAGGGTAGCGAGTTATAACGGTATGTCATAAAGATCAGCTTCGTTACTGTTGTCAGCTAGTCAACCTTAGGCCCATTTAAAATCCTTCCACTTCATACTGGTCTGAAACCCGCACATTCTGGACAAGTGGATATATTTTTTTGAATTTTTTTTTAATTTGTCAGATGATGTGTTCTTCTAAATTTTTTGCAGTATTGTATTGGAAGTACAAGAGATTTTCATGATAATTTTACGCGTTTATCTTTTTATAGCAGTTCTTTGTGAGGGTCTTAGTAATTGTATTCAGAATGGGAAATATACTGAATTCGAAATAAGCAAGAAAAATGAAAGTTCCAACTTGTAATACTAATTCAAGACCGAACTCTGTCGAATTAATACAAAGATAGCTTCAGTTTATTAATTCTTCTTCTTTTAATAAAAAGTGTTGTTTGTTTTCTTTACAGTTCACGATGTTATGTTGTCAACATACTAGTCTTAACAGTGGTCAATAAAACGTGCGGCAAGTACAAAAGAAGCCATGTCAATGTTTGTTGGGAACGACTGTCGCGAAGTGATAAAAGACAAATAATAAGTTGAAAAAAGTCAAGTGAGAAGCAAGATGAGGAAAGGGAAGGATAGTATAACTAAGGGTGACTTTGAGACTCGTAAGACAGCCAAGAAGTTATATTTATGTACGTGATATTACTCTTAGGTAACCCTCACGATTTTTTGTCATAATCCACTCACTCTCTCAGATATTCTTGTTATACAGACTCTGGAGGAAGATATGGGACGATTCTGACTTACGGATACAATTTTTTTCTGGTTTTATTTAAGAAAAGGTCTATATACGGGAAGAAACATTATCTTCCTGTTTCTGTATTTTTTGTTTGTTCCACAAGTCAATAATATTACATGTTACACAGCAGAACAAACAACGAACACGACTAGTAATGTAAGGCACTCTAAGTAGGCTCTAATTAATACATCCAAGTCTGGAAATCAAGTAATCCGCGAATTAGAGTACTGTACCACGATTTTTAACAAAAAATCCAAGTAAAGCAGTCTATCCTGACTACTGAAGAAATGGGGATATCCTGTCGCCTGGAATGTACAGCTTCACACTGTTATTACTCCGAGTCACAGAAAAAAGAAAAACCATGAAGGACTACACCATTGTTGGGTTGATTAATTGATATCCTCAGAGGCTATTTGATAACCGTCCGTTCCAAATGAGCGGAATATAGCATGGGTCTACTATTCCTAATAACAATACTGCCAGGCGATGACGAAACAAATTGCTTCAGGCTGTACTGTGACGAATGACTTCAGTCAAGCTGACCGCTACTGTGAGGTGGCGAAGATAACAACGGGAAGATTGCGTGTTGCTATTTATATGCACCACATAAAAGTAATGTCTACGACGGCTAGCTGTCTCCACAGGCATCCGGTCTTTTAGAGACAGGTAACCACCAGGATACATTCGGAAAGGGAAATATGGACACATCAACATATGTATACGTTTAGCACACACAAAAAAAAAAACAAAAACAAAAACCAACAACTGTTTTTCTCCATGTATTTTAAGTGCTTACTGCTTGTGAGTCAGTTTTGCGACGGACTGGTGGTTTTCGCCGTTCGATTTTCCTTCGCGGCTATCTGTGCACGCGCCTTGTCCAGTTCAAACTAGATGAACGCAGGCAAGGTCACTGAATGAAATTGTCAGGTAGCGGTAAAATGTAAACAAAAGGTGGAATCTCCTGTTAGAAAATTTATAGCTTTCTAGCATGATTAAATCAATGGATATTAAAAACAAAACCAGACATAGCGGAAGAAATATTTCAACTTAGCACATACCTTAACTTCAGAGGCTGTACAGTACTATTATAGTCCGTTCACCAATTGATGTTCAACTTTGAAATTTGTTTTCAAAAAAACTACCTGATGTAATGAATTTATATTTTGCATGTAGTCTTATATTATCCATGACGTTACAAATATGTTGTTGTTAAGTCAATATCAATTCTGCATTCTTCACAACCGTAAATTCCTTTGATCTTTTCCGAATCTTACAAGAAGCACGGCTTAAAAATTAAATTTTACAGTATACTATGTCATAAATGTCAAAAGTAGGATCAGAGGCGTATCCATATCTGCTCACCGCATAGGAAACAGCTATAAGTAGTGATACATTTAAATCTGAAACGTGTGTGTGTGTGTGTGGGGGGGGGGGGGGAATGTATTCAAAACTATATTGTGTACGACACGGTAAACTTTACATGTATTCCTGCACTATTGCTTCTTGTTTTGAAGGAGCATAATTACATTGTTTTATGTTTTTTATATCTTAATTAAGTTACTTTTATCTCAGTCCGTATCTGACGATTCCATTAGATTAACAACTGTTAATGGCTGGATAAACTGTAATCCATCACATTGCCAGTATTCTACTTCTTCACGGAGCATATGATCTACACATTTCTTCCAGAATTGAAAATCTGTCTTTTTTAGGGTATTGTCGCGAGAGACGAATGAGTTTGTATTTCGTTTCTATACCCATTGTGTGCATACCAGACAGTCGTGGGAAACCCACTAATTTTACAAGAAATGTTTACAGAACACTGAGACAGCACGCAACAACATTCACCTGAAATGTTTTCACAACACGCGGACATTGCACCAACAGACTATCGGAATAATTGATACTAAGTTGCGGATATGTTTACACACGGCCAGTGTTAACCAAGTATTGTTGTGACTAAGGGAGACTTAAAGTCTGCACAAGGACAACATGAAAGCAGTATGAATACGAAATTATAACGAGAAGAACAACACTGTACGTGCCCCAAAGGACGCACACAGACAGTTTGTCTGGGAGAGGAACAACAAGGAAACGATAATAGAAAAATATTACAGGAAATGTACCCAGGAATGAGTACTGAATGTCTGACGAAAGGAAAACAAACGAATTTTCACATGACCCAAGAAGCGACCGGAAAAATAGCCCTAGGCGATTCAGACAGTATATACTGAACGAAATCTATCGTTCGGGCAATGGTATGAAAAATCATTCCGCCCGCATATACTGGTTCCATATTTCACGAGGAAGATTCAGGCCAAGTGTCAGTGAAATTCATGATATGGACATTAAGTGGTAGAGACCGGGGACCTTTGAGATACCTCAGCCTTTGTCTACTACGTTGCGGGCGTTAATTACGGGACAAGCTAAAAAGTAGGGCCGACCAGAGATACTGCGACGACACGCATCTCACATGTAATTAACGGCACCCACTTTACCCATTCTCCACGGGGGTTTTTGAGAAAGGAATTCGCCAGACGGTGAAGGGTCTTTCCATCATCCGCAGCCACCCACGCAGAACAGGGTGCAGACAATACCAAGGCAGGATTGTTGCATTACTAAAGAGCTGTCCACGTTACTTTAATTATCGGAAGGGGCAAGAGCCGACGGACGAATTTGTAAACCAGCGCCTACGCAAATTATTGAGATACAAAATTACTTGTAGTAATGGACAGATTCTCCCAGTGAAATATATGCGCCAACAAATACCAAGATATAACCTGCTTCCACCATCATCACCACCCGAGACCAATATCTTCACCACACAGGGACATCTGCATATCAGCGGAAGTCTCCACCGCATAACATTGTTTAAACAACAACATAGGAACACGCCAGCTCAGACACGCGGCGCAATGTCAACACTCGCTTTGTGAGCGACAAAAGGAACAGGCCATCGACACCTGACGAAATCCAGTGGACCGTCCAGTGTTATTGAATGCAGACTAAGACTTGCCCGTGTATACAAATTCCCAGAGTTTTATTGACAGTCATTCCGAGCCCCGAATCAAGATATCCTTTTTTGTTGGGGTTAAGATTAGGTTAATTCATCATCATCATCACATCGTGTAGACTTAAGTTTAGTGAGTGTATTTTTTGCCTAACTATTATCTTCTTTTCCAGCCATAGTTAGGTTAGTTCTTATTACATTTGTATTGTTGTAACTGAATGTTGTTATATTTCAGTATTTTAATAAACGTTGTAGTTGTGGTTACATTACCCACACACGTTATTACATATATAGAGAAGGAACGAAAGTGTGCGAAAGAGACATACTGTTCTTCTTCTCTTTCTCTTCTGTTCACTCAGTGTAATAGGGGAGTGGGGGCTCGTTAGTATTATAATATAGAGAGGGAGATAGAGTGGTAGGAGGTATATGTCACGAGATCCAGAATCACTGGGGCTATATGCTGGGAACTCATCCCAAAGTCTTATATTCACCTTCTCCACTCCTGCTGCTCATCTTCAACCGGGTGCCAGGCGAATCTGAGCCATTGACAAAGCCGGCACCTCACAGATAACTCTCTTTGGTTACCCTCACAGGGGTAACCTTGTGACATAATTGTGGGCTGCAGTCCGGAATATACCTTGGGACTTGCCCTAGACTAAAACATTAAATAATTCTTTTTTGCAAATTTTGTATAAACCTATTCACTGTCTTCTATACTGTTCCTTATTCTACTTAGGTAGAGGGAAAGAACACAGAATAGAGTATTAGATAACTAGATATTCATATTAGATATTAAGATTAGATTAGATTAGATATTCATAGTATATTAAGTAAGACATTGACATATGTTAGAAGATTACACCGTATTAATTTATATGCACTTTATTACTGCATCTAGTTACCTCTATTGATTTGTTGTCATCATTATAAATTTACCTGGATTTTTGGTACATGTATAGTACCATGTGGGTCTTTTAACAAAAGGCATTGTTGAAGTCGAACGCATCGAAACGAGCGAACCGACGTTGTATAGTTCTTTTGTTCACAAGTGAACAATAGCGCTAAGCCACCGAGACGATACATTTTGGCAGTGTTTTCTTGGTAGGCAGACTGTTTAGGGTCAGACTTTTTATGGTCAGGACTGTTTAAATATTGTCATTTATCTGCACGGGTGTAAAGGTTATAGGGAAGTATTCAGGAAATTTGGTTGTTGTTTCTCCCTTGGGGCAAAGTCACGATTTTATTTTTCGCTCTAAATTTCTCTCACATAATTTTGAGTTGCGACAGGCAGATTGAAATTCTAGCTTGACCATGGCAGATTGGTTGCAAATGCGCGCAGCGCTTATCCAGGAAGCAACTAGTTTAAAACTAGAAAAAGGAGAACTTATAGAATATGTGGAAAAAATGTTAACTGCAGAGCAAGAGAGAAAAGATAAAATTGCAGAGCAAGAGAGAAAAGATAAAATTGCAGAGCAAGAGAGAAAAGAAAAACTGGCAGCAGAAGTAGAACAAAGAAGATTGACATTAGCAGCGGAGAAGGAGGAGAGAGAAGCCAGGAAATTAGAAGCTGAGAGAGAGAGAGAAGCCAAGAAATTAGAAGCTGAGAGAGAGAGAGAGGCCGAGTATAGGAGATTCAAGGCAGAGTTAGTGAGAAATACGGAAGAGAGAGAGCACGCGCTTCGGATGAAGAGGTTGTGTGAAACATATGAAAAACCCAAAAGACTTGAACCGGAAATATGTATTTCGGCCCATGAAGTGACAGATGAGCTAACATATCGCCTAGAAGACACACCATCTTCGCATTGCATTACTTCATATGCAAAGAAATCCGCAGGAAAAACTGATTATGAGAAGGGCCCAGTTGGCCGGTATCAGGGGAAGAAAGACACCTTCCTTTGCAATCCACATAGAAAGGAAACTCAACACAAATCCTTTTCTCAGAACCAGAGGCAAGGGGATAAATGGTGCCGGTATTGTCGCAGGAAAAATCACTACACCAGCGAGTGCCGAAACCGCCCTCCTCTCCATCGCATGGCGTATATAGAAACCCGAACAATGAAGGACAAAGAGTCCCGGAGAAAAGAGGGGGAAAAATCACACCCGGCGGTAGTTAATTCAATGGATTCCAGACACCGCTGCAGAGATAACGGAAAGTTATTAAAAGGCACAGAAGAACCCACTCTAATTGCGAGCGGTACCTTCGATGGATCTTGCAAGGGGACTTCGAATAAAACAATTTCACCTGGCATCACAGGGAAGAAGAAAACAGGCACTTGTCTCCTGACATCAGGAGAACAATTATTACCTTACTCCACCGGCCCTTCTACGTGGAAAGAAGCGACCGGACAGGAACGGGCATTCGCTATTATCCACGGAAATAGACAGTTGCCCACATCGCCTAAGTCTGCCTTTACCCAGGACGAGGAAAAGTCAGATCCTACCACTTTTAAAACTTACGGAGAGAAATGTGTGCCTTTAGAAGGTATAACAACACATACGATTATCGGGACAGGGTGGACGACGGACACGGAGACACCCCTCGACTCTCTTCAAAAGGAGGTAGAAGAGGATCATGAGGAGAAAAGTGTGGTAGAGCCGGCGGGGATACAGCAGCTTAACACCCACGGGACTCCGATTCTATATGTAGGCGAGACAAAAACTAAGCGGATAGACAGAAGGAAAGACACCAGGCGACACAAAAGGAAACAGCTTGGTGTACGCGCTTTATGCAAGGCACAGCGCCGACGCGCGAAAGTTACAACACACTGTACCAGATATAAATGGACAGATGGGTTGCACCGTATCTTGAATTATGACCATTCCACGGGCAAGATACACAAGATACGTAATAAGGACAAACAATGGCCAACTTTGATCCGTCGGCGGATTCAAAGATTGGTTAGCAGAAGAAAGAAGTGGGGAAACATTTTTTATTTCGACAGAGCGAAGAAAGACACACTGAGAGTTAGTGTCAATAAGAATGGACCACTCAAAAGAAAGAAGAGGTTTAAACCTGGCAACGAATATTACAAGGACCCTAATGCAAAGGGGCGGAAAAGGAAAAGTGATATTGTAGGGACGGCGACTAGCGCCCGGATTCCCTCGGAACGCAACGTTGTCAATAGAGAAAGAGCGGAAGAGGTATTCGATTCCAGGCTGGAATTCGATTCGAAAATCAGTTCAAGACTGGTTAGACCAGAACAATTGACTGATGGAACTGTGGAAATTCAGTTCACAGGTAACGGCGATCCTCCATTGATGGCGGCTATCGCCCGGACTCCCATTGAAGGCAGGTATGTCAAGGGAGAACTACGAACGGCAGTTTTATATGATCATAGGTATGAAGTCATTACACGCTGCAAATATGTGAGTTTAGGAGACACTCGTCAATCAAGAGTCACAGCTGCAGGGCAGACAGGTGAACAAGCGAAGGAGAAGAGACAAGGAGACGAGTTTGACTTCCATCCGCAAGAGCTGAGACCAGCTCAAAACAACGACAAAGCGGTAGAACCTTGTTTTAAGAAGAGACTGAAGGGAGACAATCCATCGCAACCAGGAGACTGCTTTAAACAGCAAGGACAACTCCTTAGGAAAGTAGGAAAGCGCGGATATGAGTATAAGCAACTGGTAGTACCAGCACGATATAGATTTTATATCTTAGGTATGGGACATGCTAGTGAATCTAGTGGTCAGGTCAGACAATACATCACTACGCAAAGAATCACCCACCATTATTATTGGCAGGGAATCGCAAGGGACATGGATCAATTTATCAGATCAGGTCCTGAATGCCAGAGAGGGGCATCAAATCATGGGAAAAGTGAGGAAGCCACTGTTAAGGGAAACAGACTACGTATGAAGAAGAGGAGGCGTCAACATGACGGAGAATATAATACGACTGGTCCTAAGTGTGAGCTAGAGATAGCATATGTTTTACTGTTTATGCATAGCAAACAGAACAGGTTACAGATTGGATGGCACGGGCCATACACAGTGGTCGAGAAGGCATCTCGAACCAATTATAAGATTCCAATGGAGAATCAGCTGGAAATATATAATATTATTCTGCTAAAGAGATACTTAGCCAGACACATAACTGAAGCGGCCAACTTCAGGACACGAGCAGCCACAAAGCATTTGAATAAAGGAAATCCGAACTCAGCACTGCAGCCCAATGCGGCTAGACAGTCATCTGCAGGTGTGCAGAAAATCACAACCCACTCTACGAACGTAGTCGAGCAGGGGCGACAACTCTTGACTACGGTCACGATATTGAAACAGGAAAGGGAGCAGCTCTTTATAGCTGATGCAGGAGAAGCAACTGAGGAAGATTGCGAGAAGAATGATTTGAACGAGGAGAACGAAGGGTTGAACCAGGAAGAGAAGGAGACCAAAGATAGTGAGAAGATACTAATAGGGGGCAATAAGGAAAGCGAAATAACCCCTAATTCGCAATAGTTCTCCCATGCTCGAACTTGTTGGGGGAAAGCTATGTCGCGAGAGACGAATGAGTTTGTATTTCGTTTCTATACCCATTGTGTGCATACCAGACAGTCGTGGGAAACCCACTAATTTTACAAGAAATGTTTACAGAACACTGAGACAGCACGCAACAACATTCACCTGAAATGTTTTCACAACACGCGGACATTGCACCAACAGACTATCGGAATAATTGATACTAAGTTGCGGATATGTTTACACACGGCCAGTGTTAACCAAGTATTGTTGTGACTAAGGGAGACTTAAAGTCTGCACAAGGACAACATGAAAGCAGTATGAATACGAAATTATAACGAGAAGAACAACACTGTACGTGCCCCAAAGGACGCACACAGACAGTTTGTCTGGGAGAGGAACAACAAGGAAACGATAATAGAAAAATATTACAGGAAATGTACCCAGGAATGAGTACTGAATGTCTGACGAAAGGAAAACAAACGAATTTTCACATGACCCAAGAAGCGACCGGAAAAATAGCCCTAGGCGATTCAGACAGTATATACTGAACGAAATCTATCGTTCGGGCAATGGTATGAAAAATCATTCCGCCCGCATATACTGGTTCCATATTTCACGAGGAAGATTCAGGCCAAGTGTCAGTGAAATTCATGATATGGACATCAAGTGGTAGAGACCGGGGACCTTTGAGATACCTCAGCCTTTGTCTACTACGTTGCGGGCGTTAATTACGGGACAAGCTAAAAAGTAGGGCCGACCAGAGATACTGCGACGACACGCATCTCACATGTAATTAACGGCACCCACTTTACCCATTCTCCACGGGGGTTTTTGAGAAAGGAATTCGCCAGACGGTGAAGGGTCTTTCCATCATCCGCAGCCACCCACGCAGAACAGGGTGCAGACAATACCAAGGCAGGATTGTTGCATTACTAAAGAGCTGTCCACGTTACTTTAATTATCGGAAGGGGCAAGAGCCGACGGACGAATTTGTAAACCAGCGCCTACGCAAATTATTGAGATACAAAATTACTTGTAGTAATGGACAGATTCTCCCAGTGAAATATATGCGCCAACAAATACCAAGATATAACCTGCTTCCACCATCATCACCACCCGAGACCAATATCTTCACCACACAGGGACATCTGCATATCAGCGGAAGTCTCCACCGCATAACATTGTTTAAACAACAACATAGGAACACGCCAGCTCAGACACGCGGCGCAATGTCAACACTCGCTTTGTGAGCGACAAAAGGAACAGGCCATCGACACCTGACGAAATCCAGTGGACCGTCCAGTGTTATTGAATGCAGACTAAGACTTGCCCGTGTATACAAATTCCCAGAGTTTTATTGACAGTCATTCCGAGCCCCGAATCAAGATATCCTTTTTTGTTGGGGTTAAGATTAGGTTAATTCATCATCATCATCACATCGTGTAGACTTAAGTTTAGTGAGTGTATTTTTTGCCTAACTATTATCTTCTTTTCCAGCCATAGTTAGGTTAGTTCTTATTACATTTGTATTGTTGTAACTGAATGTTGTTATATTTCAGTATTTTAATAAACGTTGTAGTTGTGGTTACATTACCCACACACGTTATTACATATATAGAGAAGGAACGAAAGTGTGCGAAAGAGACATACTGTTCTTCTTCTCTTTCTCTTCTGTTCACTCAGTGTAATAGGGGAGTGGGGGCTCGTTAGTATTATAATATAGAGAGGGAGATAGAGTGGTAGGAGGTATATGTCACGAGATCCAGAATCACTGGGGCTATATGCTGGGAACTCATCCCAAAGTCTTATATTCACCTTCTCCACTCCTGCTGCTCATCTTCAACCGGGTGCCAGGCGAATCTGAGCCATTGACAAAGCCGGCACCTCACAGATAACTCTCTTTGGTTACCCTCACAGGGGTAACCTTGTGACAGGTATCATGTGTAAGAACTTTCACGTCGCTCATTTTAAATGTGGTGTTCTGTGCAGCAACCTGCCTTTGATTTTAGCCCACAGTAACTCTATTGGGTTAAGATGCGAGTGATAAGGTGGTAGTCGAAGAGAGGTGTGACCATATGATTCAATTATTTTGTCAACGCAATACACCTTAGTCTTCTTAGTCTGTTTCACAAGCTGTAACAATTCAGGTTTCAAATAGGTATTGTCGACATCGACATTTTCATTTCGTAGCCAAGTTCTTATTTCATCTTTTGTGCTTGAGGAAGTTGGTACTTTGTCTTCCTGAGCTACAACATTGTGATAGGATGCATTGTCCATTACAATACACGATGGTCTGTCAAGAATGGAGAGAAGAATTGTTTCTATCCAAGAACGAAAAATATGCCCATTCATTTCAGTGTGGTAGTCCCTACCATCTGTTGAAACTGCCTGGAACATTAGTTCTGCGTCATGGACAATTCCATTTTCACTGCTGCCAGCATGCGCAATTATAATTCGTTGTCCTTTGCTACTGGGAATTGTCCTTTTATGAACACTGTCAGAAGATTGCCATTCTTTCTCATTTGTATGGTGCGAATTAACCCATGTTTCGTCTAAATATACTATATCATATCCGTCCATCCTTCGTGCTCGTATCTGTCTAAGGAATTTGTTTCGGGCAGCAATTAAGTGTGGTTTTTAACATAATACATTTCTGCCTCCAATAGATTTGCGAAACGTAAAACCGAGGACCTTACAACTTTCCAAAAAGTTGTTTTTGAGATATCAATATCACACTCATTTAGCAGCTTCATATTCAGTTTGCGGAGAGTGACAAGTTCATTTAACGAAAACATTTTGAAAATCTCACGTCGAATAACATCTTCATCGAAGTTGTCAACTTTTTTTTCCTTCCTTGCCTGACATTTTCAGACTCAACATCATGTTTTATCCATCGACGAAAAGAAACTCTGTTAATACCAAGCGCAACCTGTGTTCATCTATCAGGTCTATTGATGTCGTGATATAAACTCCCCTTTTTAGCCTCCCTGCAGAACTGTCTGTACAGCATTACAGTAACCTTCTTCATAGTTATAAAATTGCACTTCAAACTCATAATGAATGTAATATTATTCTATATGTGCAGAAAAAAAAATTGTTTCAATATAATACAATGCAGCTATAACTTTTAAATAATTTCACAATACGCCACTGACTTTACAACGGTACAGATTTGCACTAATGATGTCGCACTATTTCAGCTTTCAACAGCAGACAACTGCGGTGCACGAAATGTCATAATTTTGTCTTAAAATATATTTTTTTGTCCATTAAATAACCATTTATTGCCCGTGCAACACAAATGTACTGCCGACATGCTACATTTTAAAACTAGATACATCTTCTGGAGGCAAAAAATGTTTTCATAACGTCATGGATAATATAACACTACATGCAAAATATAAATTCATTACATCAGGTAGTTTTTTTTTTTAAACAAATTTTAAAGTTGAACATCAATTGGTGAACGGACTATAGCATGGATAACCTCACACGTGGGCATAGAAGGAAATGAGGTAGCGGACAATGAAGCTAAAGTAGGAATAAGCAGCCTTAACCACGTAAACGCAGGTTTGAGCTCAACAGATGTCAAAAGTATAATAAAATGTCTAATAGCAACGGAATGGACAGCAGATTGGAAACAAAGCCAGAATAGCTAGACATGCTTATAAGCTGCTAAAAATCCAACACAAACATATCAGATAAATAGAGAACCCAAAAATCCATGCAATAAAAAACTTATCAGACTATAACTAGGAATAGGGTATTTTATCATAGAGAACTCCTGCTGTGACGCATGTCTTGAGAGAAATACCATAGCCCATTATGTGCTAACATTCAAGAAATATGAACAGCAAAGAGAACCACTTAAGTGGTGAAGCTACAGCGCATTTTAGGTCAAAACAGCAAGAACATGAAAATTGAGATTAGTCTATATGCTGATAGTTTATTTCCCCAGAATCTAAATCTGTGAAAACTACGAGGGGCGTTCAGAAAGTAATGCACCACATCGTTTTTCCCAGGAACTGTTCATTCAAAAAGCATGAAATTTATATACAATATACATGGATATGTCATGTAAACATCGGTGTTATTCAATATAATCCCCATCAACTTGTACGGCTTTATGCCAGCGCGAAACAAGTGCATGTATTCCTAGCCCGTACCAGATTTTGTCTTGATCATGTAGCCATTTCTTCGCTGCATGAATCACTCCTTCATCATCTTCAAACCTTGTCCCACGGAGTGCATCTTTAAGTGGACCAAATAGATTAAAAACAGAGGGTGCCAAATCGGGACTATAGGGTGGAATGGGTAGTACAGTCCAACCCGATTTGGTGATTGCTTCCCGTGTTGCCAGACTTGTGTGAGTTCGCGCATTGTCGTGAAGGCGAGGCAGGTCTGCTTGATTCTTGTGTGGCCGCACTCTGCGAAAACGTTGATTTAGTTTTTTCAATGTCTTAATGTAAGCTTGCGAATTGATTGTCTCTCCTCTTGGCATAACTTCCAGAAGAATCACACCTTCAATGTCCCAAAAGACAGTAATCATGACCTTTCCAGCTGATGGAATTGTCTTGAATTTCTTTCTTCGTGGTGATTGCGGATGATGCCACTCCATTGACTGTCTTTTTGTCTCAGGTTCAAAATGATGTGCCCAGGTTGCCGACACCTGTAACGATCTTAGCCAAAAAGTTCTCTCCATCAGCATTGAAACGCTCCAACAATTCAGAAGAAATTGCTTTCCTTTGCAATCGGTGGTCATTTGTGAGACTTCGAGGAACCCATCTTGCGCAAACCTTAGAAAATCCGAGAGTTTTTATAACTGCATTTGCACTACCAACGCTGACTGACAGCTGTAAGGCCAATTGTTGAGTAGTGATTCGCCTATCAGTAAGAATAATGCCCTCAGCGCATTTCAACATTTCTGCGTTGGTGGCTGTGGCAGGACGTCCACAGCGCGGCCGATCAAGCAGCTCCGTATCTCCACTTCCTGATTCTTTGATTCTCTGAACCCAGCGACTGACAGTACTCCTGTCGACTGCAAAACTTCCATACACATCACATAGACGCTTGTGAATATTCACAACAGTTTCCTTCTATGCAACGAGAAATTCTATCACAATTCGCTGCTTATAATGCCAGTTGCTAACACGCTCCATTTCAACGGTTTAGTGCAGCCGTATTATTTGGCCGGTCGCGGTGCAATTTGGTGCACACAATTGGCACATGCCATATTTGAAGTGTGCAAACTTTCATGCTTCTATCTTCATTATTAGCTGAGAAAAACGATGTGGTGCATTACTTTCTGAATGCCCATCGTATTTGTCAGTGTCACGGATTGCCTCCTCTGCTTTGCAGTAGTGGTCCAACAGTGACCACAACTCAAGATTATCTAATATTGACTTCTAAGGTATCTACCTGCACATAAGATTACTCTTGGCAGAGATGTAGATGAAAGATTAATGATACTTTTACCTTAAGGGAGCGATCACAAGATATTTCCAGAAGTCACGAACAATGTTGCATTGGACTGAACAATTGTTAACGCATTATATCGGCTCCGTCGCCTTTTGTGAAGGGTATAAGCAATAGTTTAGCTCGATCAAGACCCCAGTTGGTGTAATCTAACGAAATCCGTCTTATAAGGTTTAGCTTTGTTTAGAGGTAAATATATGTCTAAGTATATATATATATATATATATATATATATATATATATATATATATATACATATATATATATATATATATATATATATATATATATATATATAATTTTCTGGCTCATACGTTTGCTTTCATACATATAACTGAATCAACTAGTATTGTTTAGTTTTAAAACAACAGATAGCAAATTTAATAGTGAATTAGCCTTTAACAGGTTAAAATAAATATGGAAAGATTATTTTGATGGATATAAAGTTTACGTCATTGAGACGTAAGTGGGAATTTAACCTTATATTTAATGTTTAACTGAAATGTCCTTTATGCTGGTGCCGTTTAGTTAGCACTTAGCTTGTATGAGTGAGTCCTGCCGCCTAGGTATTCGTCACGTTGCTCTGATGATGAATGTCCTTATCTCACACGAGTGGCGTAGTAACTTCAGTACTTCATACAGTCTGATAGCTTGTAATCACGTACTTTTAGAAAAAATAGAAAGACAAAAATGCCTGTAATAAGTACTCTGAGTTGGAAGTTTAACAGGCGTATCCTCTCGTTGTTAACCAATGTTAATCTCTCAGAAGAGTTAAATTCCTGAGTCTACACAGTGCAACTCTGGAAAGATGAATAAATATCACCAAAATTCTTCTGGGTATTAACTGGGACAATGTGTCTGGACAGCGCGAGCAACGATTTGTGCCTGAATTAACATTAACAAGTTACATAAATCTCACAAAATAATTTGCTACACTTGAGGCACATATGATGTAGCCATCACTCATCACTGCTCCAGTCGGAGTCTGGGGTCACCTCTGCTGTCGGGTTTTCCGCAGGACTAGCCAGAAGAAATCACCAGCGCTTGCTTTAGTGGTTCATGAATATACAATTTCTGCATGTTGAGGTTGCTAGCCTCGTATATATATAAATTTAGCAAGAAAACGTTGTTAAATTCACATTTGTAAAAGAAAAGTTCACAACTTACCCCACATTTTGGGAATACACAATCTCCCTGCACAGGTTTCAGATGGACACGAGCAATTTCGGTACATATGCTCTCGAATCAATTTCGTATGAGAAATTCCTCTTATGACGGTGTTCTGTGATAAACTTGGCCTGGTAAACTAATAATTCCTCTTCGACGAGTGTTCTGCGATACACTTGGTCTGGGACATCTTTTCTCTTATGACTAATGATCCAATTCCTAGGTATCCAGTCTTGTATTTATAAAGTCCTGGTCCCTGAGGTTTTACAGTCTGTGTATTTAAATATGCGGGTTTAATCTTAAGGTTTCAGATTGCCCAATACTGTCGATCTGTCACTTTTGATACAGGAATTTCTGGCTTCTTGGTTGCTCGGTTGAAGTTGTGAAGCTGTCTGTTCTGAGTCTTTGAGTTCACTAGATTAAATCTCCCATTCTCAGTTCAACTCACAGTTTGTGTTTCCGCTAAACGTTCCAATAGAATTCATTGTATATTCCGGCATCTCACTTCAAACAAATCAATTCTCTCTAGCACAGTTTGGGTGGGGAAGTTTTAATTAAAATTATCCCCCGCGTGTTTAAAATTAAATTTAAATATTCCACGCGTGACCTCTGTCTAATCAAGCGGTAATATTTCCGCCCAGATGTATACTCTGCCATCCTATTAGCAATCACAATACAGAGATGGCTCAGATGAGACGATTATCCAATTATCGCCTTTATATGCGTGCCTCCAGCAGTCGGATGTCTGGACAGACAATGTTGTCTTCTTTTATCGTATACACAATACAAGCTGTAGTAAAATCTGCAAGATAATCGCTCATTTCAGTAAGATTTTAGTCATATAATGATAATAAATAAACTCGCCCGATTGTGTCTGACTATGATCCTCTCACACGCCAGCATCGCGCTGAATTTTGTGCCATGGACAGGCTTAGAAACGATCCCGCCGTTTAAACCTACTCGCTTTCCTTGTGACGTACATTTTTAACATTTTGCCCGATCTGATAGAGACTGCGGCAAGACTTATAATTAACGATCTTACGGAAGTGTGCCGCCAAACTACTGTCTGAATTAACGTAATATTTAACTTTAACGCTTGCAATTAGTAGTAATCCTTACAAAATTTGGTAATGTAACACGAGACAACAGTTATAAGTAACGCAAATTCTTATACCCGCCGCGCAAAAACCCCGCTTCGCTTGACACGTTGCGCCATGCATATATACACGCTAGGGCAAAGCCAGCAGAGGCAAACACGCAGACAAATTTTATTTCCTCCTATCGGTAGTATTTCTGACGTCACTAAAACAAGTAGTTATTTGAAAATACATGCTAGCGAGAGATGAAAGAGAGGGGAAAATGGCCGTCTTGTGTAACATTTTTATTTGACGATTGACAGTGACCAAATTGAAAATCTAAACCATAATGAAACTGACCATAAAAATCATATGGTAGTATAGCTTAGAGTCCACTGAGCAAGAATGTGTTTTAAAAAATATGGTAGTCCAAGTATTAGCCATGTTATTGAGAAAATACTAAATGTCTACGGTCGCGTGACCAGACAGACTGTTGTTTCTGCTTGTTTTTCATAACGTTAGTGGGTACGCCAGCTTAGAGAAAGAGGCATTGAGGTAAATTCAAATCCGATTGGGTAAAAAGAGTATAGGAGGAAAGGGGAGCGGTAGGTAAATGTTAACCAAAACTAAACATCTTTTTGTATTGGCATAACTAAAGCAGACTGGCCAATCGATTACCAGACATAGAGTTTGTTTGGAATAATTTTTGTTTTTCAAAAACTACATTTGAATTCTGGTAGTCGCAAGCTTTCCATTGGCCAGTGCTAATGGATATTAGCAAAAAGCTTTCACTGCTGATTGCCAGTTGAACAAAACTTTTCATTCAAATACGCTGAGATCAGCTGTGTTAATTTTAAACTTAAATAAAGAATTAATTCGCAGTCTGGGCAGTGCAGAGGAAACTGAGGCCATTTCTTTGCAAGTCAGCGTCATTTGTTATATGTCTTGAAATTTGTGGTAAGAATGCTTTATGAATTAATATGTTTATTACAACTGCCAAAGTTAGATACTGCTATTGGGAAAAGTGAAGGACATGCCGGGAGCAGACATTGTTGAGTCCTCACATTGAACTGTATCTAACTGTTGTATGTTGTCATGATTGTGTTTTAATATTATTGTATTAGAATATGTTAGTAAGCCTCCGTGTTCCATGAACACTGTTCAACATGCCTGAAGCGTTTATATTAAAAAAAAAAGAAGAGAAAATCATACAAAAGGAAATGTGGTTACTCCATGTTATTATATTGAGGAAAACTATGTAAACGTACAGTGGCGTAGCTGCCATAGAGACCTGAGGTGTGGTCACAGCAAGGTGTGTCATATAAAATTAGGGGCGAGTGCACCTGTAATGCACGCGAGGCTGACCCCATAACACCGTATGAAAATAATAAATATAATAAGTGATCAGATATAAAAGGCCAGGGTGTCCTTTTGTTGCAGAGGTTTTATTTCCTGTTGCCAGCCGGTGACAGGAAACCTGATGAGTGAGAATAACGCCAACAAGTCTCCTACAATTCGTTTATGCTGTCAAAAGAAAACGAGAGGAGCTTGTGTGTGTGGTGGTAACGATATTTTCTGCAACTATATACTGACTTATCCTTATACAACGAATCCCAGGTGATGTGTTAGTATTGGGTATATCTGACACTTCGTTTTAATAAACTATGGTATTTCAAATCATACTCAAGAAGTTTATGGGGTGTGATGAAACTACAGCCCCTCCTACCCAGTGACACACCCTCTTAGATAAATAAAGTTATAAGCTGTGAATATTCCAACAGGAAAGATATAGTGACTTTAGATTTAGTGGACAAAGAGTCCACATATTTTAGTTGATCTTGTATGTAAACTATCTTTTCCTCATTTTCAAAGACCTGTCCAAAAGATATGGCTGGACAGGTAGATTAAATTGTAAAGAAAAAATATTCATTTTTAAAGAAAAACTTAACCACTGGATTTATTCTTTTCCTCATAAAGAATTAAAGTGTTTTTGTGTTATTCATTATCATTATCATTTCTACCCTAGACACTAGGTACATCCTACACCAGACACTAGAGCCAAAATAGTGACCGTGTGAGATCTAGGGAGGTAGCGTTAGGTTCCCTGCAAATATTTCATCATCATCTTTTAGAGTCAGGGGCCTAATTGTGCTTGAGCTCACACGGTTAATGCAGACACTGATTTCATTCTTTTAGGATACCATCATAACCTCCCCAGCAAATCACACTTTGCTGCATATATTGGTAAGCTCGTCCGGGATTTGAATTTCTCCTAGTACTAAATACATTGGGGTCTGGGTCTTAGCATAAACAACATTCTATTTTCCCAGGGAATCCCCATAAATATTTTTGCCCAAGATTTGGGAAGTTAATGAAGTGTCAGAACCCAGAATTAATTAAATAAATTTGTACTTGTTTAGAAATTTAGTTAGAACATTTTGTATTTATCAGATGGCAGATCTGGCCAAGTTTCGCTCTGCGGCTGTGCAGACTGCCAGGGAAATGAATATGGAGGGTCAAGTCTTAATTGACTATGTAACCTCAGAATGTGACAAATTTATTACTAGGGAAGAACATAGGTTAGCGGAGGAAAGGAAAATGCAGATAGAAGAGGCTAGGGAAATTAAAAGGTTACAAATAGAGGCTGATAGAGAGGCTGAGATCAAGAGGCTCCAATTTGAGGAGAGAAAATTGGAGGCAGAAGAAAAACGACTGCAAAGGGAGACGGAAGAAAAGAGATTGACTCCTGAGAGGGAAGCAGAAGATAAAAGTTTACATAGGGAGCATGAGTTGCGACTAAGGGAGTTAGAGTTGCAAGGCCTTGCTCCGGACAATGGTCACAGCCCCTCTACCTCTGATGCTACTGCTAATCAGGGGGCCTTCAACTCAGCCATGGGGTTCCATTTAGACTATTTTGTAGAAAAGGATGATGACATTGAGTCATATTTGAGCAGATATGAAGTATTAGCCACTACTTATGGGTTAGAAAGAGAAAGATGGGGTGTAAAGTTGTCTCATGGTCTTCGGGGAACAGCTTATGAAGTGTTTTCCAAAATGAGCAGGGATGACCAAGACAACTATGACATGTTGAAGCAGGCTCTTCTGTTAAGATACGAAAAAACGGAGAGTTTTATAGAAAGAAGTTTAGGAATGCCAGGCTACTGTCGGGTGAGACCTATCACCAGTTCTCCGCCCGGTTAGAAACGTATATGGAAAAATAGGCTACTTTGGGGAAAACCCAAGATCTCAAAGAGATGATACTCATAGAACAGATAAGAGAGTCCATTGCTCCAGACATGAGAAAGTTTCTCATGGAACATGGCGCGGAGAGGCTGGGTGAGATAATTAATGTCGCTGAAAGGTATCAGGCAGCCCAGGCAGAGGTAGCTGCCACCAAAAAGAAACCAGTAGATCATTATAAGGCTCCTCAAAACTATAATAAATTTGACAACAGAGGTAAGCAAAACTTTGATAGGCCTCGAAATGATTATAAAAATAAAACCTCACATTTCAATGACAGAAAGAATGATGAAAGAAAACCTTTTCATCAAAGTAGATTATATTGTAGATATTGTAGGAAGGAGGGACATGACATTAAATTTTGTAAAAGTAAACCTGCTGGATGTGCTGCTATGAGAAGGGGGAACCAGGAAGTAAAGGACAAACCTGCTGGACAGCAGGAACCTTATCACCCCCCCAGTTTGTGAGGATGTTGTATGCAATGATGTCACCATTAGGTGCCTCTATGATACAGGTTTAGATTTTGATGCTGTCTGAGCTCGCACTTGGTGAACCCAGATCAGTACCACAGAAACAGTGGAGATACAAGGAGCGACCAAGGACCTACCACTCATGAAACTTCCCATTGCTAGGATAACAGTGAAAACTCGCTATGTGGAAGGGATAATCAGAGCAGCAGTGATAGACGCACCCATCTACTCTCTGATATTGGGGTGTCGTTATGTCTACTTGGGGAATCCCAAGAGACCTGTGGTCTTGGCAGCAGTCCTGACCCGATCACAATCCAGAAAGGAAGAAGATGAACCTATAAATACTCATCCAGAGGAGATGAGGAAGGCACAGGCTGAAGATAGGTCACTGTAGCCATGTTATAAGAAACTCCCAAAGAGCCATACTCCTCCTAATAAAGGAGAATTTTATATGAAGAATAAATTGTTATATAGGAAGGCCGGAACTGGTTCAGCTGGTCACGGACAGCTGGTCCTTCCCAGTTCATATAGAGAAAAGGTGATGGAGTTAGGTCATGCTATCCCCTTCAGTGGTCACATGGGGATTAGCGCAACAGGACAGCGTATAGCTTGACATTATTTCTGGCCAGGGATAACGGAAGATATCAAGAGATATGTAAAATCCTGTCCAGAATGCCAGAGAGTAGCTCCAAAGCATTGGAAAGCTCCCGCAACTCTAGGGGAAATGCCCATAGTGGGAACCCTTTTTGAGAGAGTTGCAGTGGATATTGTGGGACCTCTCACTCGGACCAAGAGGAGGAACAGTTACATCCTTACTCTGGTAGACACTTGTTCTATGTGGGGAGAGGCGGTAGCCCTGTCATCAATCGATTCGAAACATGTGGCAGAGGCATTACTTACGATATTCACAAGGTTAGGATTCCCGCATCAAATCTTGACTTATAATGGCTCACAGTTCAAGGGGAAACTAACAGAAGAGGTTTTTAGGTTGTTTCAAGCCAAGCACTTTCATTGTAGTCCGTTGTCGCAAAATTGGTTTCAAGTCATTGCAAACGTTTTCAGGTAGATCTATAAACCCGTCAACGATCGATTGACCGCTTTCAAAATGGCGGCGTATCAGCGAAATGTGTATCAGACAGAGGAAATCGCCAAGGATAAATAAAAGCAGACGGGAATCAGTATGAAAAGGATTTTACATTTCAGTACAGGGAAGGATTGTGTATAACTGCATATAAGAAGGAACGGTATGAAGTTCTCATTTACGGAGATATATGCGTATTTCGGCTGCCCACAGTTACGCTAAAAGCGTGTAACCCACTTCTGTTCTAAATATTAAAATCCACAAATAACAGTTTGGGAATTTACATGGATAGGAAGATAGAGAATTATCAACTGTATAAAACTAGATAAGATGGAACAATATGGGTATTATATATGCCGAGAATGAGAAAGGCAAAATTTCAGTCGACGCACAGATCGGCCGAAATCACTGTTCGGGAAGGATTTTTCAGGCTTAGGTTTAAGCTGTGACGTCGGTACCCTCCGATACGTCCGCGCTATGCGTATATATAGCGTATCGGTAAACTGGAGAGATACACAACGAAAGAGGTTTGAGACAGACTGGAGGCAGAGTTTCGCCACTACCCATGAATTGTGACCGGATCGCCAGAAACATTGTTCAGTCCAGTATCTAAAGTCTGAGGGTAAGCGAAATTATGATAACTACCGTGTACAATATTTGTTATTTCAGGTTCATATAGAATTCACAAAATAGGCCTGTATAATAGTCATTGATATAATGTATTGTATTTTTATATGATCTAAACATGGGCATTGTGGATGATTGTTGCTTGTACAAAAATTAATCACAAATAGCCCCACAGCCTAATGAAGATATATTTATCATATTGCTTTATCGCTTACGAAGATAAAGGCAGTCCCATGGCAGAGATTGTCATAGGGAAATGAAGTGTTAGAAACTTCTTCGTGGAAGATCCCAGTTTACGAGGTTAAGGTGACTAGTCCCCTTCCTCGCTACCTTTGCCTTCCCTAGTTCGAGCGCACAACTTTGTACCCATTTACAGCTGGTAAACTGGAGTGTTCTACAGCCAGTTTCAGTAGAAAGCAACCTGATCACGTGGTCACTCACTTTATTTATTTTATGTATTAATTTTGGGTAGTTGCTAAGATAGCATCAGTATTTGAATTTGTACTTGATATGATTTAGAAGGATCAAGTTATAGATCAGAAAAGGATGTATAGGAGCAGAGTAAACCAGATGAGGTTTATTACGGATATGTTAATATTAATTTGGGGTGTTGGGAAGTCAGGTATTGGTAGTACCTCTGGTGAAGGAGCTGTCATGCCCTTTTTAGGGCAGCTCAGCCACCTTTGGTCCAAACCTGGCATCCAGCTCTCACCTGTGGCTCCTCGTAGCTGTCAGCATGCGACAGCGGCCATCCCCGGACAACGGCTTTGACAGGCCGGCTAAACTAGGTGAGGGTAGCCGAATGGTTATAAACCTTCGGTGAGTTAGGGTCTGCCTACCCATGCATGCGAAGACTGGATTCGATAGACTGCGCGGAAGAAACCACCTGTTGGTTCAACGGGCATGACGGCGATTACCAGCAACGCGCTGTGGAGCGTAAGGAGCACGGCGAGGCACGTAGAAAGCCCTGGTCATCCACTGCACCTGACTTCATCTCCAGTCGTCTTGACTTGTCTTGCCACTGGATTGAGATGGACCCAGGCGAGAGAGTGAGGTCGACGAATTGCGCAACTCTTCCTCACTTTAATCCAAATCACCGCGCAAGTCACTCTTTCATCCATTCATCCATTCATCCATCCACTCACAACAAGTCCTGTGGCGATGGGCGAGCGGCGAAGCGGCAGGCGTGGGTACGCTGGCAGTCGTAGTCGCAGACCTACACACAGGCGGCTCAGGCCATATGGTCGTCTTCCACTGATCGGAGCAGCAGTGGGATTCGGCAGCCCCCTGAGTGTCTGAGCAGCCCTCTTTAGGAAAGCACTGCTCACCTCCATGGCATGAGGAAGGGGCTAGAAAAGGTGCCCTAAACATTGCCTGCTTCACCATTACCTAACCAGCTTACCGCGGTTGGTGGGTACCCTACTTCGGCGGTCGACATATAAGAAAAAGAAAGGACAGATTTTTCCCCTCATTCTAGGCGCATGGAATGTGCGCACTTTACTTGACAAAGACTTTAACGCAAACAGACCTGAGAGACGAACTGCCCTGATTGGGAGAGAACTGGCCAGGTACAACATTGACATAGCAGCACTGAGTGAAACTCGACTTGCAGGCGAGGGCCAACTTTGCGAAAAGGGTGCAGGTTATACATTCTTTTGGAGCGGAAGAGGAACTGAAGAAAGACGAGAAGCAGGGGTTGGATTTGCAATCAAAACAGCAATTGTCAGCAAGTTAGCGGGGCCCCCAAAGGGAATAAATGACCGACTCATGACGGTCAAGATCCCTCTGTTCTATGGAAGAAAACATGCCACCATCATTAGCGCGTATGCACCAACTATGACAAACCAGGATGATGTCAAGGATAAGTTTTACGAAGAACTACATGCAGTCATTGCATCAGTTCCTAAAGCAGATAAGCTCATCATTCTTGGTGACTTTAATGCAAGAGTAGGCTCAGATAACATCTCCTGGAATGGCACTATTGGTAGGTACGGCGTGGGTCGCTGTAACAGTAATGGACTTCGTCTCCTCCAGACTTGCGCAGAACATGACCTCCTTGTCACCAACACCATTTTTCGACTTCCTACCCGCAACAGGACCTCCTGGATGCACCCTCGCTCAAAGCATTGGCACCTAATTGACTATGTAATTGTTAGGAAGAAGGACAGGCAAGATGTCCGGGTGACCAAGTCCATGTGTGGTGCCGAATGCTGGACTGATCATCGCCTCATTGTATCTAAACTTAAAGTTCGTATCCAACCAGCCAGGCGCCCTCAGGGGAAGAAAACTCAAAAGAGGCTGGATGTCACCAAACTAAAGAAGACAACAATCAAACAGTCATTTACTGACACCTTAGAAGACCGTCTCAAATCTATCTCGCTAGACGGCCAAAGTGTGGAAACAAATTGGGCAGCCCTAAGTGAGCAGATCTACAACACTGCTACAGAGGTCCTGGGTCCTTCCATCAAGAAACAAAATGACTGGTTTGATGAGAACTCAGATGATATAAAGCAGATGTTGGCTGAGAAACACCATCTCCATAAAGCATATTTAAATGATCCAAAATCTACATCCAAGAAAGACGCTTTCAACAACATGCGTAGAATCGTCCAACATAAACTACGCCAGATGCGGGATTCATGGCTGAGTAATAAAGCAGATGAGATCCAAGGCTTTGCTGACAGCCATGACTTGAAAAACTTTTACCTTGCACTCAAAGCGGTCTATGGTCCAACATCATCAGGATCATTTCCCCTCCTTAATGCAGATGGAAAAACACTAATTACAGACAAGGAAAAAATTCTCCAACGCTGGGCTGAACATTTTAATAATATCTTGAACCAGCCATCATCTATTAACGACGAAGCCATCATCCGCCTGCCCCAAATTCCTATAAATGAAGCATTAGATGATGTACCAACTCTGGAGGAAACTAAAAAAGCGATTCGTCAACTGTCTAGTGGAAAGGCCCCTGGCTCCGATTCAATTCCTGTTGAGGTTTATAAAGATGGCGGTGCAGTTCTGATAGAGAAACTTCATATGATCTTCCAGCAAATGTGGCAGAGTGAAACCATCCCACACGATCTCAAAGATGCCCAATTATACATCTATATAAACGTAAAGGTAATCGCCAAGACTGCAACAATCATCGAGGCATCTCTCTTTTATCAATCGCTGGGAAGATATTCGCCAGAATCCTTTTGAATCGCCTTACGGCTCATCTTGACAAAGGTCTTTTACCTGAAAGTCAGTGTGGATTCCGGAAAGAACGTGGAACCACAGATATGGTGTTCGCTGCAAGACAGCTACAAGAAAAATGCCAAGAACAGCACTGTGACCTGTACACAGCTTTCATCGACTTGACAAAGGCGTTCGACACGGTCAGTAGAGAGGGTCTATGGAAGATCATGGCAAAATACGGCTGCCCAAAGAAATTTATCACAATAGTGCAGCAACTGCATGATGGAATGCAGGCTAGAGTTCAGGAAAACGGTGAGCTATCAGAGCCTTTCCCCGTCTCAAATGGAGTTAAAACAAGGGTGCGTACTTGCACCGACTCTGTTCAGTATCATGTTTTCTGCTATGCTGACTGATGCTTTTAGAGACGGGGACACAGGAATCGACATTAGTTATCGTATTGATGGAAAATTGTTTAACCTTAGGAGGCTTCAAGCAAAAACAAGGTCAAATCACACACCATCAGAGATCTTCTGTTTGCTGATGATTGTGCCCTCAATGCTGGCTCAGAGGCTGATCTGCAGCATAGTGTGGATAGATTCTCCGAAGCCTGCGCCAACTTTGGGCTTACCATCAACACGAAGAAACAGAAATCATGTACCAACCAGCTCCTGGCACAGTTTATACTGAGCCAGTCATCAAGGTTAATGGTGAGAAACTGAATGTTGTGAACAGATTCACATACCTTGGTAGCACACTATCCCAGAACATTGTCATTGATGATGAGGTGAACACCAGGATCTCCAAAGCCAGCAGCACATTTGGCAGACTATACACCAACGTTTGGCATCGAAGTGGCATTAGTCTACAGACAAAGCTGAAGGTATACAGAGCTGCGGTGCTTCCAGTGCTGCTATATGCATGTGAAACATGGACTGTATACAGGCGCCACGTAAAGAAGCTAAACCACTTCCATACAGTCTGTCTCAGGAAGATAATGAACATCAAATGGCAAGACAAGATCCCGGATACCGCCGTTCTTGACAGAGCTGGTATCCCTAGTATTGATACTATCTGATGCAGTCACAAATTCGCTGGGCAGGTCATGTAGTCCGCATGCCAGACCATCGACTGCCAAAGATACTCTTTTATGGTGAGATGCAGAAGGGTAAACGCTCCCATGGTGGCCAAAAGAAGCGCTTCAAAGACACGTTAAAGACGTCATTGAAAACCTTTGACATAAACCCAGACACATGGGAAGCTGCTGCGCAAGACCGAACTGCTTGGCGCACATCTCTTCGTAAAGGTGCAGCAGCATGCGAATCATCCAGAAGAGCAGCAGCAGAACAGCGGAGACAAGCTAGAAAGGACCGTGAAATAAAACCTTCACATGAAGCAAACAAACATCCCCTGCCCCTCCCACACTGTCCCAAGATCTTCTAGCCAGCCCGCAATCGGGCTCTTCAGTCACACTTCGTACCCATCAGACCTAACCTAACAACCTATTCTTAAATAAATTGCATGAACAGAGTGGTCTTCCTCACCCGTGATGGACGAAACAACCAACCAATATTAATTCTGTATTCATTTGAAATGATGTTAACTTGCTACTGCTACTTGTATAACTTTGACACCTGAGGACTGACTAGTCTAGACTTATGATGCTAGTCAGTCACCCTTAATTGTAATGTTAATATTAATGCTATATCACTGAAATGATGTCCTTACTTACTATGATTGTATAACGGTGACATCTGATGACTGACTGATCTGACATCTGTGCTAGTCAGCTACAAGTCTAGCCAGATACTAGCCAAGGCTGATATGTTGCAGGTTCCATGAAATAACTCAAACCAGACTGTCCAGTATCAGAAGCCTGTGTCGTTCATCAGAGGCAATCCCACAAAAGTGCAGGACCCCAAAGAGTGAACTTCAACTGGTCATTGGCATCCCTACTGTTGGGCCTACCAAGTATGATATCAGCAAAGGACAGTTCAGTGTCAGCAGTATCAAGTTGAACAGATAAGTGCCACTTAGTAAAGTGACTACCACAATATAGGAAACACAGTAAATAGTCAAGAGATGACATGAACAGAGGACTAAGAACAGTGATATATTTAAAATAAATGCAGTCTAAATAGACAATACTAGGAATTGTGTGACTTAATTTTATATATATATATTTCAATGCTCTTTTCCAACTAGTAGAAATAGAATATTAGTGTAATTATTAAACTATTTTAACTGTACCTGAGGATTTATTCACTTCTTCCATTTGTGGTTTCAGTGAATGTACATTTTACTTATCCCCTAGAGTATAAGTAATCATAAGATAGTCACAGGGAGGAGACACCTTAAATCCTGGTACTACTTCTTACCAACTGGGCCAGGGTTTTCACAGTCTGACTATTTTTATGATAACAATACACCAGTGCTTATTTCTAAGACTGGGGTATTACATGTAAGGTCAGAACTCTTTACTGGCATACTCTTACATAAATAAATAATTTTAAATAACCTCCCGCTACATCCGTATCACCCCCAAGGGAACGGCCAGGTAGAGAGGTTCAATGGGACTCTCATTTCTATCCGGAGAAAGCTGGCAAATGATAAACCTGATACGTGGGACCAATACTTGCCCGCCGCGTTGTTTGCGTACCGGGAAGTTCCACATAATTCAACCGGAATGGCACCCGCAACCCTGTTTTTTTAGAGGCCAATAAAAGGTCCTTTAGAAGCTTTGTTAAGGACTTGGACAGATGAGAAGGCAGAGGAGACTGTTACCTCATCATATCAATATGTGAAGGAACTGACCACTCGTTTAAAAACTAGTTGGAAACTGGCAAATGATAATTTGAGACAAGCAAGGAAAAAGCATGCTGCTTATTATAATAAGAAAGCGAAGGATAGGGAACTTGTTGTAGGGGAGAAGGTGCTTCATCTATTGCCAGACAGCAACAATAAACTTCAGATCGGATGGCAAGGGCCATATACAGTTTTGGAAAAGGTATCCAGAACAAATTATAAGATAGACAAAAAGGGAAAGGAAAAAGTCTATCATGTGAACCTTTTGAAGAAATATCTGGAAAGACAAATCCAGGCAGCAACACACTTAATAGCCTTGTCTATCGCAACCGAAATGAAAAATGACCCTCTCTCCTCATTTGAATATCCACTGAAAACCAGTGAAACGTGTGCACAGGTGAAGATCAGTAATCACCTAACAAAAGGACAGAGGGAGAAGTTTCAACAGGTCCTTGAGAAACATACAGATGTGTTAACGGATAACCGGGGCACACCAATTTGTTGGAATATGATATGAAATTACTAGACCCAGCACCTATCTGTATGAGGCCCTATTCTATTCCTTTCGCTAAGGAAAAAGCTTTGAAAGAGGATAAATTATATTAGTTACATGAAGGGATTATTATTTCTCACAGTGAGTCTCTTTTATAGTTCCTTGTGTGGTTTGTTGCTGACACCATCCGGAGAACATAGCCTGTGCATAGATTACAGGAAACTGAATGCTGTCACAGAAGGTCAGGTGGATCCATTACCTGATACTACTCAACTATTTGCCAGGCCGAACAAGGCAAAAAATATTTTTCTAAGGTGGATCTTAGCAAAGGCTATTACCAAATTCCAGTAAAGCCTGAGGTTCGCCCTTAT
>JAMPIV010000582.1:0-272500 GCA_024509875.1 Oreohelix idahoensis
CGTTAGCATGTAAACACAATATACGTATGCAAGTTACTATAATCATCATTAAACAGCATACTCTAATATTGTCTTTAAAAATGGATGTACAAATCTGATAGGAAAATTATTTATACTTCGGCAGACGTGTCTGTCTTGCTGAAGTCAGACTAAGGAGAGTGAACTGATCTCATACATCTGGTTATCTCCTGGCTGTTATAGAAAGGGATGGAGTTTTTCACCTGACTACATTTACAGCACTATGAAATATAACATGCATCTGACTCATCATTGTAATGCTGTCTACCGTCTATTGCTGTATTGAATGTTGCTGTGATAATGACTGTTTGATGTGTCTACATATTCGCGTAACCATTTTGTCACTGTGGCGTCCACAATAAATAATGAAGAAAAACGTCAACGGCTGTTACAAGAATCATTGACTTTATTCGTCGTGAGTTTACTGACGTCCTATGTGGATTGCCCTGTTATTTTTGTATGAACATTGTTTTGACTGAACACATCCCCACACTGGCCACCAAATGATGCGTGATGCCATATGATGATGGATGGTATCCGCATGTCTGGTTTTGTGTAGTGTGCAGATGTGTTCAGTCAAAACAATGTTCATACAAAAATAACAGGGCAATCCACATAGGACGTCAGTAAACTCACGACGTATAAAGTCAATGATTCTTGTAACAGCCGTTGACGTTTTTCTTCATTATTTATTGTGGACGCCACAGTGACAAAATGGTTACGCAAATGTGTAGGCACATCAAACAGTCATTATCACAGCAACATTCAATACAGCAATAGACGGTAGACAGCATTACAATGATGAGTCAGATGCATGTTATATTTCAAGTGCTGTAAATGTAGTCAGATGAACAACTCCATCCTTTTCTATAACAGCCAGGAGATAACCAGATGTATGAGATCAGTTCACTCTCCTTAGTTTGACTTCAGCAAGACAGACACGTCTGCCGAAGTATAAATAATGTCCTCAAAAATATCCTCTAGATAATAAAGGTTTTCCAAACCTAGTTCATTTAACAAAGTAGCAAGTAATGGACCTTGGTACATTGCATCAACCGATGCAGTACAATGCAGCGACATGTGAGCTGAGAAAAAACATCTCGTGACGACGACTTTCGAAGACAGGCTATGAATCGAAATCGCTCACGACCCAAAATCGATAGAGTTAATGAAAAAGTCAATTTACCTTGCTTTCAAGAATACAGAAATATCACGCCTCCCGGCATGTGCAAATACACTAGAGGTATTATCCCGAATAAACGAAATATCCATAAGAGGACTACACATCCCTGACAGAACAAAAAATAGCGGAGATCCCCTCTTCAACGAGGCATCTCTTTCGCCATTCAAATCGCTCACTCCCCTAGTGGTGGGCGGAAACCGATCGACCAAACAACAAGACAAGTCATGCGCAGTCCAGCGCAAAAATGACCACAGCTCACAAGTTAACTGCATTCGATACCAACGCGAGAAGACAAATGCTTACCGAGAAAAGTGACTAAAAATTTCAAGCAGTTGTTGCCCTTGCGTTATAAAACAGATATTGAAACAAAACGATGTTGCGAGAATTTATCACGCAACAATCATCATAACTGAAATTTTCCTTACAATGTAACAATTAATATTCTAAGTATCAGATCATCATAACTGAAATTTTCCTTACAATGTAACAATTAATATTCTAAGTATCAGATCATCATAACTGAAATTTTCCTTACAATGTAACAATTAATATTCTAAGTATCAGATCATCATAACTGAAATTTTCCTTACAATGTAACAATTAATATTCTAAGTATCAGACCATCATAACTGAAATTTTCCTTACAATGTAACAATTAATATTCTAAGTATCAGATCATCATAACTGAAATTTTCCTTACAATGTAACAATTAATATTCTAAGTATCAGATCATCATAACTGAAATTTTCCTTACAATGTAACAATTAATATTCTAAGTATCAGATCATCATAACTGAAATTTTCCTTACAATGTAACAATTAATATTCTAAGTATCAGATCATCATAACTGAAATTTTCCTTACAATGTAACAATTAATATTCTAAGTATCAGATCATCATAACTGAAATTTTCCTTACAATGTAACAATTAATATTCTAAGTATCAGACCATCATAACTGAAATTTTCCTTACAATGTAACAATTAATATTCTAAGTATCAGATCATCATAACTGAAATTTTCCTTACAATGTAACATCTTATAGCCACAACTGACAAGGCAGGAAAAGTAAGGTCAAAAAAAAAAAACAGATAATAAAAATAAAGCAGAAGGAGATAGAAAATGGAAAAGTATGGAATTAAAATGGCTGGCTCACAAATGACAAGGGTGACAAATGACAAAGCTCACAAATAACCAAGCTCACAAATGACAAGGCTCACAAATGGCCAGGCTGACAAATGACAAGGCTCATAAATGAACAGGCTCACAAATAACAAGGGTCATAAATGACCAGGCTCACAAATGACAAGGCTCACAAATGACAAAGCTCACAAATGACCAGGCTCACAAATGACCAGGCTCATAAATGACAAGTCCAAGTTAAGAAAGTTCGTTAGTTGCATATCATCATCATTTAACCTTTGCACTCCTTATGGAGCATGAAACCACCAGCTACAGCTGATCTCCCCTTGAAGAAGCCTGCACCAAACAATCACAAATGTTTTTTACAGCAGTGGTTTCTGTATCAATGTGTTTGACATGCTGAGGTTGCCAGTCCCATGCACAACCTCATATTGGAGACATTGTGCGAAATGTTTGATGGTGCAGTAGTTCTATTATTTCTTTGTTTCGTTCAGAGACCCATGCAAACTACAGGGGCACGAGTTACTTATGGTGCCAGGAAAAAGAAAGAAGAAAAGCTAGAAACCATAAAGAAAGTCAGTATTTCCTTCACAGCACACATTTGATCTGTCTCAGTCAGTGATGCCACTCTCAATTTTTAAAAACAAACCCTAGATTTCGGCGACTAGGGCTACTTTAGGCTGTGTTTTGGGCTACTGTGGGCGAAATCTAGGTGAAGTTTTAAACTAATGAAGGAAAATGACACCTAGGAGGTAAAGGATCCCGTTACATGCTCATTGACGCATATTGAGAATATGGAATTAGGCCCATAATTTCTTGACCATTGGCACACTAGGGGTGATGTGGGCAACATCACGCCGGCCGTCTTAATCTTCCCAGAGTTGGTCTGGTACCCAAATTTATGAGGCTGGGTCGACCTCGGAGCCGTTTGCGGTTAAAAAAAAATCCCACCTCAACTGGGGAATGAACAATGGACCACCGAGCTAGAAAGCGAGTGCACTAACCACTGCGCTACCGCAGCTCCCAAAATGACATCTAGACGGGACCAAAAAAACCCCTAAATTTAGGTGACTCCACCTAGGAGTGGTGTCGTAGATTTTCGATAGGGGAATTAAGACTTGGGTTGGTCCCTTCTGAATAGATTTGAATAAGCGATAGTCACAGTGAGAGATAGTAATAGCAATAGAGTTCCACGAGTGAGAAGGTAGACTGTGATAGAGGCTGTCTCTGAAATCGAGAAATCTTCTCTCTTTCACCTATCTTCTACGACAGATTTAGAGGAGTCAGACAGTCTAAACACATACATATATTGCATATATATATTTCTATCCACTCACGTGCACGCACATACAAGACGACAGTTAGACGTGCAGACGTGGGAAAACTATAACAGATGATTATATAGATATTCTAGAACGAGCTGACCAACACGCTCATTAAGTTTAAAGGGCAGTTTAATTATCAATATAAACTTCCACCACCACAAAATCCAAAATTTACATCAAAAGCATATATATAAATAGTCATAAGAAAAAATCAATGAATTTCTACAAGTAATGATAGACCACAGTTTTGATCTTCCCTCGATGTTTAGCCCACAGTCCCGTTAGGAGAACGATGATAGCCCAAAGAGTCACAGATACATAGGATTTGGGTCTAATATTTTCCCGTTTTGAAGGTATGAACTGACTTTGATAGCAGTATCTATTCTAAGGGAAAATATAGTTTAGCAACAAATCTTGCATAAGGAAAGTTACAAAGTGAGTGAGTCAAACGAAGAACATCCTTCAGTCTACTTTCACTCGGTTCTTTCATCAGGGCCCTGACTTACACAGCCTTACCTACAATCGTGCGGTTGTTCGCCGTCTGGCGCCAGCCTTAGTGTACACTTCGTTTAATCTGTCTATCTGTGGATGAAGTGAATACCCAGCTCTGCAGATATTGGTTTCATTCACCGTGTCCGAGGAGCGTCAGCTTCAGGCGATCGTTCTTTCTTTACAGATTTAAGTTAATGTCACTTATTCACGAGGTAAGAGTTATGGTTTCAGCAGGCACACAGTGTCAGAACACGAGGTTTCCCTTAATTAGGAAGATGACCGGTGGACAACTTCTCTCAACAGATAATCTTGGTTCACCACACACTTGGTCAAATAATGTCGGAAAAGTTAATGTTTTTTTCTGTAATTATTCTCGCCACAAGGCAGCATGTACATTAGAGTTTGTAAAGAAATATGATCTGGCTCAAAGGCCCAATATAAGCATGTATTCTTTAAAAAAAACCCATTAGTGGGATTGGTATTCTGTCTATCTCTTGAAGGCACACGCCCTGTCAGACAGGTGTTACTTGAAAACCCACGTGGTTAAAGATATAAAATGTTTATGTTTCTCACAGGTATGTCTCTGTACAAAACGCCGGCAAAGTTTGGGTTACCCTAGTATTCACTGAATAAAGAAAAAAACACATGAACTATTTTACATATCATGTACTCGATATAGCTTACATTTTGAACTGCAAGCGTAGAGCTTGACTTGACGTTTAAACTTTCCCGTGAAATAAGTTATATATAAAAATCAATCATCATGAATTAGGAATACCTACGTATTCCGTCAACACTCATGAGGCATCTAGCATTTATAAGTTAGTTTAGAAAAATATTCTCGTCTGATTATTTAGCAGTTAAATTAAATTCATTATAGCTACATGATTTTAAGCTAGAAATTATAATTTATTCTGTTTTTCCACTGTAACTCGTCGACTAGAGAATATAACAGACTTATAAATTAATCACTCTGCACAAAAGAAACTAGTGGGATAAAATAGGCGGTTTAACACTTAATCACTCGCAAAATATTAGATACTTAATGTAATATTTACCTCAACACAGAACTACGGTATCACAACGAAACTAAGAGATTTCACTTATAAGTTTAAGTATCTAGAACGAAGTGACCACGTCTACTGCACTTGGAGAATGAGTGAAATAAAGTTTTAAACTCAGGTTAATATCTATGAAACAAACAAAAGATCCCACTATTTCCAAAACCACGCAATAGCGCAGGTCTCACCCCTTCTCTCTCTCTCTAACACCTCCCATTAACTAGACGCATGCCATAACTGACACTTCTCGTCTTCACACCTCACGCTGACCAGGGCCAACAGTGAGTGCCGTGTCAGATGGAATTGCCAGACAAATGTCTCATACTGCACCGTGGAGATGTCGGTTATCGCGCCTCACCTGAGCGCTCAGCCGAAGAAAACGCGCGTGTCAGCTGAATGTGCAGACAAAAGTCTGCTCGTATGTCTGAGATAGATGCATATTCACAATTTCTCGTCTACCTAAGTGGCTGACGTCTTACATAATAGAAATGCGTATCCCAGTATGAGAAAGAAAGCGGAAAAGTAAGAATGGGAAAGAAAATATTTCTCGCAAACGAACGAATGCGAAAAATACAGGAAAAAGGTAAAGAGTGATAATAAAATAGAGGACACGGGTAGAAAAAGAAGAGTATATAGAAAATTTATTGATCATAAAACTCTCTGTGACAAGTGGCAACGCTGGTGACAATAAACAGCTCTTTTGTATTGAACACTACAGCTGTTAGCCTCCATGATCATGACGTCTGCATGAGAATGCACGAATATTGAATGGAAAATGTTGCCATTAGTGACGTACGTATAAAGGACAGATCAATACATTCTTATCTGTAATGCTCTTATGGAGTCAGTAATCTGATTTTGGTACCATCAAGTCATAATAATAATAATAATAAATTCTTTAAGCGCCAAACACGGCGCATAAGGCAGAAACCAGTGCTCTCCAGGTTGTTCGTTGTGACGCCACTCCTCTTAGCTCTTGCACATTATTTAGGCCCAACGTTCTTCCTTCTCTTATTATTGTTCTTCTGAGTGTTTCTTTTGGTCTTCCTTTTTTCCGCTTACCCTCAGGAACCCAAGTGAGCGCCTGTAGTGGTATTCTGTTGTTTTGCATTCGTAGGACATGACCGATATATGACCATCAAGTCATAACACACGCTAAAAAATGTCAACATTCTACAGCTAGCCGCCTGTTGCCCCCGGCGACAGAGAAGGAACATACCACTGCTCCATCAGGCATGATACACGAGGCGACCAATATGAGGTTGCGAATGGAGCTGGCAACCTTATCATATACAACACATTGTCACACAAACCATCACTGCAAGGTGCCCAGAGGCAGTGGTGGCTCCCAGCTTCATAAGGAACAAAAGGAGAAATTATGATGATTCAATAACTGATCAAGATTATGATGATTCAACAACTGATCAAGATTATGATGATTCAACAACTGATCAAGATTATGATGAATCAACAACTGATCAAGATTATGATGACTCAACAACTGATCAAGATTATGATGATTCAATAACTGATCAAGATTATGATGATTCAACAACTGATCAAGATTATGATGATTCAACAACTGATCAAGATTATGATGAATCAACAACTGATCAAGATTATGATGACTCAACAACTGATCAAGATTATGATGATTCAACAACTGATCAAGATTATGATGATTCAACAACTGATCAAGATTATGATGATTCAACAACTGATCAAGATTATGATGATTCAACAACTGATCAAGATTATGATGATTCAACAACTGATCAAGATTATGATGATTCAACAACTGATCAAGATTATGATGAATCAACAACTGATCAAGATTATGATGACTCAACAACTGATCAAGATTATGATGATTCAACAACTGATCAAGATTATGATGATTCAACAACTGATCAAGATTTAATCATTCAACAACTGATCAAGATTATGATGATTCAACAACTGATCAAGATTATGATGATTCAACAACTGATCAAGATTATGATGATTCAACAACTGATCAAGATTATGATGATTCAACAACTGATCAAGATTATGATGATTCAACAACTGATCAAGATTATGATGACTCAACAACTGATCAAGATTATGATGATTCAACAACTGATCAAGATTATGATGATTCAACAACTGATCAAGATTATGATGAATCAACAACTGATCAAGATTATGATGATTCAACAACTGATCAAGATTATGATGATTCAACAACTGATCAACATTATGATGATTCAACAACTGATCAAGATTATGATGATTCAACAACTGATCAAGAATGACATCGTTTAAAAACTGAATGTAATGATAATAATGATCAGTTTTTGTTTTGGTGTGCTTTGCTTTAATATATCACAAGTATCTTGTATGTATTTACTGTTATGGACTTCTCTTGGATCCTTAATCCCTTACTGACAATGCAGTCAGTGGCCATCACGCCCAGTGGCATCTTGTAGGCCAGTAACAAACTGTCTCCACGTTGCTCAATCAGTGGCCTCCATTCGTGCATTGCCGCAACTCTCGTTCATGTTTCGCATCTTGGCCGATAGAATGCTTAACCTGTACCTTGAGATGAGAAAGTATAGAAAATCTAAAGAGAGACACGTTTCGCGCCCTGATTTCACTCAAATGTTAGTGACCGAAGGGTTAATAAGACAAGATTGCAATGGAAATGCTTTTCCCAGTGTTTCTTCGTTGCTGTAGCTGTTGATTAATTTGTTTGTTTTTGTTATTGTCTTTTTTTTTTGTTGTTGAAAGATATGAAGAATCAATGATTAATGATAACTGGCTATACATTTTTATTTATGCAATGTTGTTGTTGTTTAACTAGGGCTGCTGAGCTTTTCGCTCTTTTGCAGCCAATACCAAGTTGAAGACTCCTTGGTATTATCTACACTGTAGATCCAGACTTTTCCTGTGGCTTTTCTGGAATTCCGAAACATGTTGAGTTGAAGTCATAAGCTCCAGGTTCTCCATCTTGGCTTGCACTTAAAGGATCATTACATCTGGTCCCACGCTAGCAGGAAGAAGAGCGTAGCATTCTGTGCATTCCCCACCATCCAAGTGGTCTCTCCAAATAAGCAGAGCTAAAGTACCATGCTCTGGTTCTGGGTTCTCCCAAGGAATTGTCACGTCCTGCACAGAGCAATTTCTCAGCTTCACTTGCCTATCACTAGATCCATAGTGAGATCATCCTCCATGCAGCAAACCAGGTAAAGGCCAAAGTTACGTCTGGATCTCAAGTGACTCCTCCAAGCTTATTGTGGATGTTGGATAAAAAAGGTGTATAAATTATTTGTGCATTTGATAAAAACAATAATATTTGGTCCCTAACACTTGTTTTGTTCTTTGCCTGTCTTATAATGTTTTAAGTCATAACTGAATAATAATTTTTGTTTTACTTCATAACCTGTGCGGGACCGAAGACGCAGCAAAAGTGATGAATGCAGACAGCGACCCATAGCTTGACTGCTTGCGTCAGGGTCAGCGAACCAGAGCTGACCAAGACCCTACTCCACCTCCTAGTGGTGGTCCTGGAAACAGGTTGCATCACTGCAGTCTGGCTGAGAGAGTAAGGATCGAAGAGGGAAGGCTAACCCGATCCCAACAAATGCCGTGCTGAAGTCGGATGTGTCGGCCGAAAGGCGCAAATATCGCAGCTTCGCTGTAAACGGGCAGAACGCAACCAACGTCCTTTTCAGGACGAACGAGGAAGAAGAAAGAAGATAACCTGTGCTATCTCCGTTAAGTGAAGGCCAGCTTTTAATAGTTAAAGTTTTGCACTGTTAATTCGTTTTATTGCCTTTTTTGTATCTCAAGAAACCATCAATTTTTAGTCAGCTTAAATTATTTCCCCTCACTCAAGTAAGGTTTTTTTCCCCCTTTGCTTCTTGCTTCATTTCTGTCTTTTTCCTGCTTTTCTTCCATTAGCAATGATGTTTAGTTGATACATTTTCTGATTTATATAGTCTTGTTTTACATGGTTGAGATAGCCTGCCCATGCACACGTTTACGCTAGCAAACCCATAACGCTCAGCGAATGGTCGAAGTGAATGACTGACTGCTAATTGTTGTAGTGGCAACTAGTTTATGTAAGCTTACCTCTTGTTCCGTTTCTGTTATAAACACTAAGTCACGTCGTTGCATGTCGTACGTTCTTAAAATAACGAGTAAGTCACCAGCCAAAACATGGCAGTAAATGTTTCTGTTGTGAACTTTCTGCTGCCACGAACATCACAAAGGCAGCAGAAGCATGCGGTGAAGTCCGACTTGGAAAGAAGGGAAAGAGGACACCTTGGTAGACAAAGGAAGTTAAAGAGAAAATAAGAAAGAAGAAAAGGGCACGGAAACAATACTTAGAAGCTAAAAACATAAGCAGGAAATACAGAGAATATGTGATACTCAGAACAGAAGCAAAGAACAAGGTACTGGCAGCAACACAGAAATCATGGGAAAAATTTGGAGAAAAGCTAGAAGAAGATGCTCAAGAAAACCAGACGCTGTTCTACACGACGCTAAAGAACATGAGGAAGGAAAAACAGTGCCCTCTTAAATTTATAAAAGACAAGCAAGACAAATTGCTTACAGCCCAAAAGGAAGTAATGGAAAGGTGGAAAGAATATTTCTCAGAGCTCCTTGATGGTGAGCACGGGCAAGCCTCAGAAACGATGGGAATTATCATAGATAAGGAAAGCAATGGTGGCGAAGATGGCATCACAATGGAAGAACTGAAGGCAGCACTGGAGAAAATCAAGATGGACAAAGCAGCAGGACATGTTGTATAACACCAGAAATGGTTAAGTACATGGGAGCAGCAGGCGACCTATTACTCCTAAGGTGCCTACAGGCAGCCTAGTGCCACAAGACCATACCAAAGGATTGTTCCCCAGACAACGAGTCAGCACAGCTGCCTAGACTGGAACTCTGGTAACATTTATGTTACTGAAGTCTCAGAAACACTGTCTAAGTTTAGAAACAGAAACTTGTTATACGCCTCAACTAGACACACATGCAGAGTATGTGTTTTTGTTAGTTACGTCACTGTGTCTCAGGAACACTGTCTAAGTTTAGAAACATAAACTTTTTATACGCCTCAGCTAGAAACACATGCAGAGTCTGTGTTTGTTAGTTACGTCACTGTGTCGCAGAAACACTGTCTAAGTTTAGAAACAAAAACTTTTTTTACTCCTCAACTAGAAACACATGCAGAGTCTGTGTCTCTGTTAGTTACGTCACTGTGTCTCAGGAACACAGTCTAAGTTTAGAAACAGAAACTTTTTATACGCCTCAACCAGAAACACATGCAGAGGCTGTGTCTCTGTTAGAAACAGAGATATTGTCTACGTCACTGTGTCTCAGAAACACTATTCACACTTAGAAACAAGGCATGTATCTCAACTCGAAACACAACACAAAAAGCACGACAAGCTTTTAAAATAGATGGGGACCCAGGGAAATCAAGTGCAACACAAAAATAAGATATGTCACGTCAGTCCTGTTATATGGCTGCGAAACATGGACAACAACAAAAACAACAAGCAAAAAGCTACAGACTTTGAGAAATATATGCTGGCGTGAGAATAGAAGAATTGAAGTGATAAGAAAAGATCACAAATGTGGAACTGATAACAAGAGCCAGACAACTGCCAGTGAAACAAGAGATGAAACGAAGACGCTGGAAATGGATAGGACACACATTGAGGAAACCTGTTGATAGCATTACAAGGCAGTCCTTGTTCTGGAACCCCCACGGTAAGAGAGGCAGAGTAATACACAAGAATACATGGAGAAGAGAACTGGAGACGACATGGAAAAACCTAAAGATGATGGCGTACTCCATATGTTTGTTGAAGGTCTATATTCCGTGGGAAATATAAAGGGTATTGATTGACCATCATCATCATCACTATAATTGATTGAACTTGAAATGCACATAAATTTTGCATCTCAGTTAGGAACCGGAATGTTGTCTTTGACCCAGTGTCTCAGAAATTTTGTCTACGCTTAGAAACAGAAACAATTAGTATGTCTCAACTAGAAACACACAAGATGTGTATCTCAGAAACAGAGATATTGTCTACTGCACCATGCCTCAGACATACTGTCTACGCGCTTAGAAACAGACATTTTTTGGTGTCGGCTTGAAACACATACAAAGTATTTACCGTAGGTAGAAACAGAAATATTGTCTAAAACACTACGTCTTAGAAAGAAACTCGACATTTCCTACCTCTGAGCAAGAACTAGTTACATTGTAAAGAAGTAAAATAAAGCGCGCAAAACATACACACTTCTGTACACTACTTTTTCCAGAAGCGACAACCCTTAAGCCGATGTGAACATTAACCGACTTTCGGTTACGTTGCTCTAGTGAATAATAATTATCCACCATTAATACCTGTTAGCTCCCCGCAGAGCATAGGTCCTCAACAAAAACATATCTAGCCCTTTTGTCTTGTGCCATCCGCTTAAGGCCTGTCCATGTCTGCTTCAACCCTTTCACGTCTCTCTTCAGTTCTCTTCACCGTGTCTTTTGGTCTCACTGTACAAACACTCCAGGTACGGAAACTACGGATTTTATTAACAGAAAAAAGGAAAGTGAGCGGAATCAGACTCCTTATTGGCTTTCTCTGAACTTCCTCATTCGCCTCATTCTATTACTGCTTTGTATGTTTTCAGTTTATTTGCGAATACAGTTGGCTTGTACTGAACTGGTCTTTGTGATCAACTGTCGATTGACAGCTATAACTGTAATCTGCAGCCAACAACTACGTTTTTTGCCAACAGTAACGGTTGTACTGACAAGACTTTTATTTTAGGAACTGCAGTCAGACGACGATGGATGGGTATGAAAAAAAAAAGAAAGAAAAAAAATCGAAAAAAGGTGATTCGTCGGGAAAGGAAAGAAAGTGAGGGTTAAGTAGGATACATACTAATTTAAATAAAAAATAAATATAAAGACTAGGTACTACCCTAAAGGCGGCTAAGACCTTGCACGCCCGCCGAATGAAGAGCGCGCCACAAGAAAATGAAATGGGGTCAACTTCCGGATGTAAACAATAGATGCAAGGCCCAATTGTCTTCCCGACATTCTCAGTATCTGAAACAAAGTTTGTTAGACATTTTACCACCTCTAATGCCATTAGCAAAATTATACCATGAATAACGTTACTGTAGTTCAAATAATTGTCCCACGGGCGGAATGAGCGGACATTGCCCGGGAGCCCACGGCAATAGGGGGCCCACTCTCCCCTAACCTCCATCTAGCTTAGTCAACTTTCAAGTAAACAAACCCTTGTTACCAGGAGACCCAGCTCATTATCACTTCGCCCATGAATTGCCCATTGTAGTTTCCATTGAGTATCTGATAAGACAAAGAAATAATAGATTAACTACTCCCTTAGGCATGTCGTACAAGGCTGCTGATATGAGGTTGAGCATGGGGCTGGCAACCTCATCATATAAAAAAAAAAAACAAGAAATTATTACAGAAACCAACCCTGTAAGGTCATTGTGAACACTCCTACCAGGGGACCAGCGAAGGTCCATGCTCTATTACCAGGGTAAAAGTAAATTATGATAATAATCACAGCGACAAAAATTTAACGTAATGACACCTGTATCAGGTAGCTGTCATCGATTTCTGCTTTCGCCTTGAAATCTCTTTTTCGTTTTCTTTCAAAGTAGAAAATATCTGCCGTAACAATGTTTAAAAACACAGCAAGAGAAACAATCAGAGGGGGGAAAGGGGGGGGGGGGGATAGAGAAGGGAGAGGGGGGAGAAAACACACAACAAACAAACAAAAGACGAGCGAGACATCGATTCTGGGTTTGTGGCCAGCAACGTTAGAGGGCCTTAATAGGATCGTTCATGATCCTGCCCAGTAAAGCTTGACAACCACGTTGGTAGAAGGGGGAACCATCGAACAGTGTCACTGTGTGAACGGCTACGGTTGGTAACGTTATAAGGCGAGTCTAACGGACCGTTATTAACGCTTATTATTATGCTGGATTCTGCTTATGTGTGGCTATACGCTTAATTAAGGGTAAGTCTGCAATATAAGAGCTTTGCAAGGAGGTTCAGATGTGGCTGTATTATAATTGATTAGTGTATTATCGTAATGCCGTTTGTTGGTATACCGTTCTTAGCTTAGCAAGGAAGGATCCGAATGATATATAGACAACTGTTCTTAGTTTAATCATCATCAGCTGCTATCTCCACAACGAAGGTCGACTGCAATGGATCTCCAACGTCTCTGCCTTTTGTCTTGTGGTGCACTCTGAAAGATTCTTCCTGTCGATCTCTTAGTGTTATCTTCCCACTTATAGCGCTGCCTTTCCCTTGCACGTTTGCCTTCAATTCTCCCCTCTATTATGGTCTTCTGCAAGATGTTATGTTCTTTATGTGGCCAAAATATGTTATCCGCCTAATTTTGATCTCCTTCATTAATTCTCTTTTCATTCCTACGTTTTCTATGACCTCTTAATTTGTTTTCTTCTCTTTCCATGAGATGTGCCCCATTCGTCTATATATCCCCATCTCAAGGGCCTCAATTCTTTCTTCCAAATGCTTGTTCATTGTCCATGTTTCTACACCATACAATAATGAAGAATATATATAACACTTGATGATTCTCAGTTTTAATTTATGGGTTAATTGTTTAGATGTCAGTATTTGTCTCCTGCTGTTGAATGTAGCTTTGGCCATTCCTATTCTCTTCTTGATTTCTGTTTCACATCTGCCGTCTTCTGTTATTATATGACCAAGACTTCTTCCAGGGTTTTCCAATTGATGCTTATCTTTAATATTGGCTCATCATCTGTTTTGCTAATTAGTTTAGTTTTCGTTTCATCGATGTTAATGTCCAATCCATATTCGTGGCTTATGCTGTTTACTTGCTTCACTAGTTCTTTTAAGTCCTGTTCACTTTCAGATAATAAAACGGTATCATCTGCATGTCTAACGTTGTTTTTTGACCTTCCACTGGTGTTCAGTCATGGCATTTCATGTAGTTTAATCACAGCCGTTCTATTATTATTTTTGAACCACGCAATGCCGTTTATCTCACTTCTATCATGAAAATATGAATATCTGTAATTATATACAATGCGATGATTTTTGTTTGCTTCGAGCAGTGGACTAGGTTTAAGTGTTCATCGTTAGCTTAATCATTATCAACAATATCAAAATTATCATCATCATTAGGTCAGTAACTCATATTAATTGGGACCTAAATCAATAGCCACTCTTGTCCACCACCTGTTAGTTCACTCAGTTCCGCTAATGACAGATTCGTTAATTTCTTTTATGTTGTCAGTCCATTTTATTTCGCCCGTGTCTTCTGTCGCATGTTTTTCTCTGAAAGAAGAATCTAAAGTCGCGCGTGTGATCATGACATTTTTCCAAGCCATGTCAAGGTTCGTCTCTAATTCATCTGCCAGTTCATTGTCAGCTATACCGAGGATCTCCTGATAGCATCTCCAATGCTTGCACCTTTCTTTCCGAATCTGCTGACAATTTTTAAGTTTCACACGCGTATGTAAAAGTGAAGGAAGTAAAGAATTAACAGAAGTGGGCTATTTGGGTGTATTATTTAATTAATAACTGTTCATAAGCCTTCGGTTTCCCTATTTATTTATTTCAATGTTCATACATGTTACCGGCTATTCTGTAATGTTCTTATTCTTCTTCAATGTACTAGATACAGTATTGCTGTGTTACTGGGCCTATACTGGTGAACTGGAAAGCTGTAGACGTGGTTAAAGTTAGTTGCTTATCCTTTACAGGACGTGGCAATCAACCCCAGCTTTTATTGGCTGTTTTTGATTTTTCTAGGCAATTTTTTCATTCAGTAGTTTGCCATTGCTTTCTGAACGCTACGGTGCTTATACCATTGTTAAAAATCCACACAAAGCGATCTGCTACCAAACCGCCTGCAGCAGGTTTCGAACCTGGTATATCTGGATTATGAAACTGCGTTCATATCCATTAGGCCACAGACGCCGACGTGGTTGCGTGTATAAATAGTCGGTCATAATTCTGTAGTTACGAGTGTCGGTCGTGCTAACGACCACTGTCCACGAAGCACTATTTCTGTTCTGTTTAGTTGGCAGTGTGGTTAGTCACTATTCACTCCCGCCCGTAGCGAGGCGGTGGGGTCGCTCGGATGGTCCTGGGTTCGACAACACATTGAGAATTGTATTATTGCAGGGCAGCAGTGTAAAAAGACAATAATGCCTATTTCTTTACCCTGCTGAAATAAAGATGTCGTTCGTTCGTTCGTTCCTAGGTAAGCCTATCACTTTTTTTTTCCATTTCTGTTGTCTAGCTTTCTACTTCTTTATTTTTTACGAGTGCCTGCAACATACCCCAGTATTTGTATAATTTATTAATATGTAAAATTGGACATTACAAAACAACAATGGAGTCTATATCTTGTTCCATGTGAGGTGTTTTTGTGTGTGTTAAATTCGAACGTATTTAAATTGCGTTCTTTTCCTAGTGTGGTAAATGAAATTGAAGCAGACTTCAAATTTTAAAAAAAAAAAGATACACGTAAAAGAGAGCTACAGATATTTATCACAAGGTTTGGTTTGAAAGGCCATCTTGATTACACACAGACAACTCCTTTAGTGCTCCGATCTCCTCCCTTAGATCACACAAGGTGGATCTCAGCACAGTGCACGAACTCCGTAGCACTGGTGAGGATCCGATCGCACTACCTATGAGATAAAGCGGGGAGTATGGTATCATTCGGAAAAAAATGTCCATCAAATATATTCAGTGTACTAGGAACCGAACCCGGTACAAAAAGAGGGGGACGCCGTATCTCTTATCCACTCTGACATCCATATCACCTTGTGTGATATCACAAGGATACCGACGGCATGGAAAGAACTTGAACGAATGACACAAGATAGAACTGATTAGAATGTTCCAATTGAAGGCTTAAACTCCGTAGGGAGCTGTAAGTAAAGAGATAGAGAAGTAGGTAGAGAGAGCGAGAGAGAAATAAGGAGAGACAGATTATGATGGTGCTTGAAGCTGGCGAAATCATGATGTAAAATAAATTCTACAGAAACAACAGCTACAAGAGCATATGCATGTTTGGTGCAGGCTTCCTGCAAGGGCAACGCTGCATTGGTGGTTCCTTGATTCTGAAGGAGCGCAGAGGAAAATAATGATGAAATATTTGGGTACATTCTTTGTACATAATGCAGATTAATACACATTACAGGAACATCAATATATATATAAATCCTTGCTTCTTCTGTCAGTAACGCTAAGGGATGCAACTTTGGTTGGACATTAAATTGTATTGTTTCCCTTATTTGTATGTACTCGACAAAGAAAAGTGCGCAAATGAAGGTGTGCACAAAAATATATTTATAGAATGTGTGATCCCGTATAAACACACTGGGATCCTCGCCGCTGCTACGTAGTTCGTGTACTGTGGTGAGGCACAGTGGTTTTAAAAAAATACGTTTGAATAAGTAAAATTGCCGTTAGGTATTAGTGCTTTTGAATTGAATTCCCGTCTTATGACGGGCTTTTAGTTTTACACTAGTTTTCAATTAAAAACAGATATGCCCGTCAATGTAAGCACCAAGGAATATATGGGTAAGGTCAGAAATATTTATGTTAAAAAAAAATTAAAAAAGTAAATAAAATGGTATGGCGTCAGTTTTACAACTGGAATGTACATTAGAAGTACGGGATGTTTCGTGGTTCACCCTTCGTCAGCCACAGTTACAAACAGGCGACAAAGACAAGAATATAGACAGGTAAAGAGAACAAAGACAATGGACACTGCAAACACGTAAAACATCTGATCAAATCAAACAAAAGATGAACGATACAGAAAGATGGAACAAAAAAAAAAAAAAAAAAAAATAAGTAAACACAGATGACGCGAGGAATAAGTACAACAAAAAGCAGGTAAAAACCCAGAACCAGAAAAACAAAAGATAAATCCAAGAAATTCAACAAACAATGATAATAATAAGGAGGAAATGAAATAACAAAACAAATAAATAAATAGTCATGGTTAACGCTTGTAATAAACAATCCGTTTGAGCAGTAGCGATGAATAGCTATCGTAACTATTTATAGATAAGATCAGCAGACGAAACATGAAGAAGACAGGACTGAACATTATGCGCTAAACGAAAGCTGTATATGTCCTACTCATGCGAAGATCCAGAACGAGTAGGTCACTTCCTTCTCCCCTTCCTCCCAAACTGCAGTTTCACCTAACAAATAAACCAAACCGAAATCCTACGAGAAACCAGGAAAATCTGTAACTTTTACTGAAGAAAAGTCTTCTGGGACAAAGAATGTAACGCCTGAAGAAAAATGCTGCCCGGCGTAGTTTCCTCAGTTGACATTTTCGATTGAACGGAAACAACAAACAAAAACGAAAATTGACCTAACAAACAGACTTGCCTGGTAGCGTTCACATAATGTCTGGCTCCCCATTCATATAACGAGTGATTAATCTGGGCAAGCATGTAGAACTTGCATTTGTAAACCAGTCCCGTGCAAACTCCCTTTTCGGTGACTCCCTGGAAAATTTAACACAACACGTGTTAAAGAAGAACAGTTAAAGTTAGTGTTCTGACGCAAAATAAGCCTGTCACAAAATATAAAATATAATTGTTCACAGACACGAACATACATTATTAGCACCAAATGCCGTGTCGGAAGCAGCAGGATAGCAATGTTTGTACACAAACCTCAACCCTTGATGTTCTCTCAATCGATGCTGGCCTGCTTCCACGTCATAGGTTTAAGCCGTTATTATTCATTCTCTGTATTTTTCTGCATCAAAATCCGGCTGCTGACATGTCGGTACGATGTCTTTTCAGTGCGCAGAATTCTTACAATTATGTCCTTTGACTTCATCGGGGTTATCATTTGTGTGCTGAATATCCGTGTATCATTTAAATAAAATACTCGTAACATAATTTCGATCAGCAATCTTTTCAGTATGGTAGATGAGACGTTTATTATTACTATATAAAACACAAACAACGAACAACTTACTTACTTAGTGAGTCGTTCCTCTTCTACCCTGGGCTGCAGGGGTTCGCCAGAGAGAGCGCCCAATACTATCCTATCGGCTTTCATCATCTTGGTCTGGTTCCAATCTAGACCTCGGGCCTTCAGAGATTGTCTAATGTTTTCCTCCAAGAGAACTCTGGGTCGTACTAGAGATCTGGATCCTCGGTTCTTGGTTTCCCATATTTGTCGAGACAGCCGATCTTCTCCCATTCTACAGACATGGCCAAACCATCGTAACTTGGGGACTGTTCCACTCGGGTCTGCAGGGGCTGGGTTATCAAGCCTTGCCGTGTCGTCTGGTGCGAACTATGTTTCTTCTAGTTACTTCAACCACTTTTCTCAAGTATCTCATTTCTGTGCTTTGGAGCAGGCTTTTTTGTGGGTTGTAGTCATTGCCCATTACTCACATTCATATGTCAAGACTGGAACATAGGTGGAGCAGTATACAGTCGTCTTCATCTTCTTGCCAACTTCTGTTTTGCTGAGGAATCCTCGATTTATGGCCTGAAAAAGTCTCCCAGCTGCTGCTTTTCAGGTAACCATCTCCTCTATGCTGCCTCCCTTCCAGTCTGTGACAGCTCGAAGGTATTTAAAGTGGTTGACCTGCTCCAAGATAATTTCTGCCAGCATAATTGGATGCAATTTTGTCTCTACAACGAAAACATCTTTACACTAAATTACTTGTACCACCCACCAAAAAAGAAAATCACGAATACGAACTCTAATATTCTCATAGCGATCTTTATTTGATACGATATCCAGATCACGTGGTCTCTATTAATGTTTGATTACTTAGCTAGCCCTATGCAAAACCTCATACTTTTTCTTCTTCGTCATTCGCTGTCAAATAACCACATTTATCTCTCTCATAAAGTTGGCAGTCCGTCTCAGGCTTCTTTGGTCACCCTACAGTTTCTCCGTCAACTAGGTTGGAGAAGGCGATGCTGCCAACTTGCGCCTCTCGTGGAGACGACAGTTTTGGAGTACGTGTTTGACAGTTTCTTTGTCCTTCCCCCCAAGGGCACATAATTGTCTGTCCGTTTATCATTTTGTTGTACAGATGGTATTTGATTCTGCAATGGCCGGTTGTAAATCTGAAATTTATCACTTGATCTCTTCTTGTTAATGTATAGTATGGTTCTATAGTATCGGAATCTAGGTGTTCCTTGTGCCATTTATCTCTTTAGTTATTTATGATTATTGCTTTTATCTCTTCATATCTAGCCCTGTCTTCTGTTTGGATTTTCTTCTTCTTTGGCAAGTTTATCTGCCTTCTCATTTCCACATATATTGCTCTGTACTTTTAGTTGTTTGAATACATAGCTGGTTTTCATTAGTGCTTTTGCCAGGCCTGTCATTTGTTCATATTAATCGCCTCTTAAAATGCCAAAGGAAACAGTTGCCAAAGTCTGTCTTTGTTTCCACAGAGACCCCGGGAATATTACACTGTGCAAACGTAGCTTTGGCTGAAGGAAAATTCCTGTGACATCGCAGACGTAAAAACTGTCAGAGTTTCGATGTAGCTCTTTCTCCACAACATCGTCAAATTTCACTCCTCGCTATAAACATTAGGTTCTTTTAATCTTTGTTGGAAATAGTAAATATCAGGGCTGTGATGTCGGAGTCGTGGAGTTGGTCGTTTTATTAGTGGAGTCGGAAAAAAAATGTCCAAATTTTATGCCATATGTGTGGTAAAAAACTGTAGCCGGAGTCGGACTTCTAAAATATCTTGGTCGGAGTTGGAACAAATTTTGGCCGACTCCACAACCCTGGTAAATACAATAATAAAGGTCAGTGACGAGAGGTCATACGTTCGTGCTGATATCATTGAAATGCACTACATAAAATTCTTCAGATTAATCCGAACCATAAATTGCAGTCATGTTATGACTGAATTTAAGTGAAGATCAGGAACACATTAACGGTTTATTTACTGAAAGTCTCTTTGAAAGCTTGGTGGACAAACTTCGCTAATGAGGCATTTCAAAGCTGTCCATCCTGGTGAAGCCCAGCGCAAGGTATCGATGTCACGAACGATAAGGCAATGGAGAAGTTCACCAGTTGTATTGCATTGTTCTCCATTTACTGCCGTGCGTGTGGCTTATTTGAAGATAATTTTTGTGATATTTACGTGCTTTAAATTGGTGTAAAATAAAGCTGTAATGCTGGGAACGAAAGTTGGACAGAGAGATAGAGAGAGAGAGAGAGCGAGAGAAAGAGACAGAGATCTTTAGCATACGCAATCATAGAGAATGCAAGAGAGGTAGAGACGGACAGGAAAATAGAACTGAATTATAGACAGGATGAGACATGGACATGGTCCGCAACCAGACGATACGTCAAGGCCTCAAAACCCAGCCCCTGCCGACCCGAGTGGGCCCCCCAATTACGATGGTTTGGCCAATGTCTGTAAAATTGGAGAAGATCAGGCTACCACGACAAATACGGGAAACCAAGAGCCAGGGATCCAGACCTCTAGTACGACCCAGAGCTCCAAAGGAGGACAACGTTAGACAATCTCTGAAGGAATATAGATGAAGGGACTGGTAAGCGAGTGAAAGAAAGCGTTCGTTTACGCAACAAATATGCTTATCCGAATATCTCGGTAGACCTTACCCGCAGGTATTCACACTATGTGAATAGTAAAACACTACCAGAGACCATAATTATACACACACAACGATATATATATATATATATATATAGAGAGAGAGAGAGAGAGAGAGAGAGAGAGAGAGAGAGAGATAATCTTGATGTCATCATAAAGCAGCACTGCACAGCTCCCGCAATCATATCACATTATAATGAAAGAGCTAACATTAGCTTTTAAAACCCCAGCGCGCTTTCAAAATGATCGAGTGTAATGATCAGGTCAAAAGAATCGAAATATGAGCAGTTCGTAGTAGAATTTAAACTGTAGCTGTATACGTTTTAACATTTAACTCACGTTTCACATATTTCTAACAATATTTATAACAATAGGTGGGGCACAGACTCTCAATAGAATGCATATGTACAGATAGGAAGTCGTTCTCAACAATCGTTATGCAGTATTTTGTAAAGTAAAAGAACTCCATGAATTTGAAAAATTAATAAATAAATCAAACTGGTATCACAGCCGCTAGCATCAAATGTCAACCAATGTAAATCACAGGATCCTAAGTCCAGAACTATATTAAATGGTATACAAAATAAAAATGTACAAGGCAATAAAACACCCTCAAACTTTCTCCAAAACGACAATGTAAAAGAAATATGTTTTATATTTGTAAGTATGTGGTGTATTGTGTATTTGAAAACTAGGGTTGAAAAAAAAAATTCAAAATTTTTCTTAAAGGGAGTTAAACTAGATCTAGGCCGTATTGATAGTCAACACCTGAAATACGGCAGATAACAGCCGGACTACACTTATAGAAAACTATACGCACGATGTAGACCTTTACACACATTTCGGCAGCGATATAGACAACGCTGAAGGAACAGACAGTGATATCAAATTAAGAATACAGAAAGCAAAAGGAGATTTCATTGCACTGAAAAACAGACAGAAATCACATACAATCAATGCTCAGACAGTCATATAGTATAATTTAAAACGTTGAGAATAGCAAAAACGGCAAATGAGAAGTTACAGAACTCAAACATTGGTAGTTGCGCAGAATAGAAGTAGTAACATGGTATGACAAGATCTCTAATGTGGAGCTGAGGAAAAGTGCCAGATAAGCACCAAAGAAACATAAGATGATAAAAAAAAACGTTAGCATTTGATAGAATCTTATTCTTGGATATTTAGCCCCCTGACTAACAACGCAGACAGTGACCATCACGCCTAGTGGCGTCTTGTAGAGCAGCAACAGATTGTCCCCATTTTGCTCGGTCGGTGGCCATCCTTCGTGCCGTGCCCCGCTCTGTTTCATGCTTTGGATCTCCACTGTTCTCCGCCAGGTTGTCGTTGTCTCGCTCTTTCGTCGTCCTTCTGGGGTTCATAACATAGCAGTTTTTGTGTCAGGGTCCCTTCTGAGGACATGGACAACCTAGTTCTTGCGTCTACCTGCAATGGTGATGTGCATGCCTTTTTGACTGCACTGTGTAAGCAGTTCCGGGTTACAGATGGTATTCGGCCAAAAATTCAAAGACTGTTCCTTGGGCAGGTTGTGTGGAATGAGCATAATTTGGACATGTCCTTTTCTGTTTCTCTCCAGCTCTCCGCGTCATACACAAGTACAGAAAGTACGCAATAGAACACACGGAATAAAATAGACCTAGTCGATAGCATTATAAGGCAGTCTTTATTTCTGGAATCCTTAAGGCAAACGAAATAGAGGGAGATACAAAAGCACATTATGATGAGAATTAGGTATATACTTTAAACTTTTTAAAGAGAAGGACAGAACCTGACAATTGGCACAATACAGAACAGCTTGATGTGAGCTGAAGGAAGGTTTATGCTCCTCGGGGAACTAAAGTGTGATAATGATGGCAAAGACAGAAATCTATTTGAGCTATAAACGCCCACACGTGTTATTCCTTTGAGCATTACAGAGAAGCTAAAAATAAAAATGACAAGGATCCACATAATTCCGCCCAGGTGTATACACGCCTTTTTTCGTTGCACGCTCAAAATGTTGCAAGATCATCACGTTGGCTTCACTGCAGCAAACGTCGCTGCTCTAATCTTGGCAAGGCCTGGATGTCCTTGTGTAACCTCTCGTTAGGAAGTCACACATGGGGTGAGAATAACAAGATTTAAAACATTGCAGAGCGCGAGAAAATGTGTCTGATCTCTTTACACAGACTTGGCAAACACGTTGACAGAGTTCAGTCTATAATTTGTTAATGCGTGTACTCCTGAAGATGAAATGGCTATTGTTTAACTTTCTAAGGCAAATCTGTCTTTGCTGTCTGGGGCGTAATAACCATGAGGGAAACAGAATGACTGCGATGAGATCAGCGAAGGTACCAGTTATTGCTTGCGTGTGTACATGTGTGTGTGTGTTAATATGCGTTAGAATGAGTTTGAGTTCTACATATACTTTGTTTAATACACCTAGATATTAATAACCTACGACGTGTGGAACAGAGCACAATGTTCCAACTAAGAACAGATCACACCAGACTCAACAAGCACTTAAACAAATTAAACCCCACACATGAGCCTAATTGCCGCAACTGTACCCATCTGTATGAGACAGTTCAGCATGTGCTACTCACTTGCTCAGGACTCTCCACAGAGAGACGACAGCTATTGCCGGGCTCCCCAACAATCACAAACACTCTATACAGTGTGACGTACGTCTAGTTTGACTAGTGAATTTTCCCTGATATGATGGATGATTTAAAGGGACCTTTAGCTTTTCATAACATTAGAACCCCTGAACATTTGTTGTAACTTTTCGTTTGCCAGAACGCATTCCACCGGGACTCATGTAGGATACAGCGACGAGATCAAAGAGACAGACCGAGGGATCTTAAGGGAGACTATCGGCGCTATCAAAGACAGTAGTTTTCCCTGATACGAGACGCAGTTGCTTGCCGCTAATTTCGCGTCTCGGTGTCAATCGAGGAACCGAGCGAACGGGGGAAAGCGAAACGGGCAGCAGCGAGCGGATACGAAGACCAGGGGGCGGCTTCTTCTCTTGATTTGGCGGTCAGATCCCCAAAAGTTCGTGAGATCAAATAAGTTGTCAAGTTTATCATGTCCCACTCAACTTACATTTCATTTTAGCTAAATAGACCATGAAGAACTAGACACGTTATCACTCGCTGGCCAGACCTTTACAGAAGCACTAGCTTTATTGAAATCTTGTTATAGATTTTCCCCTGGATTTTATATATATTTGCAGTGATTTCTATTTCTGTGCAAAGCGAGTGATCGTAACCTGTGCGATCCCAGCATTAAGAAAGCAATAAAGAAATCAATCTAAGCAAAGCAAAGCATAAACAGTGTGTAGAGTTCCCCTGACGCAGAACTTGTTGAGACTGTGTAAATTTTTAATCTTTGAGGCGATTCTATGTTTGGAATTCCGCTATCTAACTTATAGCAAAGAAAGCACACCCAAAGACAAATTTAACGCACCATCAAACAACTTAAGTCGTAACGGGAAGAAGAACACTGGCCCGAGCTTTGTTAGTTTACTGACACAGAGAGATAATTCATAATTTCCTGAACAGTGATGTGACTAGTTTTCTCACTGGACTTAAACCATACCTCACGGATAAAGTGTACCAGCACGCGTAAGAATTTTATTATCAGCGGCATAGTCAAATAGACCACACCATCCTCACCCCGGTATCAGAGACCGTGCCCTCCCATAGAAACTGTTATTAAGAAAAGAGACACAACTACAGATTCATTTTCCAGCGATTACGGGATCCTTTTATGTGCTGACCGCCTACCCGATAATCTGGGGCTAGAACTTGAACAAACACTCATACATTTAGTTGAGGTGTAACTGCTGTTGTGTTATTCTATGGAGTGCAAGATTTTTTCACAATCGGTAAGTGAGAGCAAGATGAGTGAAGGCCTTTGCTAGCGCGTGTATGAATGACAGGAAATTAATTCTTTTGTGTGACCATTTTGTTAACTTGCTTACCTGGTAACATATATCTTTTCTGTATACCCTACATTGTTCCTTTAAGTGGGATAGTTGATAATTTGTTAACTCTGTTTAAAACCACCTCCTTTCCATTTGCTTAGTAAAGGGAAGAACAGCTGGGAAGAACAGGTTTTTTTTTCTATCACTTATACCTAACTTGGTAACACCTCTTTCAGAGTAATTAACTTTACTGTTAGGTTAACGTACCCGTGTTCCTGATATTATCTATCTCTGGACTGGGTTTGTCTTTGTCTAATGAGCGGGAAGGGCTTAGTCGATACCAATCTTCTTCACCCCCTCCCAAACTTGTTATTTGCATTTGTGTACTTATGATAATTTATGTAATATCTGATATTTTTAGTGATTGATGTTTAAAGTGAATAAAATCACCTAAACTCATTTAGTTCTGTGTGTTGGATATACCCAAAGCCCAACATTTCCCCTATTCGTTTAATATAGTTTGTATCAACGTCGTGTGTGTGTTTGAAAACACCAAATCGGTGTGCGCGCAGATGCGAGTCTGGAAAACTGGCAAATAATTGTTTGACCAGGAGAGTGAAAGAGAAGATTGAGAGACACGATTTGTCGTAAATAAGTCTGTCTTTACTCTCCTCCAGCACGCTGTGAAGTAACTATTAAATCTCTACATTTTCTATCACTGAGCTTTCCATCATCATTTTCCACTCTAAACCGGACCACTATTTCTACGACTCTTTTCTCTCAAAATAAATTTACGACAATATTTGGCCGGCTCGTCTGGGATAATTTTGAGATACATTTGATGCACACATATTTGTGGGCTGGTTCTGGGATCTTGAGCTACATTTGAGGCAATCGCATAGCCGGGTTAAAGATATTTTGAGTCTGATTTAGTTTGGGTCTAACTAGGTAGAGTGTGAATGATTTGTCTTTGTGAATTAGGGAAATAAATAAATAATTACACCCCTAGACAAACGTTCTTTAAGTATTTGGGTTGTCCACACAGCATATTTACAGGTTGTTTTCTCTCCACAGCAGTAGAAAGTACAGATAAACAAATATATTTGCTATTTTATTATCCTCTGGCGGAGATAATTATATTTCTTTCTTTATAAAAGTTGCTGGGATTGCGTGATTGTTTTACAGTCACTAAGGTTTTTGAAGTCAAAAAGAGTTGAGCTTAGCTAAAGACGGATTGTTCTGATTTTTAAAAATTAAGTTAACAACGTCTCATCTCAATAATTGACTTTAGGGACGGAGTTTGTTGTCAGAGATTTAAAATTTAGGGAAAATTTTTTTTTCCTTTTAAATTGTTTTAATATAAATTTTTCTCTACTGTTAGTAAAAGTAGATTCTTTTCCAGTGTAACTTACCATTTAGTGGCATAGTCGCTTGCGTTTAGAGCCTTAATTGCCAGATAATAGCAGCGATAAGTTTGCACAGTACAGGTAGGAGGTAACACAGGTAAATTTGTACTTGTGTTTTTTTCTCGTAGCGGTTCAGAGTTCCTCCCTTTCGCGTTTCTTCTTACTAGTTCTCTAAGCATACTTCATCTTATTCTTTAACAATGGCAGAGAGGATAAAGATGAGGTCCATCTTGAGGCTGGAAGCGAAAGAGGCAGGATTAGATGCAGAAGCTGCAAACGCGTTTATTAACCAGGAATTGGAAATATATGACGCGGAGCAACAGAGAGCCGAAGCTGAGAGGAAGGCGGAGCAACAGAGAGCAGAAGCTGAGAGGAAGGAAGAGAAAGAAAGAACAGAGAGGAGAGAAGCCCAGGAGAGGGCAGATAAGAAAGAAGCGGAAGAACGTCTTTTGGAACAGAAGAAAATTGAAGCAGAGATGGAAACTCGCAGAGAGAGAGAGAGAGACAAGGAAAGACAGCATCAACTGGCGCTTAAGGCTCTAGAGAGTCGGGGCGCCTCTACTTCGACTAACGGAGAGCCGTCTTCGCCCCAGTCTCAATCAATGGACCTCTCCAGTACTCAATCTGCCCAATTAACTGCTATGTCGTTTTCTTTAGAATCTTTTCCTAGCCCTAACGAAAAAATTGACAGCTACCTAGAAAAATTCGAGAGACTCGCGAATCTTTATGGGTTAGAGAGTACCCGCTGGGCGCTCAAACTTTCAACGTCACTGAAAGGCAATGCTTATGACGTGTACACAAAGCTGGGACCGAATCAACATGATTACGACATGTTGAAAAAGGCCTTACTACAGCAGTTTGAGATGACTGCCCGAAAGTTTCTGCAGTTGTTCAGAAACAGCCGAAAAGAGAGCACGGAAACATTTCCCCAGTTCTCTTCACGTCTCACGGGTTATCTGACAAAGTGCATTGAATTATCTGACCTACCTCTTTCATATGAGGGACTCCTCGAACTTGTTCTTGTGGAGCAGATAAAATCCACTTTGTCGAATGAAACACGTAGATTTTTGGCTGAACAGGGGGCAGTCAGGCTTGAAGACATACTCAATAAAGCCGAACGCTATAGCAATGCAATGGCCGAACTTCCCAGCACTAAACGTAAACCCACCGATGAGCCATCTCGAAAACAGAATCTAGAGCAGGCATCCTATTCTTCCACTTCCTCTCAACATTATAACCAACGAGATAACAATACCCAGAAACCTCCCCAGGAAAAATCGAAATTCTACAAAACCCGATACCCCCCCAACAACAATTCTGATCAACCCAACAAGCCTACGTGGCAGCGCGGCCACCAAGGTCAAGGAAAAGGGAAGACCCCTACACCAGGAACGTCTGATCAGGGCAAACAAACCGGTGCAAACCGCATTGGATGTTTGCATACAGCCTCGAAAGGTAGAGTCAATGTCAGTGATTCTCAACCTGAGGGGGACCGACCCTCAACTCGAGGAACTGTAATTTTGAACGGTACCTCTACTACTTGTCTTTTTGACACTGGATTAAGTTTTGATTGTATTGTCGCTAGGCACCTAGTCAAACCCGGTCAGGAGACAGAGGAAACCGTCAAACTTAGTGGAGTTTTCAGGAGTGATGCACCCAGGACGCTTCCTATCGCACTGGTAGAAATACACTCTGACTTTGTCAGAGGAGTTATTAAAGCGGCCATAATGGATGATCCGATCTACCCAGTTATCCTGGGATGTAGATATGTGTTCATTGGGAGACCTAAGGAGCCGATTGTGGCAGCGGTAACCACAAGAGGGCAAGCCAAGAAGGAGAGGGAGCCTGCGCCAAACTTGTTGCCGAATGAACTGAAGGAGGCGCAACAAAAGGACCCTACTCTGGCGCCCTGCTTTAAAAAACTGCCCATGGCTAAGGACCCCAGACACAACGGAGACATCTTTTCTAAGGATGGTGTATTGTATCGTAGAACGGGCAACCCGGACACGGGGAATAACCAGCTCCTAGTACCGACGCAGTACAGAAACCAGATCTTAGAAATGGGGCACTCTCTTCCCTTTAGCGGACATATGGGACAAAACGCCACTATTCAGCGAATAAAAAACCACTATTGGTGGCCAGGAATGAACTCTGACATTGTCAGGTATGTGAAATCCTGCGCCCAGTGCCAACGGGTAGCACCCAAGCACTTGACACCCCCAGTACCTATGGGGCAAATGCCAATAGTAGGGACTCCATTTGAACGGGTTGCTGTCGACATTATTGGTCCTCTGGAAAAGACCAAAAGAAGGAACAGGTTCATCCTGACCTTAGTTGACACTTGCACTATGTGGGCCGAAGCCGTACCGCTACCATGCACTAATTCCAAGCATGTCGCAGAAGCCCTTGTGCAAATTTTTACACGGTTGGGATTCCCTCAACAAGTTTTGACGGACAATGGATCCCAATTCCGTAGCCTGTTAATGGAGGAGATCTTTAAGATCTTGAGGGCCAAACATATCCACACAAGTCCCTACCATCCGGCCGGAAATGGGCTCGTGGAACGTTTTAACGGTACCCTCACCATGATGTTACGTAAGCTGGGTCAGGAGAAACCGGAAGACTGGGACCAATATATATCGGCTGCCTTATTCGCCTACCGAGAGGTACCCCAAGCGTCTACGGGTTTTGCGCCAGCTACACTTTTATTTGGCAGACCTATTAAGGGGCCACTAGAAGCCTTACTTCGGTCCCTGACAGACCAGAAGGCTGACGAGACAGTCGTCTCTGCAAGCAAGTATGTATCTGAGCTTAAGGAAAGGCTAAAGCTAGGATGGGATCTAGCTACTACCAACCTTAAGAAAGCCCGCGCTAAAATTACTAAAAGATACAACAAAGCTGCAAAAGAGAGAGAACTACAACCAGGGGAGAAAGTCCTATTGCTACTTCCAACCGGAAGCAATAAACTTCGCATCGGATGGCAAGGACCGTTTACCGTCCTTAAAAAGATCTCACGTACCAACTACAAGATCTCCATCAAAGGAAAGGAGAAGGTCTTCCACATAAATCTGCTAAAGAAATATTTGGAAAGACCGGTGCCATCCTCCGAGCATCTCCTGGCTGTCGCCATAGCAACGGAAGACGAGGAAGATGATGATGGTTGCATGGAGTATCCATTGCAACCCACAGAATCCTTTAAAGATGTCAAGTTCGGCGACAATCTCTCACCAGAACAACAAACAGAAACCAGGGCTCTACTAAAACAGTACAGTGCAGTCTTAACGGATGTACCTGGTCGAACAAATCTCATTGAATTTGATATGAAATTAACAAACGAGACCCCTGTTCAAACCAGAGTTTACCCCATCCCGTACGCTAAAGCTGATGCACTTCGCGGAGAAATAGACAAGCTGCGTCAGGCAGGAATTATCAGTGAGTCTACATCTCCTTACAGCTCGAGTGTAGTGCTGTTGCAGAAGCCCAATAAGGAAGTTCGGCTGTGCATTGATTACAGGTTGCTAAACGCTGTAACGGAATTCCAGCCCGAACCTCTCCAAACTGTTTCTGAGTTGTTCACCAAGCTCAGCAAAGCAAAGATCTTCTCCAAGATTGACCTCAGCAAAGGTTATTATCAAATACCAGTCAAGGAGGAAATTAAACCTTTGTTAGCTTTCAGCACTAGTGAAGGACATTACACATTTAACGTGATGCCGTTCGGTTTGCATAACGCACCAGGAGTGTTCACCAGGATGATGAGGAAGCTTCTAGAACCTTTGCAAAGTCCCCATATCCATAATTTCATGGATGACATCTTAATTGCATCGGAAACCTATGAAGAACATATTGCTACGGTTGCTATGCTCCTCAGGAGACTACAGGAAACGGGTCTCACAGCCAGACCTAGCAAATGTCTCATCGGGTTTGAACAGTTAGACTTCCTGGGGCACACTATTTCTCACGGATGCAGTTGGCCTATTAAGAAGAACGTGGAGAAAATAGTGGCAGCAAAAAGACCCCGAACGAAGAAAGACGTACGTTCCTTCATATCGCTATGTGCATACTATCAGAAGTACATCCAGAACTTCAACGGACTGACGGCACCTCTGACTGACCTCACAAAGAAAGGTTGTCCTGATAAGGTCATATGGGATCAAAAGTGCGAACACGCGTATAGCACTTTGAAAGGACAGTTGTCTGCATACCCCATTTTGAGGTTGCCTGACCTCAAGAAACCTTTTGTACTGAGAGTCGACGCGTCAGGTCAGGGCATCGGGTCAACACTGCTTCAAGCCGATGACAGTGACCTGAACATGCTATTTCCAGTTGCCTATGGCAGTCGGAAATTAAATAAAGCGGAACGGAACTACAGCGTAGTTGAAAGGGAATGTCTTGCTCTGATTGACGGTATCAGACGCCATCATGAGTTTCTTTATGGTACATCTTTCACGGTGCAAACAGACCACGCTCCGTTAGCATTTCTTGGTGCCAATAAAGAATTTAACGCTAGGATCATGCGTTGGGCCCTCCTTTTAAGCGTTTATTCTTTCAAAGTGGAATATATTCCGGGAAGACAGAATGTCGGGGCTGATTTTCTGAGTAGAAACTGGTCTACAGAGGAAGAAGAGCAAACTGAAGATACCACTCATCCTAAAATCACCAATCAGGTCACCTCCATTGTCAAAAAATGAAACATGAAAAATGGTTTCATGTCTAAAAGTGGGGACGATTGTGACGTACGTCTAGTTTGACAAGTGAATTTTCCCTGATATGATGGATGATTTAAAGGGACCTTTAGCTTTTCATAACATTAGAACCCCTGAACATTTGTTGTAACTTTTCGTTTGCCAGAACGCATTCCACCGGGACTCATGTAGGATACAGCGACGAGATCAAAGAGACAGACCGAGGGATCTTAGGGGAGACTATCGGCGCTATCAAAGACAGTAGTTTTCCCTGATACGAGACGCAGTTGCTTGCCGCTAATTTCGCGTCTCGGTGTCAATCGAGGAACCGAGCGAACGGGGGAAAGCGAAACGGGCAGCAGCGAGCGGATACGAAGACCAGGGGGCGGCTTCTTCTCTTGATTTGGCGGTCAGATCCCCAAAAGTTCGTGAGATCAAATAAGTTGTCAAGTTTATCATGTCCCACTCAACTTACATTTCATTTTAGCTAAATAGACCATGAAGAACTAGACACGTTATCACTCGCTGGCCAGACCTTTACAGAAGCACTAGCTTTATTGAAATCTTGTTATAGATTTTCCCCTGGATTTTATATATATTTGCAGTGATTTCTATTTCTGTGCAAAGCGAGTGATCGTAACCTGTGCGATCCCAGCATTAAGAAAGCAATAAAGAAATCAATCTAAGCAAAGCAAAGCATAAACAGTGTGTAGAGTTCCCCTGACGCAGAACTTGTTGAGACTGTGTAAATTTTTAATCTTTGAGGCGATTCTATGTTTGGAATTCCGCTATCTAACTTATAGCAAAGAAAGCACACCCAAAGACAAATTTAACGCACCATCAAACAACTTAAGTCGTAACGGGAAGAAGAACACTGGCCCGAGCTTTGTTAGTTTACTGACACAGAGAGATAATTCATAATTTCCTGAACAGTGATGTGACTAGTTTTCTCACTGGACTTAAACCATACCTCACGGATAAAGTGTACCAGCACGCGTAAGAATTTTATTATCAGCGGCATAGTCAAATAGACCACACCATCCTCACCCCGGTATCAGAGACCGTGCCCTCCCATAGAAACTGTTATTAAGAAAAGAGACACAACTACAGATTCATTTTCCAGCGATTACGGGATCCTTTTATGTGCTGACCGCCTACCCGATAATCTGGGGCTAGAACTTGAACAAACACTCATACATTTAGTTGAGGTGTAACTGCTGTTGTGTTATTCTATGGAGTGCAAGATTTTTTCACAATCGGTAAGTGAGAGCAAGATGAGTGAAGGCCTTTGCTAGCGCGTGTATGAATGACAGGAAATTAATTCTTTTGTGTGACCATTTTGTTAACTTGCTTACCTGGTAACATATATCTTTTCTGTATACCCTACATTGTTCCTTTAAGTGGGATAGTTGATAATTTGTTAACTCTGTTTAAAACCACCTCCTTTCCATTTGCTTAGTAAAGGGAAGAACAGCTGGGAAGAACAGGTTTTTTTTTCTATCACTTATACCTAACTTGGTAACACCTCTTTCAGAGTAATTAACTTTACTGTTAGGTTAACGTACCCGTGTTCCTGATATTATCTATCTCTGGACTGGGTTTGTCTTTGTCTAATGAGCGGGAAGGGCTTAGTCGATACCAATCTTCTTCACCCTCTCCCAAACTTGTTATTTGCATTTGTGTACTTATGATAATTTATGTAATATCTGATATTTTTAGTGATTGATGTTTAAAGTGAATAAAATCACCTAAACTCATTTAGTTCTGTGTGTTGGATATACCCAAAGCCCAACTTTTCCCCTATTCGTTTAATATAGTTTGTATCAACGTCGTGTGTGTGTTTGAAAACACCGAATCGGTGTGCGCGCAGATGCGAGTCTGGAAAACTGGCAAATAATTGTTTGACCAGGAGAGTGAAAGAGAAGATTGAGAGACACGATTTGTCGTAAATAAGTCTGTCTTTACTCTCCTCCAGCACGCTGTGAAGTAACTATTAAATCTCTACATTTTCTATCACTGAGCTTTCCATCATCATTTTCCACTCTAAACCGGACCACTATTTCTACGACTCTTTTCTCTCAAAATAAATTTACGACATACAGCACCACTCAACAGCTACAGAACACATGTAAATTCTGCAGCTTGGCCATGACTGCTAAAGAGCGACCAGCTCAGCAGCCCTAGTTAATCAACAACAACAATACATCTAAATCAGTACTTGATCAGGAATCCAACAGAAAAGAGGGAGACCAAATGAAGCACTGAAGACAACAATGAAATAGATAAATGAGACATGGACAGAACTAAAGCGGATGGTGCAGGACAGGAAAGCTGAGAGAGTATCTGTTGAAGGCCTTAATTTTACAGGGGGGCTGCAATGCAATTAATGAGGAAAAAAATACATATAGATAAAGAAGTCAAGAAACAATAATTCAAATGCAAAATAAAGAGGATTTAAAATAAAGCGAGTGTTTTGTAATACGGGAAAAAAGAAACATAATGCAGAGATGGAAAAAAAGGAAACTATAGACTTCACTGATAATTGTTTATCATCATGAAATAATGCATGTTTTTAATTCTATTCCCGCCCCGCCCTTTTTCCCCTTTATGCTTCTACCATAAATACAGAGAGAGAGGATGTTTGCTTGGAAGCAGGATATAAACATTGGTGGAGTCACAGCAATGGAGGAACGAATGAAGATTATATACGATGAGGTAGGTTAATGGTTTCCACAATCATTTTTATAAATACATCACCCATTATATTCTCTCTGTGTCCTTCTTTGTCTCGTTATCCATCACTTTTGTTTATTACAATGTAATATCATTTTCACCTTCTAAAAGTGTGTTCCCAGGGGCGGATTGAGCGGTTGGGGAACCTGGCAGTGCCAAAGGGCCCACAGAAGAAGGGGATCCACTCTCCCTAGCCTCCATCTAACATAACCAACTGTCAAGTAAACAATCCCTTACTGCTCGAGGGGACAGATCATTGTCAGTCCGCCCATTGCATGCCCCATTATGTATTATATATGATACTTTTTTTTTTCTTTGTGTCTTGGCCTACTTCAGGACATCTTCAATTGTCCTTGACCTTTTTATTGTTCATTCTGACATGTGATTCTTAGCACTGGTTTGGAAAGGCACCGCACAGTGGCCCCCAGAAATCATATATTTCTTGGTGTCCACGATTCACTTGCTTATGACTGTAATCGCCTCTTGTAGCAGTGAAGAACTTAGTAACGCTGGAGAATTTTGTAACAACGGACAGCTTTATAAAGTTGGAGACCTTTGTAACGTTGATGAACTTTGTAACGTTGGAGAATTTTGTACCAATAGACAACTTTGTAACGTTGTAGACATTTGTAACGTTGATGAACTTTCTAACGTTGGAGAATTTTGTACCACTGGACAACTTTGTAACGTTGGTAAATCTTTGTAAAGTTGATGAACTTTGTAACGTCGTAGAACTGTGTAATGTTGGAGAACTTTGTAACGTGCGAGAACTACTTTGTAACGTTGGTGAGCGCTGAAACGTTGGAGAACTTTGTAACGTTGGTGAACTTTGTAACATTGATGAACTTTGTAACGTTGGAGAAGTTTGTAACGTTGGTGAAGTTTGTAACGTGTGAGAACTTTGTAACGTTGGTAAACTTTGTAACGTTGGTGAACTTTGTAACGTGTGAGAACTTTGTAACGTTAGTAAACTTTGCTATGTTGGAGAACTTTGTAACGTTGGAAAACGGTGTAACGTTAGCAAACTTTGTAATTTTGGAGAACTGTGTAACGTATGAGAACTTTGTAATGTGGAAGAACTTTGTAACGTGGGAGAACGTTTTAATGTTGGAGAACTTTGTAACATTCTCATATTTGTTAAGACAAGTACTTGTTGCATTGAATGCTGTCACAGAATTATTGGGTCGATCTCTTTTCCTCTCCGGCAGTATTTAGTTACATTTTTTTGTGTACTAAATTTCCGTGGTCGCCCGTTTTCTTTCTCTGCTATCAAGCAGATATTTAGTACTGTCATATCATCTTACACTCCTCTCAGTGATAATTCGTCATGAACACAGATGGATCGGTCAGCGACCGAGCGTTAGGTTTACATAAGGCGTGCCGGGCGATACATTAAGTTATTTGTAAACATTGCCTAGAGATGATCGGATTTTTTTATTTCATATTTTGGAGACATGACCTCTGCAGTAAGGCGCAGAAATTTCCATGAGGAAATAATTTGAATTACCCCACAAAACACGCATGTTTGAAACGATTGGAAGACACTCGGAATGAAGGCACAACACCCCTTCCGATTGAAACTCTGCTTAACATCGTAAAAAACAAATGCGGGGGAAGACAGGCAATATAACTTGACACTTCAGCCATAGTAGAACACTGTGAAAATCTACCTCACGCCAAGAAGACAACCAGACCTTGCCAGAGTAAAGACTAAAATCGGCTTTCATTTATCAAACCGGACCTTGTTTGAGCACTCTCAGGACTTAAAAGCCCAGGAAAAACTACCATACACAGAAAACCGGAATCTGAGGGAACTGAAACACAAGTCAAAGTGGGAACTTATTGTTAAAGTAACAACACCCCAGACCAAGTGTAAGAGGTCTCTACAAGTGCCTATATTTCTCTGAGCCAGCAGTCTGTGTGCATAAAGAGTGGCGTAAGTTGCACATTTTGAATTCTATATTTTTTCAATATTAACATGTGAACTAGTACGTATATATTGACATGTAAATACTAATATGTGAAAATTGCTTGTGAATGTCCAAGTCAGTCGAGGCTGGCAACCTCAGCATATAGAATGATTATTTCATGAACCACCACTGCCAGGGCTGGTGACTGCTTTATTGCGAGTTTCTTATAAAGAACCAAATGCAGAGGTAGTCCCAAGTTCCATATCGAGCAGGGAGGGAATGATGAAAGGAATGATGTAAACTTCTTGTTATATTAGTAACCTTTTCAACCAGCGTAAATATAAAACACATTCACTCTAAATGTAATGAAAGTTGCAACCTTTTCAACCAGTGTAAATGTGAAACATATTCACTCTTAATGTAATGAAGGCTTACAACCTTTTCCACCGATGTAAATGTAAACATATTCAAATTATAGTGTTAACATTTTCATGTAAAGTTAAATAATAAACTATTCATTTTAAATGTAAAGATAGTTTTTCACCCGCTAGAATTAAGATTAATTCTCAGAGAGTGTAAAAGTTCTGAGATAGATGGGATGGTGGAATAGGAAGATGGGGAGACATAAATATGTTTTGGGAAACTCAATACTCAGAGGGTATTTGTTTCTCTTCTTTTGCCATACTAGTTCGTGGTACCAGTTGAGGGTACTATTTCTGGAACAAGTGAGGGTATAAGTGGCCTTAAGTCGACGCTAGACACCATCATCAGATGGGTCTTAGAGACGCGGGACCATCTTTGCAGTTACTCCCTGAATCTACTTGGAACGTGCTGCAACTCTTAATCTTGACCAGGAACGTGAGCAATCCAGTCACCTATCTGCGAAAAACCAAAACACCAGCGCGAACAGAAACTCATTGACAGCTAAGTAGTCAAATAAAAGCTTCCAAGTGAAACTTCCCTTTATATAATTCCCCATTAACATCATATGATGATGATCAATGTTTGTTAAAGAATATTCAATTTTTAATAACTTTTAAAACTTAAGTGATTATTAAATTTGCTACTTATATCTATCCAAATTTAAAGTTGATTTAATCATATTGAATGTGTTGTATTCGTATGCCTCAGACAATTTCTTAAATACACTCAATCAGAGCTACTAAATAATAATAAGAGAAAATTCGCCGAATTAACTCAGCTGGGGGTTTCTTCTTCTTCTTCTTTCTCGTTCGTCCTGAAAAGGACGTTGGTTAGCTGGGAGTTTGAACGAGCTATTATAAGATTACATAATCCTTCACAAAAGTTGTCGGCAGATCCCAGAGTTAACGTGCTCAGCCAATGCAGCATTGTTCTCGCTTGTCTGAATATCTTGTGAATACTACCTTGAGGTAGAAGCAACATTATCCTTCTATCTACAACTCTGCCAAGAGTAATCTTGTGCGAAGGTTGACACCTTTGAAGACCCACATTAGTTACTCGTGAGTGTTGGCCACTGCAGAGCAAATGGGAGGCAACCCGTGACAAATGCGTGTTTTTATTTTTAGTGTTTTGTTTTGTTTAGTTCTTACAGAAAGCGATTCAGTTTGTTTAATTCATAGAGAAAGTTATTTTGTTTCTTAAATTCTTAGAGAAAAGCATTCAGTTTTTTTAAGTCAGAGAAAGTTATTCTGTTTCTTACATTTTTAGAGTAAGTGATTTCGTTTGTTTAATTATTAGAGAAAGTGACTTGGTTTGTTAAATTCTTAGAGAAAGTGATTCCGTGTTAAATTCTTAGAGAAAGTGATTCAGTGTTAAATTCTTAGAGAAAGTGATTCAATTTGTGTAATTCTTAGAGAAAGTTATTCTGTTCCTTAAATTCTTAGAGAAAAGCATTCAGTTTTTTTAAGTCAGAGAAAATTATTCTGTTTCTTAAATTCTTAGAGTAAGTGATTCCGTGTGTTTAATTATTAGAGAAAGTGACTTGGTTTGTTAAATTCTTAGAGAAAGTGATTCAGTGTTAAATTCTTAGAGAAAGTGATTCAGTGTTAAATTCTTAGAGAAAGTGATTCAGTGTTAAATTCTTAGAGAAAGTGATTCAATTTGTGTAATTCTTAGAGAAAGTTATTCTGTTCCTTAAATTTTTAGAGTAAGTGATTCCGTTTGTTTAATTATTAGAGAAAGTGACTTGGTTTGTTTAGTTCTTACAGAAAGTGATTCAGTTTGTTTAATTCATAGAGAAAGTTATTTTGTTTCTTAAATTCTTAGAGAAAAGCATTCAGTTTTTTTAAGTCAGAGAAAGTTATTCTGTTTCTTAAATTTTAGAGTAAGTGATTCCGTTTGTTTAATTATTAGAGAAAGTGACTTGGTTTGTTAAATTCTTAGAGAAAGTGATTCAGTGTTAAATTCTTAGAGAAAGTGATTCAGTGTTAAATTCTTAGAGAAAGTGATTCAATTTGTGTAATTCTTAGAGAAAGTTATTCTGTTCCTTAAATTCTTAGAGAAAAGCATTCAGTTTTTTTAAGTCAGAGAAAGTTATTCTGTTTCTTAAATTTTTAGAGTAAGTGATTCCGTTTGTTTAATTATTAGAGAAAGTGACTTGGTTTGTTAAATTCTTAGAGAAAGTGATTCCGTGTTAAATTCTTAGAGAAAGTGATTCAGTGTTAAATTCTTAGAGAAAGTGATTCAGTGTTAAATTCTTGGAGAAAGTGATTCAGTGTTAAATTCTTAGAGAAAGTGATTCAATTTGTGTAATTCTTAGAGAAAGTTATTCTGTTTCTTAAATTCTTAGAGAAAAGCATTCAGTTTTTTTAAGTCAGAGAAAGTTATTCTGTTTCTTAAATTTTTAGAGTAAGTGATTCCGTTTGTTTAATTATTAGAGAAAGTGACTTGGTTTGTTAAATTCTTAGAGAAAGTGATTCCGTGTTAAATTCTTAGAGAAAGTGATTCAGTGTTAAATTCTTAGAGAAAGTGATTCAGTGTTAAATTCTTGGAGAAAGTGATTCAGTGTTAAATTCTTAGAGAAAGTGATTCAATTTGTGTAATTCTTAGAGAAAGTTATTCTGTTTCTTAAATTCTTAGAGAAAAGCATTCAGTTTTTTTAAGTCAGAGAAAGTTATTCTGTTTCTTAAATTTTTAGAGTAAGTGATTCCGTGTGTTTAATTATTAGAGAAAGTGACTTGGTTTGTTAAATTCTTAGAGAAAGTGATTCAGTGTTAAATTCTTAGAGAAAGTGATTCAGTGTTAAATTCTTAGAGAAAGTGATTCAATTTGTGTAATTCTTAGAGAAAGTTATTCTGTTCCTTAAATTTTTAGATTAAGTGATTCCGTTTGTTTAATTATTAGAGAAAGTGACTTGGTTTGTTTAGTTCTTACAGAAAGTGATTCAGTTTGTTTAATTCATAGAGAAAGTTATTTTGTTTCTTAAATTCTTAGAGAAAAGCATTCAGTTTTTTTAAGTCAGAGAAAGTTATTCTGTTTCTTAAATTTTAGAGTAAGTGATTCCGTTTGTTTAATTATTAGAGAAAGTGACTTGGTTTGTTAAATTCTTAGAGAAAGTGATTCAGTGTTAAATTCTTAGAGAAAGTGATTCAGTGTTAAATTCTTAGAGAAAGTGATTCAATTTGTGTAATTCTTAGAGAAAGTTATTCTGTTCCTTAAATTCTTAGAGAAAAGCATTCAGTTTTTTTAAGTCAGAGAAAGTTATTCTGTTTCTTAAATTTTTAGAGTAAGTGATTCCGTTTGTTTAATTATTAGAGAAAGTGACTTGGTTTGTTAAATTCTTAGAGAAAGTGATTCCGTGTTAAATTCTTAGAGAAAGTGATTCAGTGTTAAATTCTTAGAGAAAGTGATTCAGTGTTAAATTCTTAGAGAAAGTGATTCAGTGTTAAATTCTTAGAGAAAGTGATTCAATTTGTGTAATTCTTAGAGAAAGTTATTCTGTTTCTTAAATTCTTAGAGAAAAGCATTCAGTTTTTTTAAGTCAGAGAAAGTTATTCTGTTTCTTAAATTTTTAGAGTAAGTGATTCCGTGTGTTTAATTATTAGAGAAAGTGACTTGGTTTGTTAAATTCTTAGAGAAAGTGATTCAGTGTTAAATTCTTAGAGAAGGTGATTCAGTGTTAAATTATTAGAGAAAGTGATTCTGTGTTAAATTCTTAGAGAAAGTGATTCAGTGTTAAATTCTTAGAGAAAGTGATTCAGTTTGTTTAATTTCTTTCAAAGGATATCCTAGATTGCCATGTAATTGTTGCGACATCTAACAAATAAAGCTTTACTGTTATTACACAGTGCTTCGAGTTACATTTCTAATAAATTAATCTAACTTTTTTGAAATCATCGTTTTCCTATCAGTTTCGAATAATTTGTTAAACTTACCCTGAAATTTTAAAATCACAAAATGCTTTTTAATTTACCTTGTGAAAATGTTATATCCTTCTAAAAAAAAAAAAAAAAAAAATATCGAAGTAATTAACAAACAATACCGAATTCTACATCATAAACGCCTAACAATGCAAAAGCTCTTCCACTGAAGCTAAAAAGAATTGTAGTGGTTTTTGATGTTATTGTGTGGCTGCTATGTTACCTAGCAGCTGTCATGCCCTTTTCAGGGCAGCTCAGCCACCTTTGGTCCAAACCTGGCATCCAGCTCTCACCTGTGGCTCCTCGTAGCTGTCAGCATGCGACAGCGGCCACCCCCGGACAACGGCTTTGACAGGCCGGCTAAACTAGGTGAGGGTAGCCGAATGGTTATAAACCTTCGGTGAGTTAGGGTCTGCCTACCCATGCATGCGAAGACTGGATTCGATAGACTGCGCGGAAGAAACCACCTGTTGGTTCAACGGGCATGACGGCGATTACCAGCAACGCGCTGTGGAGCGTAAGGAGCACGGCGAGGCACGTAGAAAGCCCTGGTCATCCACTGCACCTGACTTCATCTCCAGTCGTCTTGACTTGTCTTGCCACTGGATTGAGATGGACCCAGGCGAGAGAGTGAGGTCGACGAATTGCGCAACTCTTCCTCACTTTAATCCAAATCACCGCGCAAGTCACTCTTTCATCCATTCATCCATTCATCCATCCACTCACAACAAGTCCTGTGGCGATGGGCGAGCGGCGAAGCGGCAGGCGTGGGTACGCTGGCAGTCGTAGTCGCAGACCTACACACAGGCGGCTCAGGCCATATGGTCGTCTTCCACTGATCAGAGCAGCAGTGGGATTCGGCAGCCCCCTGAGTGTCTGAGCAGCCCTCTTTAGGAAAGCACTGCTCACCTCCATGGCATGAGGAAGGGGCTAGAAAAGGTGCCCTAAACATTGCCTGCTTCACCATTACCTAACCAGCTTACCGCGGTTGGTGGGTACCCTACTTCGGCGGTCGACATATAAGAAAAAGAAAGGACAGATTTTTCCCCCTCATTCTAGGCGCATGGAATGTGCGCACTTTACTTGACAAAGACTTTAACGCAAACAGACCTGAGAGACGAACTGCCCTGATTGGGAGAGAACTGGCCAGGTACAACATTGACATAGCAGCACTGAGTGAAACTCGACTTGCAGGCGAGGGCCAACTTTGCGAAAAGGGTGCAGGTTATACATTCTTTTGGAGCGGAAGAGGAACTGAAGAAAGACGAGAAGCAGGGGTTGGATTTGCAATCAAAACAGCAATTGTCAGCAAGTTAGCGGGGGCCCCAAAGGGAATAAATGACCGACTCATGACGGTCAAGATCCCTCTGTTCTATGGAAGAAAACATGCCACCATCATTAGCGCGTATGCACCAACTATGACAAACCAGGATGATGTCAAGGATAAGTTTTACGAAGAACTACATGCAGTCATTGCATCAGTTCCTAAAGCAGATAAGCTCATCATTCTTGGTGACTTTAATGCAAGAGTAGGCTCAGATAACATCTCCTGGAATGGCACTATTGGTAAGTACGGCGTGGGTCGCTGTAACAGTAATGGACTTCGTCTCCTCCAGACTTGCGCAGAACATGACCTCCTTGTCACCAACACCATTTTTCGACTTCCTACCCGCAACAGGACCTCCTGGATGCACCCTCGCTCAAAGCATTGGCACCTAATTGACTATGTAATTGTTAGGAAGAAGGACAGGCAAGATGTCCGGGTGACCAAGTCCATGTGTGGTGCCGAATGCTGGACTGATCATCGCCTCATTGTATCTAAACTTAAAATTCGTATCCAACCAGCCAGGCGCCCTCAGGGGAAGAAAACTCAAAAGAGGCTGGATGTCACCAAACTAAAGAAGACAAAAATCAAACAGTCATTTACTGACACCTTAGAAGACCGTCTCAAATCTATCTCGCTAGACGGCCAAAGTGTGGAAACAAATTGGGCAGCCCTAAGTGAGCAGATCTACAACACTGCTACAGAGGTCCTGGGTCCTTCCATCAAGAAACAAAATGACTGGTTTGATGAGAACTCAGATGATATAAAGCAGATGTTGGCTGAGAAACACCATCTCCATAAAGCATATTTAAATGATCCAAAATCTACATCCAAGAAAGACGCTTTCAACAACATGCGTAGAATCGTCCAACATAAACTACGCCAGATGCGGGATTCATGGCTGAGTAATAAAGCAGATGAGCTCCAAGGCTTTGCTGACAGCCATGACTTGAAAAACTTTTTCCTTGCACTCAAAGCGGTCTATGGTCCAACATCATCAGGATCATTTCCCCTCCTTAATGCAGATGGAAAAACACTAATTACAGACAAGGAAAAAATGCTCCAACGCTGGGCTGAACATTTTAATAATATCTTGAACCAGCCATCATCTATTAACGACGAAGCCATCATCCGCCTGCCCCAAATTCCTATAAATGAAGCATTAGATGATGTACCAACTCTGGAGGAAACTAAAAAAAGCGATTCGTCAACTGTCTAGTGGAAAGGCCCCTGGCTCCGATTCAATTCCTGTTGAGGTTTATAAAGATGGCGGTGCAGTTCTGATAGAGAAACTTCATATGATCTTCCAGCAAATGTGGCAGAGTGAAACCATCCCACACGATCTTAAAGATGCCTCAATTATACATCTATATAAACGTAAAGGTAATCGCCAAGACTGCAACAATCATCGAGGCATCTCTCTTTTATCAATCGCTGGGAAGATATTCGCCAGAATCCTTTTGAATCGCCTTACGGCTCATCTTGACAAAGGTCTTTTACCTGAAAGTCAGTGTGGATTCCGGAAAGAACGTGGAACCACAGATATGGTGTTCGCTGCAAGACAGCTACAAGAAAAATGCCAAGAACAGCACTGTGACCTGTACACAGCTTTCATCGACTTGACAAAGGCGTTCGACACGGTCAGTAGAGAGGGTCTATGGAAGATCATGGCAAAATACGGCTGCCCAAAGAAATTTTTCACAATAGTGCAGCAACTGCATGATGGAATGCAGGCTAGAGTTCAGGAAAACGGTGAGCTATCAGAGCCTTTCCCCGTCTCAAATGGAGTTAAACAAGGGTGCGTACTTGCACCGACTCTGTTCAGTATCATGTTTTCTGCTATGCTGACTGATGCTTTTAGAGACGGGGACACAGGAATCGACATTAGTTATCGTATTGATGGAAAATTGTTTAACCTTAGGAGGCTTCAAGCAAAAACCAAGGTCAAATCACACACCATCAGAGATCTTCTGTTTGCTGATGATTGTGCCCTCAATGCTGGCTCAGAGGCTGATCTGCAGCATAGTGTGGATAGATTCTCCGAAGCCTGCGCCAACTTTGGGCTTACCATCAACACGAAGAAAACAGAAATCATGTACCAACCAGCTCCTGGCACAGTTTATACTGAGCCAGTCATCAAGGTTAATGGTGAGAAACTGAATGTTGTGAACAGATTCACATACCTTGGTAGCACACTATCCCAGAACATTGTCATTGATGATGAGGTGAACACCAGGATCTCCAAAGCCAGCAGCACATTTGGCAGACTATACACCAACGTTTGGCATCGAAGTGGCATTAGTCTACAGACAAAGCTGAAGGTGTACAGAGCTGCGAAGCTTCCAGTGCTGCTATATGCATGTGAAACATGGACTGTATACAGGCGCCACGTAAAGAAGCTAAACCACTTCCATACAGTCTGTCTCAGGAAGATAATGAACATCAAATGGCACGACAAGATCCCGGATACCGCCGTTCTTGACAGAGCTGGTATCCCTAGTATTGATACTATTCTGATGCAGTCACAAATTCGCTGGGCAGGTCATGTAGTCCGCATGCCAGACCATCGACTGCCAAAGATACTCTTTTATGGTGAGATGCAGAAGGGTAAACGCTCCCATGGTGGCCAAAAGAAGCGCTTCAAAGACACGTTAAAGACGTCATTGAAAACCTTTGACATAAACCCAGACACATGGGAAGCTGCTGCGCGAGACCGAACTGCTTGGCGCACATCTCTTCGTAAAGGTGCAGCAGCATGCGAATCATCCAGAAGAGCAGCAGCGGAACAGCGGAGACGAGCTAGAAAGGACCGTGAAATAAAACCTTCACATGAAGCAAACATTCCCTGCCCACACTGTCCAAGATCTTTCCAGGCCCGCATCGGGCTCTTCAGTCACCTTCGTACCCATAGACTAACCTAACATATTCTTAAATAATTGCATGAACAGAGTGGTCTTCATCACCCGTGATGGACGAACAACCATGTTACCTAGTGTACTGGATGAGGTCAGCTGTGAAGGCTCCTGAAGATAACAGTTTATGTGAGTTACAGAATGCCTTTCTGCTACCACTTATGACCTCAAACAGACTTATTCTGCTATTATGTATGTTAGCTACGTTTAATGTCTAGGGTAATGAAATGTGCTGTGTAGGTAATTAAATATACTGACACACACATGTAAACACTAATTCTAATAATAATAATAATATCTATGATCAAATCAACTAACACTGGCTTTATAAGTTAAATTTTATAATTTTTTTGAATTTATTTAGTCCTGAACCAAATTTTCTTCTGGTCAGGACATATGAAACAATATGTATTTATCAATAAAAGTGCATATATATATTAAATAATCAAATGAAAATTGTGTACATAGATATATGTTTACATTGGTTAATATTAACACTAACTACAGTGTCTTTGGAAAACTAGCACTGGATGTCTAGTCGGGGTGGTGTCATCATACCCGATCTCTGTTTACACGAGTCATTGTCTTTGAAATATTGAACTGAGGTATAGTTTTTATACACCAGGGTTTTGTTTATTTATTTATTTGTGGAAAAGTTTGATGAATCCACAACAGGCCAGGTATTCAACTTATCTGGCCTGTGACGATGTAGTAAAGAATTCAAGTGACCCACTCCTCATAAGTGCTGGAGTAAAATGATAGGCTTCTTAGGTATCCACTCTTGGACCTCTTCAAGCATCTGGCACTAGCGTAGTGCCAGACCAGAAACTCTGAAACCAAAATTTTTGCCATGTGTCAACACACTGCCTACTGCATCATTTTTACACATAACAAAGCAAAAAAAAATTACAAAGATCGAGTCAGATCTCTCTGACCGACTCAACACATCTCACCCAGGCGGTATCAAATAGCACCAGTTTCCCATGACTGCATTGCATCCGAAATATGTTCATTAGGTTCCTTTTCCATCCAATAAGGTGGGTGATATGTTCCCACTGATCTCAAATATAGATCTGTCTTCTATAGTCTTGGATATGTTTTCCTATATTATTTGTTTGCCTCTAGGCCCTGAACTGTCGCTGGGGACCTAGAATAAGCACTCACTTGTCGTAATCATTTTTCATGACATGGCAGTATCAATCACTCAAAATATTAAATGTTAAATAAAAGGGTTAATTAATTTTTCTCCTTACCACAATTCAAAATTGAAAACACAATTACGTTGTACTAGCAAAACTCAGCTGAGCTGCTGGCTAGATTATGGCGTCCCACTGATAATATATAATATCTCCTAGAAATCACCCTTCTAGCATTAACGAACTGTGCATCTGGACAGTCTTCTACAAAATGGCAATTGCCTCTACTGTTTTTTCTACAATATGAAAGCTTCTGTCCAATCAGCGGACTTCCCCACTACCATTCAAATATTTAAACTACAATGTCAACTTTAGGTCCAGTTTCTGTCTAGTGTGTAATATTTGTATGTCGGTCTGTCCGTCCCAACTTGGTTTTTCCCAAAATTAAACTTGATTTTAGACGAAACTACAAAAAAAACTTACACAAATTTTCCCCCACTTACTTATACGATTTCGAGACAAAGTTATTTTTAGCTTCTACCCTCCCTTTTTTGCCCCTAGTCCATATGCAGTTTGTTTTACTGCGTTAGGCTCAAGGTCGCGTCAAAAGTGAATTTTGTGAGAAGTATGCACAAATAACTGTCGGGCTAGTCTGTATTGAACAATACAGTCTTTCGTCAATATCTTCCGTATTATCTGTCCGTCTGTGTAATTAAAAGTATATTATTTATCAGGGAAAGATGGGCTATTAAACTAGCTAGTTTTTATTCTCCTAAACTTATTATTAAGAAAAACCTACTTTTTTCAAGGTTAGTTTTGAAATTTGTTTTTGTACCTTCGTTCACGGCGTTTTGCCGCTATATTCAAACTAAAACAACTAATTACCGTAGAACGTCCAAGATACGTCTGTTTCTGACAAGAGCTAAGGTCGTTTTTTGTCCATTTCCTTACATTGTGTCAACTAGTGCGTAATTTTTTCCTTTAAAAACTACAAATTGCGTCTTTTAGACTTTAGATTCAAACACGTGTTCAGACCGTCACATTTTTTTCTTTTATCTCCGTTTCCACCCCGTCTAAAAGGATAGGTCGTTTAGTCTGCATGTTCTAACTAGTTAGTTTCAATGGCGCTAGAAAACGCTGGCATGGGCGAGAATGTATCAGTGTATCTTACCAATATTTGTATCCCTACATGTTATTTTACCTGTTATCTTTATAATTGGAGGAATTTTAACGTTGCATCACTGTAATTTCACCACACATCTCTCCACCTGAGAACATGCACTAATGCAAGTTCCAAAACCAGTGATACACATAGATAAAATTAATTCCTCACGCCTGCCAACTACTTTAAATTTGATCACAGGGGTGCCTACTGAGGAAATCTGCACCGACATTCTGTGACCCCGGGATATATGCAATATTAAACTGATATGGTTGCAACAATAAAGACCATCTTAACAATCTTGCATTTTCATGCTTGGCCTGAGATAAGAACACGAGAGGCTGGTGATCTGTCTGGACCACAAAAGTCCTACCATACAGATAGATTTGGAACTTTTTTATTGCCCAGATTAACGCTAAACATTCTTTTTCGCTTGTGGAATATCCTTGTTCCGCTTTGTTCAACTTGCGGCTTGCATAAGCGACTGGGTTCAGTTCCCCATTGGGTGAAGAGGACCTTTGCAACAAAGTAGCCCCCAGGCCTACATTGCTTGCGTCTGTTCTCACCACAAAGTCCTGAGTCAAATCAGGCAATTTGAGAATAGGCTTGCTAGTGAGTTTTTCCTTTAACTCTTGAAATGCCAATTCACATTGCGCTGACCAAACAATTTTATCTGGATTTCCCTTGCGAGTCAGATCAGTCAGAGGAGCACATATAGAGTTAAAATTTTTGATATATTTTTGGTAAAACCCACATAACGACACGAATGATCGCACGTCTTTTTTTTGTTTGCGGTCTAGGTGCTCTCTGCAGTTTTTCCAAGTTCTTGGGGTCAGGGGTCATGTTACCCTGATATACAGTATGTCCCAAGAATTCCAACTCTTTGCATCCAATACAACATTTTGTTGGTCTAGCAGTTAAGTTCGCTTCTCTGAGCCTATCAAATAACATATTCAGAGAGTTAATGTGTTCTTCAAATGTTTCTGTGGCGATGAGAATATCATCCATGAAATTCGTGATACATGGATTATTCAAGGGATCCAACAATTTGCGCATCATCCTAGAAAATACACTCGGAGCATTTTTCAATCCGAATGGTAGCATGTTGAATTCATAATGTCCTTCCGAGGTGCTAAAAGCTAAATAAGGTCTAACTTCAGGCTTCACTGGAATCTGGTAATAGCCTTTGCTAAGATCCACCTTCGAAAAGTATTTTGCCTTGTTCAATCTGGCAAATAACTGTTTTGTGTCCGGTAATGGATCCACTTGACCTTCTGTGACAGCATTCAGTTTCCTGTAATCTATGCACAGTCTATGTTCCCCAGACGGTTTCCTCAACAAAACTACACTGGAGCTAAAAGAAAATTCACTGTGAGAAATAATCCCCTCTTTCAACAAATAATCTATCTCCTCTTTCAGTGCCTTCTCCATAGCGAACGGAACAGAATAGGCTCTCATACAGATTGGGTTTGAGTCTACCAGCTTCATGTCATACTGTAGCAAATTTGTATGTCCTGGTTTATCTGTTAATACATCTGTATGTTCCTCCAGAACCTGTTGAACTCTCTCCCTCTGATTTTTAGTCAGGTGCTTACTGACTTTTACCTGTGCGGCTGTCTCACAGGGGTGTAATGGGTATTCATGTGAGGTGAGTGGTTCCTTTTTCATTTCAGTTGCGATAGCCAAGGTCAGTAAGGGGGTGCCTTCCTGGATTGGTCTGTCCAGATACTTCTTTAAAAGGTTCACATGATATATTTTCTCCTTCCCCTTTTTGTCAATTTTATAGTTTGTTCTAGACACCTTCTCTAGAACCGTATATGGACCTTGCCATCCAATTTGCAACTTATTCTGGCTGCCGGGTAGTAGAAGAAGCACTTTCTCTCCCACAGCTAATTCTCTGTCCTTTGCTTTCCTATTAAAATAAGCTGCATGTTTCTTCCTGGCTTGTCTCAAATTATCATTTGCCAGTTTCCATCCAGCTTTCAGACGAGTGGTCAGCTCGTTCACATATTAATATGATGAGGTAACAGTCTCTTCTGCTTTCTCATCTGTCCAGGTCCTTAATAATGTTTACATATGGACTTTTAAATTTGTATACTTATTTTTCATGGCACCCGTCGGGTCCTTTCCATTAGAAGCATTATAGTGAGGACTTTTCTTCCTAGAATCATCACTCACAAATCGACCACTACCAATTTTTTCTTGGGTTTGTCTTCCCACTTTAGATTACTTATGAGAGATCTTCGCTCTCTTTTAGTTTCCTCCAGTTTATATAATTCTGACCGAGGGATTGTAAGCTTATTCTGGGGTAAAATTACTCTTTGTGCTCGTCGCATAGTGGCAATGTTAATACATTCAAGTGAAGACTGGGTGTGAAAAATGGGCTCCCATTCCACTTTGTCTACTTTATGATAAGTATTTTTCCTTCCAGGCCTAAGTTTGCCCCGTGGCGTTTCTAGGTCCTGCACATTTTTTCCCTTTGTGGGTGTTCCCTCATGAAATATGCCACATGCTTCTACAAAATTCTCAATATCGACATTTACGTCGGGCCAATAGTATTTTCGAGCAACCTTTTGGCAGATGGTACCTACTTTCTCATGGTCACCATCTTTTCCAACATGTAAGCTCCTTATTAAATTTGCCCTATATGCCTTGGGAAGAACCAACTGTCCGTGACCAGTGGATCTAGTTCCTGTCTTCCTGTATAATACTTTGTTCCTCATATAATAATCTCCCTTGCTTGGAGGTGTGTGGCATTTGGGCAATTTTTTAAAACATGGCTTGAGTGTCCTATCCTCAGCCTGCGCCTTCCTCATCTCTTCTGGATGAGCATTTATAGGTTCACCTTCTTCCTCCTTTGACTGTGACCTGGTCTGCACTGTCGCCATGATCACAGGTCTCTCGGGATTCCCCAAGAAGACGTATCTACACCCCAATATCAGAGGGTAGATTGGTTCATCTATCACTGCTGCTCTGATTTCTCCTTCCACATAGCGAGTTTTCACCGTTATCCTTGCGATGGGAAGTGTCATGAGTGGTATGTCCTTAGTCGCCCCTTGTATTTCCACTGTTTCGGTGGTATACTGACTTGGGTCCACTAGGCTAGCCTTCACAACTGAATCATAATCCAAACCTGTATCATATAGGCACCTTATGGTGACCCCATTACAAATAACATCCTCACAAACTGGGGGGTGATAAGGTTCCTGCTGTCCATTAGGATTAACCTTTAATCTCTGGTTCCCCGATTTCATTGCAGCAATGTTTGAAGGTTTCCTTTTACAAAATTCGGTGTTATGGTTGTCCTTCTTACACCATTTGCACCACCTCTTTCCTTGGTTAAAAGGTTTTCTTTCATTATATTTTTGGTCATTGAACTGTGAGTTTCTATCACGATAATCATTTCGTGGCCTATCAAAGTTTGTCCTACCTTTATTACCTTGTTCTCTGGTATCAAATTTATTAAAGTGCTGTGGGGCTTTAAAATTTTCTATATGTTTCTTTTTAGAGCCAACTACCTCTGCCTGGGCTGCTTGATACCTCTCAGCGACATTCAAAACCTCCCCCAACCTCTCTGCACCTTGTTCCATGAGAAATTTTCTCAGGTCTGGAGCCATGGACTCTCTTAATTGCTCTATCATGATCATTTCTTTGAGATCTTGGGTCTTCCTCAGAGCCGTCCATTTCTCAAAATAGGTTTCCAATCTGGCAGAGAATTGGTGGTATGTCTCCCCAGACAAAAGTTTGGCATTTCTAAACTTCTTACGATAAAATTCACCATTCTTTTCATATCTCAATAACAGAGCCTGCTTTAGCATGTCATAATTGTCTTGGTCGTCTCTATTCATTTTAGCAAAAACTTCATAAGAAGTACCTCTAAGCCCCTGGGATAACTTGAGACTCCACCTCTCTCTCTCTAACCCATACGTAGTAGCCAATAGTTCAAATCTACTTAGGTACCCCTCTATGTCATCGTCTTTCTCAACAAAATGGTCTAAATGAAACCCCATAGCTGAGGTTGAGGCTCCCTGACTAGGCGTGGCATCGGAGGGAAAGGGGCTGGCACCATTTTCAGGAGCATGGCCTTGAATTTCCAACTCCCTTAGTCGTAATTCGTGCTCCCTTTGCAATCTTCTATCTTCTGCCTCAGCAGCCTGTCTCCTTTCCTCTCTTTCAGCAGCCTGTCTCTTTTCCTCTCTTTCAGCAGCCTGTCTCTTTTCCTCTGCTTCCCTTTCAGCCTTTTTTTCTTCTAATTGGAGCCTCTTTATTTCAGCCTCCCTATCTGCCTCCAATGCCCTAGCCTCCCTGTCAGCCTCAATTTGCAGCCTTTTAAGTTCTTTGTCAGCCTCAATTTGTAACCTCTTCTCTTCAGCTAACCTCCTATCTTCCCTTTCAATATACTTGTCACATTCTGACGTCACATATTGGATTAAAACCTGACCATCCATGTTCATCTCCTTAGCCGTCAGCACAGCAGCCGATCTATATTTGGCTAGATCTGCCATACTATATCACACAATTTAACAATGACTAAGGTAAATTATAAAATCTAATTACTAAGGTAATATGATAATTAATTAATTACCACTGGCTGTGAAGATTCATCAACTTTTACTTTCCACTTTTAATTTTAGGAACACTGTTAAATTTATACAACTTATGCCCTCAATAGTTTAATTCCCGGACCAGGAGACCCTAATATCTTTGATAAACCTAAATCCCGGACAAGAGCTACCCAATATTTGTAGTGGTTTTTGATGTTATTGTGTGGTTGCTATGTTACCTAGTGTACTGGATGAGGTCAGCTGTGAAGGCTCCTGAAGATAACAGTTTATGTGAGTTACAGAATGCCTTTCTGCTACCACTTATGACCTCAAACAGACTTATTCTACTATTATGTATGTTAGCTACGTTTAATGTCTAGGGTAATGAAATGTGCTGTGTAGGTAATTAAATATACTGACACACACATGTAAACACTAATTCTAATAATAATAATAAGCTCTATGATCAAATCAACTAACACTGGCTTTAGAAGTTAAATTTTATAATTTTTTTGAATTTATTAATCCTGAACCAAATTTTCTTCTGGTCAGGACATATGAAACAATATGTATTTATCAATAAAAGTGCATATATATATTAAATAATCAAATGAAAATTGTGTACATAGATATATGTTTACATTGGTTAATATTAACACTAACTACAGTGTCTTTGGAAAACTAGCACTGGATGTCTAGTCGGGGTGGTGTCATCATACCCGATCTCTGTTTACACGAGTCATTGTCTTTGAAATATTGAACTGAGGTATAGTTTTTATACACCAGGGTTTTGTTTATTTATTTATTTGTGGAAAAGTTTGATGAATCCACAACAGGCCAGGTATTCAACTTATCTGGCCTGTGACGATGTAGTAAAGAATTCAAGTGACCCACTCCTCATAAGTGCTGGAGTAAAATGATAGGCTTCTTAGGCACTAACGTAGTGCCAGACCAGAAACTCTGAAACCAAAATTTTTGCCATGTGTCGACACACTGCCTACTGCACCATTTTTACACATAACAAAGCAAAAAAAAATTACAAAGATCGGGTCAGATCTCTCTGACCGACTCAACACATCTCACCCAGGCGGTATCAAATAGCACCAGTTTCCCATGACTGCATTGCATCCGAAATATGTTCATTAGGTTCCTTTTCCATCCAATAAGGTGGGTGATATGTTCCCACTGATCTCAAATATAGATCTGTCTTCTATAGTCTTGGATATGTTTTCCTATATTATTTGTTTGCCTCTAGGCCCTGAACTGTCGCTGGGGACCTAGAATAAGCACTCACTTGTCGTAATCATTTTTCATGACATGGCAGTATCAATCACTCAAAATATTAAATGTTAAATAAAAGGGTTAATTAATTTTTCTCCTTACCACAATTCAAAATTGAAAACACAGTTACGTTGTACTAGCAAAACTCAGCTGAGCTGCTGGCTAGATTATGGCGTCCCACTGATAATATATAATATCTCCTAGAAATCACCCTTCTAGCATTAACGAACTGTGCATCTGGACAGTCTTCTACAAAATGGCAATTGCCTCTACTGTTTTTTCTACAATATGAAAGCTTCTGTCCAATCAGCGGACTTCCCCACTACCATTCAAATATTTAAACTACAGTGTCAACTTTAGGTCCAGTTTCTGTCTAGTGTGTAATATTTGTATGTCGGTCTGTCCGTCCCAACTTGGTTTTTCCCAAAATTAAACTTGATTTTAGACGAAACTACAAAAAAACTACACAAATTTTCCCCCACTTACTTATACGATTTCGAGACAAAGTTATTTTTAGCTTCTACCCTCCCTTTTTTGCCCCTAGTCCATATGCAGTTTGTTTTACTGCGTTAGGCTCAAGGTCGCGTCAAAAGTGAATTTTGTGAGAAGTATGTGTCGTGGAATATTCTAATCCACATATATAAATTATCAAGTAAATATAAAGCCTAATAAATACATATAATAAATAAAGGAAGAAGAATGGTAAAGAACAGTGCTGTCACAATGACAGTACTCGAAATCCCCCTTGTTTTCTGCTTCGTCTGCAAATTGTAACGCTTTCACGTTGATAGTAAAAGCTTACTATATTATTACCCGCTTTCTTCAATGAAACGTGTGCTGTATTTCTTGGAAAAACATTGAGATACCAAGCTGAACAATGACCTAATTTTAATATTTCATTCATTCCATTCATGTCTTTTTCTACACTATGTTACCAAAAACAAAAGGCAGATGGACTAAAGGATAGCGAGAAGAGAGAGGGGCGAATAAAGCCGAACGCATGCAAAATTAAACACGCGTCTCGCTATTAATGCCACCCCCAACCCGCGTCGCGCGATACACAATTACTACTATCACGCGTGTAAGACTACAAGCACTAACTTTTTCGGACGGACAGTGATAAATTCACTACCCTTCCCAGAGTTAGGTTTATAAATCCTGAAAAACTCTTATTAGAAAAGATAACATTAGATGGGTTTACGGTTGAAAACATAACAGTACCCAGACAGCACATCTTCGAAACAGGAGGTAGAAGGAATTGCATATTTTGAACGCAGCCACGTAGCTCTTTTAGATTTGGATATTTGGGTTCCTTAGGGCTTGCTGACAAAGAATATGTAAAACGTTACGCAAATAGTCCAGGAATTAATAAATTATACCCAAAATAAAATAGTGGGGATGCCTGACAGCATGGAATCATTTCTGCTCATAAAATTTTTTTATAACGTGTTTGAAAAAAATCTTACGTTACAGAATTAGCCTACCATGTAAACTCCAAATTGATTGGAGCGCAACAAATGAAAGACTAACCACGATTGGTCGGGCTATAAATACTATCTTGGTTGTTAGGGGAGACGGGGGAAGGTAACATTTTTTCAAACACTTGTCGAAACGGGGCCTCATTGGCTAGACTCGCTGATATACTCACTTAGGAGCGTTAGTTCGAGACCACTAGTGCAAATAATCTTGATAAAGCAACAGTGCGTTGAAGCCAGCTCATATTTGTGTTAAATAAAAGCCTGGAACATAAGCAGATGGGAATTTGTGCCAGTAATTGTGCCAGAATTCATTGCTAATCAACGTATCTGTGTTTATTTCCATGAAATTGTGGGACCGTGGTCTTGATGGTACTGAGCAGCACCTGGTCAGAGCTTTGCTGAATCCAGAGTCGGACAGCATACTCCTTGGTCCATTTAGCTATCAGTGAGGTGTCTCCAGAGCCCAGAGGAGAATTCGAGCAGAGGAGTCTTTCCCTGCCGCCATCACGCAAGATAAGCTGATTTGGCCAGCTGAGCTCAACATTATGCCCCCTCATCTTGAAATGACTTTATAAAAATAACATTCAGAGGGGAATTTAATTGTCTTAATATCAGGAACTGAGAACATCTCCAATACTAGTCCCTAAAGACAAACTATTGAAGTCATGATGACAAATACCAACAGAGCTTGAACAAAACAAAACCAGTATTACCTCATATTACTACTACACAACTGACACACATAGGATATTTTTAATAACATATGTCACTACAATATTCATATTGATAAATTCTGTACATATAACTTGTAATTTAAATTGATTGTGATTCCTGGTTCCCTTTGTAGTTGAATCAGGACACATATTCATTCATGCCAACAATGAATACATATTGTTATTTGAAAAGTTATCAGTGACTCCTTAAGATATTCTCATAGAGTGTTATATGTATGTGAGTGTCACAGTGTTGTCAAGAGTAGTGGATTAAATTACATTGTTTATCTGTCTGTTGTTGTGACTTACACTTCATCATACACATACCCTAGACACATAACGTAGTCATCACACTATTCCAGAATAATTCTGACTGAGATATATAGATATGTGGTAGCAAGTAAGGTTATCTATAATACACTACTCTTAATAGATATAGATACCTTCACAGCTGATCTCAGTCAGTACACTAAGTCCCTATAAATATTTATAACATCCCACTTCACCACATATATTGGGGTCTCGCTCTTGGGATTTTGAATCTTTCCCTATTAAAAATATTGGGGGTAATTCACTTCAGGGAATATAAGAATTAAAAGGTATCCTTGGGTGGAATTAAATAAGGTTGAGCTCACGGTGCCTGTGTTGTCCATTAGATATATTTAGAGATTAAATTGTTGGTTAGACATTGTAGAAATTTACCTGATAGACAATGGCGGACCTGGCCAAGTTTCGATCTGCTGCTGTTCAGACTGCAAAAGAGTTAGGATTAGATGGGCAAGTTATGGTTGCCTATGTCACTACGGAATGTGACAAATTTATTGAACGCGAAGAAAGAAGGTTTGAAGCCGAAAGAAGGTTAGAGGCTGAAAGGGAAATTAAGAGGTTGCAGATTGAGGCTGAGGCTAAGAAATTGGAAGCAGAAAGAGAAGACAAAAGATTAGCTGCAGAAAGAGAAGCCGAGGAAAGAAGACAGGCTGCAGAAAGAGAAGAGAGGAAATTAGCTGCAGAAAGGGAAGCAGAAGATAAAAGATTACAAAGGGAACATGAGTTACGACTAAGGGAGTTTGAGTTTCAAGGCCATGCTCCTGAAAATGGTGCCAGTCCCTTTGCCTCTGATGCTACGGTTACTCAAGGAGCCTCAACCTCAGCTATGAATTTTCATTTAGATCATTTTGTTGAGAAAGACGATGATATAGAGAGCTACCTAAATAGGTATGAACTATTAGCTACCACGTATGGGTTAGAGAGAGAAAGGTGGAGCTTAAAGTTATCTCAGGGACTTCGTGGGGCAGCTTATGAAGTTTTTGCAAAAATGAGCAGAGGTGATCAGGAAAATTATGACATGCTAAAGCAGGCTCTTTTGTTAAGGTATGAAAAGAATGCAGAATTTTATAGGAAAAAATTTAGGAATGCTAAACTACTGTCAGGTGAAACCTATCACCAGTTCTCTGCACGAATAGAGACATACTTGGAGAAATGGACTTCTCTGGGGAAAACCCAAGATCTTAAGGAAATGGTCCTTATAGAGCAATTAAGAGAGTCCATGGCTCCAGACCTGAGAAAGTTTCTCATGGAACAAGGTGCAGAGAGGCTGGGTGAGTTGCTAAATGTTGCTGAAAGGTATCAAGCAGCTCAAGCAGAGGTAACAGGTAATAAAAAGAAACAAGTGGATAACTTTAGGGCACCACAGAACTTTAATAAATTTGATCTTAGGGATCAAAATAAAGGTAAGCACCAATTTGATAGGCCACGGTATGAAAATAAAAATAAAAACCCACAATTCGATGAAAGGAATATGATGAAAGAAAATCTTTCAACCAAGGAAAAAGGTGGTGTAAAAATTGTCAGATGGACAATCATGACACTGACCGTTGCAGAAGGAAACCTGTGTATATGGCAACCCTTCAGGTCAGGTCGACCTCAAGACAGGAGGAGGATATTATGTTAGATACCACTCCAGAAGAGATGAGGAAGGCACAGGCTGGGGATAAAACACTCAAGCCTTGTTTCAGAAAATTGTCAACTTGTCATACAACTCCAGGCAAGGGAGATTTTTACATGAAAAACAAGTTGATGTATAGGAAGACTGGAGCTAGATCCAATGGTCACGGACAGCTGGTTCTTCCAAAAAGATATAGGGCAGACTTAATAAGGAGCCTACATGTGAAACCAGATGGGGACCATGTGAAGATAGGTACCATCATTCAAAAGGTGGCTCACAATTATTATTGGCCCAAAGCAAGATGGGACATTGAGAATTTTGTAGAAAGGTGTAGCATAGCACATGAGGGAACACCCACAAGTGGGAACATGGATCAGGACCTGGACACGCCACGGGGCAAAATTAGGCCTGATAATAAAAAGAAAAATAGATTTGATAAAGTGGACCAAATGGAATGGGAAGCCCCTTTTCACGGACAAGCTTCACTTAACTGTTTTACAATGGCCACTATGCGGAGAGTGCAAAAAGATGTCTTACCCCAGGATAAGCCGAAAATCCCTCAATCGGACTTAAACAAACTGGAGGAAGAGGATGTAGAGAGGAAATCTCTCATCAAGAATTTTAAGTGGGGAGAAAGCCCCAAAAGAAAAATTGGTAGCGGTCGTTTTGTGAATGATAATTCTGGGAGGAAAAATCATCACTATAAAGCTTCGAGTGGAAGAGACCATACCGGTGCATGGACAAATAGGTCCACACAATTAAAGGTCCATATGTAGCTTTGTTAAGAACGTGGACTGATGAAAAGGCAGAGGAAAACATTACATCTTCATACCAATATGTGAATGAGCTGACCACTCGGTTAAAAACTGGCTGGAAACTTGCCAATGAAAATTTGAAACAAGCCAGGAAGAAACATGCTGCCTATTATAACAGGAAGGCGAAAGACAGAAATTTGGCTGTGGGAGAGAAAGTACTGCTTCTTTTGCCCGGGAGTCAGAATAAGTTACAAATTGGATGGCAGGGTCCATATACAGTTCTAGAGAAGGTGTCTAGAACAAATTATAAGATAGATAAGAAGGGGAAAGAAAAAATCTATCATGTGAATCTCCTGAAGAAATATTTGGAAAGAGAACATCAGGAAGAGACACACTTGTTGACCTTGTCCATCGCCATGGAGATGAAAAAGGAACCACTTTCATCATTTGAATATCCATTACACCCCTGTGAGACAGCAGCACAGGTGAAAATCAGTACACATTTAACGAAAACTCAGAAAGAGAGAGTGCAACAGGTTCTAAATAATCATGCAGAGGTGTTAACAGACCGACCAGGGCATACAAACCTATTGGAATATGATATGAAACTGATAGACTCCACACCTGTCTGTATGAAACCATATTCGATTCCGTTTGCTAAGGAGAAAGCTTTGAAGGAAGAGATAGACTATCTGTTGAAGGAAGGAATTATTTCGCACAGTGAGTCTTCGTATAGTTCCGGTGTTGTACTCTTAAGGAAGCCCTCTGGAGAACATAGACTCTGTATAGATTACAGGAGACTGAATGCTATTACAGAAGGACAGGTGGATCCATTGCCGGATACAAATCAGCTGTTTGCCAGACTAAATAAAGCTAAATATTTCTCAAAAGTGGATCTGAGTAAAGGATACTATCAGATTCCAGTAAAGCCTGAGGTTAGACCATACCTAGCTTTTAGTACCTCAGAAGGACACTATGAGTTTAATAGATTGCCATTTGGATTGAAGAATGCGCCTAGTGTCTTCTCTAGAATGATGAGAAAATTATTGGATCCTCTGAATAATCCCTGTATAACAAATTTTATGGATGATATCCTTATAGCAACAGAAACATTTGAGGAACACATTGACTCTCTGAACATGCTGTTTGATCGACTTAGGGAGGCAAATTTAACAGCCCGACCAACCAAATGTTGCGTTGGATGTAAAGAATTGGAATTTTTGGGACACACAGTTTATCAGGGAAACATGACCCCTGACCCAAAGAATTTAGAGAAACTACAGAAAGCCCCGAGACCACAAACCAAGAAGGACGTGAGATCCTTTGTCTCATTATGTGGTTTCTACCAGAAGTATATCAAAAACTTTAATTCCATATGTGCACCGTTAACTGAATTGACACGTAAAGGACATCCAGATCGCATTACATGGACACCACAATGTGAAATGACTTACCAAGAATTGAAGGAAAAGCTCACAAGTAAACCCATTTTGAAATTACCTGACTTAAGTCAAGAATTCATAGTAAGGACGGATGCAAGTAATATTGGGTTAGGTGCAACTCTACTACAGAAATCAGATGCATTGGATGGGGAATTAAGCCCAGTGGCATATGCTAGCAGAAAGTTGAATAAAGCTGAAATCAACTACTCAACTAGCGAAAAAGAATGTCTTGCAGTAATATGGGCAATAAAGAAATTCAATATTTATCTATATGGGAAGGCATTTAAGTTGCAAACAGATCACAAACCTTTATCGTTTCTAGCACAGGCTAAGCATGAGAACTCTAGGTTACTCCGATGGTCTTTGCTTCTGGCTCCATATAATTTTAGCATTGAGTATATATCTGGAAAAACCAATTTGGGAGCGGATTTTTTAAGCCGCCATCCGTGTGATGAGAATCACCGTAAACCCCAGAAATAATAATAAATTTCTCTATGTGTATATAGAATAAAGGACTGACATATAATGTCTGTTTTAAGAGGGGAGGTGTCGTGAAATATTCTAATCCACATATATAAATTATCAGGTAAATATAAAGCCTAACAAATAAATTTAATAAAAGGAAGAAGAATGGTAAAGAACAGTGCTGTCACAATGACAGTACTCGAAATCCCCTTTGTTTTATGCTTCGTCTGCAAATTGTAACGCTTTCACGTTGATAGTAAAAGCCTATTATATTATTACCCGCTTTCTTCAATGAAACGTGTGCTGTATTTCTTGGAAAAACTGTGAGATACGCAAGCTGAACAATGACCTAATTTTAATATTTCATTCATTCCATTTTATACACGGCGTAACTAAAAGACAGATGGACTAAAGGATAGAGAGAAGGGAGAGGCAGAAAGCAGGACACGTGCAACACTAAACACGCGTCGCGCGATACACAATTGCTGCCATCACGCGTGTAAGGCCACATGCACTAACTTTATTTCAAATCGACAGTGATAAAATTCACTACCCATACCAGAGTTAGGTTTTAAAATCCGGAAAAACGCTTATTGGAAAGATGACATTAGATGGGTTTACGTTTGAAAACATTACAGTACCCAGACAGCACATCTTCGAAACAGGAGGTAGAAGAAATTGCATATTTTGAACGCAGCCACTTAGCTCCTTTAAATTTGTATATTTGGGTTCCTTAGGGTTTGCTGACAAAGAATATGTAAAACGTTACGCAAATAGTCTAGGAATTACCAAATTATACCAAAATAAAATAGTGGGGATGCCTGACAGCATGAAATCATTTCTGCTCATAAAATTTTTTTATAACGTGTTTGAAAAAACATTACGTTACGGAAATAGCCTACCATTTAACTCCAATTGATTGGAGCGCAACAAATGAAAGCCTAACCACGATTGGTCGGGCTATAAATACTATCTTGTGTTGTAGGGGAACGTGAGAAAGGGTACTTTTTTCAAAAGATGTGTAGACGTGGTGTCATTGGCTAGAGCTGCGAATATACACACTTCAGAGCGTTAGTTCGAGACCACTAGTTCAAATAAGCTTGACGAAGCAACAGTGCGTTGAAGCCAGCTCATATTTTTGCTAAATAAAAGCCTGGAACATAAGCAGATGGGAATTTGTGCCAGTATTGTGCCAGAATTCATTGCTAATCAACGTATCTGTGTTTATTTCCATGAAATTGTGGTAAGCTTGAACCATTCAGTATCTTTTAATGAAAATTGAATGTGAATTGTTAATTTATGCCTGTATATATGTGTAGTTCAGTAGCAAACATGATGTAAAGCCTATAATGCTCCAGCCTGAACAGAAGGTGTCGGAGGAAAGTAAGACGGCATGGAATGGCCAAACAGTACACTGACACCTAGATGATTGACTAGAAAGAAATAATGCTGGAAGTGCAGAGGCGTAGTAACCATTAAGGAGGTTAATACTGGTATAAAGTATTTCAGATGAAGCTGACAGTTGGCCTAACGCTCTGAACTCAATGTTTGTGATGTATTGTGCTCAGTGTAGAACTAGAGTATCAATTAGTTAGGAAGTAGAAGGTACATCCTTCTTGTTTCAGGGACCGTGGTCTTAAAGTTATTGAGCAGCACCTGGTCAGAGCTTTACTGAAGCCAAAAGTGGACAGCATACACCTTGGTCCTTTTAGCTATCAGTGAGGTGTCTCCAGAGCTCATTAGGGGAATCGAGCAGAGGAGTCTTTTCCTGCCGCCATCACGCAAGATAAGAGAGTGTGGCCATGAGCTCAACATTATGTACCCCCATCTTAAAATGACATTGTAAAATAAAATTAAGAGGGGAATTTAATTGTTTTAATACCAGGAACTGAGAACATCTCCAATACTAGTTCCAATAGAAACAAACTATTGAAGTCATGATGACAAATACCAACAGAGCTTGAACAAAACAAAACCAGTATTACCTCATATTACTACTACACAACTGACACACATAGGATACTTTTAATAATATATGTCACTACAATATTCATATTAATAAATTCTGTACATATAACTTGTAATTAAAATTGATTGTGATTCCTGGTTCCCTTTGTATTTGAATCAGGACACATATACATTCATGACAGCAATGAATACATATTGTTATTCGAAAGTTATCAGTGCCTCCTTTAAGATATCCTCATAGAGTGTTATATGTATGTGAGTGTCACAGTGTTGTCAAGTGTGGTGGAATAAATTAAATTGTTTATCTGTCTGTTGTTGTTATGACTTACACTTCATCATACACATACCCTAGACATATAACGTAGTCATCACACTATTCCAGAATAATTCTGACTGAGGTATACATATGTGGCAGCAAGTAAGGTTATCTATAATACACTACTCTTATTAGATATAGATACCTTCACAGCTGATCTCAGTCAGTACACTAAGTCCCCTATAAATATTTATAACATCCCACTTCACCACATATATTGGGGTCTCGCTCTTGGGATTTTGAATCTTTCCCTATTAAAAATATTGGGGGTAATTCACTTCAGGGAATATAAGAATTAAAAGGTATCCTTGGGTGGAATTAAATAAGGTTGAGCTCACGGTGCCTGTGTTGTCCATTAGTTAATTAGTATAGATAAATTGTTGGTTAGACATTGTAGAAATTTACCTGATAGACAATGGCGGACCTGGCCAAATTTCGATCTGCTGCGGTTCAGACTGCAAAAGAGATAGGATTAGATGGGCAAGTTATGGTTGCCTATGTCACTACGGAATGTGACAAATTTATTGAACGCGAAGAAAGAAGATTAGAAAAAGAGGCCGAAAGAAAGTTAGAGGCTGAGACTAAGAGGTTGCAAGCTGAGGCTGAGACTAAGAGGTTGCAGATTGAGGCTGACAAAGAGGCTAAAGCATTGGAAGCAGAGGAAAGAAGACAGGCTGCAGAAAGGGAAGAGAAGAAATTAGCTGCAGAAAGAGAAGAAAAGAGATTAGCTGCAGAGAGGGAAGCAGAAAAGGAGGAGAAGAGATTACAAAGGGAACATGAGTTACGACTAAGGGAGTTTGAGTTTCAAGGCCATGCTCCTGAAAATGGTGCCAGTCCCTTTGCCTCTGATGCTACTGCTAGCCAGGGAGCCTCAACCTCAGCTATGAATTTTCATTTAGATCATTTTGTTGAGAAAGACGATGATATAGAGAGCTATCTAAATAGGTATGAACTATTAGCTACCACGTATGGGTTAGAGAGAGAAAGGTGGAGCTTAAAGTTATCTCAGGGACTTCGTGGGGCAGCTTATGAAGTTTTTGCAAAAATGAGCAGAGGTGATCAGGAAAATTATGACATGCTAAAGCAGGCTCTTTTGTTAAGATATGAAAAGAATGCAGAATTTTATAGGAAAAAATTTAGGAATGCTAAACTACTGTCAGGTGAAACCTATCACCAGTTCTCTGCACGAATAGAGACATACTTGGAGAAATGGACTTCTCTGGGGAAAACCCAAGATCTTAAGGAAATGGTCCTTATAGAGCAATTAAGAGAGTCCATGGCTCCAGACCTGAGAAAGTTTCTCATGGAACAAGGTGCAGAGAGGCTGGGTGAGTTGCTAAATGTTGCTGAAAGGTATCAAGCAGCTCAAGCAGAGGTAACAGGTAATAAAAAGAAACAAGTGGATAACTTTAGGGCACCACAGAACTTTAATAAATTTGATCCTAGGGATCAAAACAAAGGTAAGCACCAATTTGATAGGCCACGGTATGAAAATAAAAATAAATTCCCACAATTCGATGAAAGGAAATATGATGAAAGAAAATCTTTCAACCAAGGAAAAAGGTGGTGTAAAAATTGTCAGATGGACAATCATGACACTGACCGTTGCAGAAGGAAACCTGTGTATATGGCAACCCTTCAGGTCAGGTCGACCTCAAGACAGGAGGAGGATATTATGTTAGATACCACTCCAGAAGAGATGAGGAAGGCACAGGCTGGGGATAAAACACTCAAGCCTTGTTTCAGAAAATTGTCAACTTGTCATACAACTCCAGGCAAGGGAGATTTTTACATGAAAAACAAGTTGATGTATAGGAAGACTGGAGCTAGATCCAAAGGTCAGGACAGCTGGTACTTCCAAAAAGATATAGGGCAGACTTAATAAGGAGCCTACATGTGAAACCAGATGGGGACCATGAGAAGATAGGTACCATCATTCAAAAGGTGGCTCACAATTATTATTGGCCCAAAGCAAGATGGGACATTGAGAATTTTGTAGAAAGGTGTAGCATAGCACATGAGGGAACACCCACAAGTGGGAACATTGATCAGGACCTGGACACGCCACGGGGCAAAATTAGGCCTGATAATAAAAAGAAAAATAGATTTGATAAAGTGGACCAAATGGAATGGGAAGCCCCTTTTCACGGACAAGCTTCACTTAACTGTTTTACAATGGCCACTATGCGGAGAGTGCAAAAAGATGTCTTACCCCAGGATAAGCCGAAAATCCCTCAATCGGACTTAAACAAACTGGAGGAAGAGGATGTAGAGAGGAAATCTCTCATCAAGAATTTTAAGTGGGGAGAAAGCCCCAAAAGAAAAATTGGTAGCGGTCGTTTTGTGAATGATAATTCTGGGAGGAAAAATCATCACTATAAAGCTTCGAGTGGAAGAGACCATACCGGTGCATGGACAAATAGGTCCACACAATTAAAGGTCCATATGTAGCTTTGTTAAGAACGTGGACTGATGAAAAGGCAGAGGAAAACATTACATCTTCATACCAATATGTGAATGAGCTGACCACTCGGTTAAAAACTGGCTGGAAACTTGCCAATGAAAATTTGAAACAAGCCAGGAAGAAACATGCTGCCTATTATAACAGGAAGGCGAAAGACAGAGATTTGGCTGTGGGAGAGAAGGTACTGCTTCTTTTGCCCGGGAGTCAGAATAAGTTACAAATTGGATGGCAGGGTCCATATACAGTTTTAGAGAAGGTGTCTAGAACAAATTATAAGATAGATAAGAAGGGGAAAGAAAAAATCTATCATGTGAATCTCCTGAAGAAATATTTGGAAAGAGAACATCAGGAAGAGACACACTTGTTGACCTTGTCCATCGCCATGGAGATGAAAAAGGAACCACTTTCATCATTTGAATATCCATTACACCCCTGTGAGACAGCAGCACAGGTGAAAATCAGTACACATTTAACGAAAACTCAGAAAGAGAGAGTGCAACAGGTTCTAAATAATCATGCAGAGGTGTTAACAGACCGACCAGGGCATACAAACCTATTGGAATATGATATGAAACTGATAGACCCCACACCTGTCTGTATGAAACCATATTCGATTCCGTTTGCTAAGGAGAAAGCTTTGAAGGAAGAGATAGACTATCTGTTGAAGGAAGGAATTATTTCGCACAGTGAATCTTCGTATAGTTCCGGTGTTGTACTCTTAAGGAAGCCCTCTGGAGAACATAGACTCTGTATAGATTACAGGAGACTGAATGCTATTACAGAAGGACAGGTGGATCCATTGCCGGATACAAATCAGCTGTTTGCCAGACTAAATAAAGCTAAATATTTCTCAAAAGTGGATCTGAGTAAAGGATACTATCAGATTCCAGTAAAGCCTGAGGTTAGACCATACCTAGCTTTTAGTACCTCAGAAGGACACTATGAGTTTAATAGATTGCCATTTGGATTGAAGAATGCGCCTAGTGTCTTCTCTAGAATGATGAGAAAATTATTGGACCCTCTGAATAATCCATGTATAACAAATTTCATGGATGATATCCTTATAGCAACAGAAACATTTGAGGAACACATTGACGCTCTGAAGATGCTGTTTGATCGACTTAGGGAAGCAAATTTAACAGCCCGACCAACCAAATGTTGCGTTGGATGTAAAGAATTGGAATTTTTGGGACACACAGTTTATCAGGGAAACATGACCCCTGACCCAAAGAATTTAGAGAAACTACAGAAAGCCCCGAGACCACAAACCAAGAAGGACGTGAGATCCTTTGTCTCATTATGTGGTTTCTACCAGAAGTATATCAAAAACTTTAATTCCATATGTGCACCGTTAACTGATTTGACACGTAAAGGACATCCAGATCGCATTACATGGACACCACAATGTGAAATGACTTACCAAGAATTGAAGGAAAAGCTCACAAGTAAACCCATTTTGAAATTACCTGACTTAAGTCAAGAATTCATAGTAAGGACGGATGCCAGTAATATTGGGTTAGGTGCAACTCTACTACAGAAATCAGATGCATTGGATGGGGAATTAAGCCCAGTGGCATATGCTAGCAGAAAGTTGAATAAAGCTGAAATCAACTACTCAACTAGCGAAAAAGAATGTCTTGCAGTAATATGGGCAATAAAGAAATTCAATATTTATCTGTATGGGAAGGCATTTAAGTTGCAAACGGATCACAAACCTTTATCGTTTCTAGCACAGGCTAGGCATGAGAACTCTAGGTTACTCCGATGGTCTTTACTTTTGGCTCCATATAATTTTAGCATTGAGTATATATCTGGAAAAACAAATTTGGGAGCGGATTTTTTAAGCCGCCATCCGTGTGATGAGAATCACCGTAAACCCCAGAAATAATAATAAATTTCTCTATGTGTATATAGAATAAAGGACTGACATATAATGTCTGTTTTAAGAGGGGAGATGTCGTGAATAATTCTAATCCCCATATATAAATTAAAACGTAAATGCAAAGCCTAACAAATAAATTTAATAAAAGGAAAGAAGAATGGTAAAGAACAGTGCTGTCACAATGACTGTACTCGAAATCCCCCTTGTTTTCTACTTCGTCGGCAAATTGTAACGCTTTCACGTTGATAGTAAAAGCCTACTGTATTATTACCCGCTTTCTTCAATGAAACGTGTGCTGTATTTCTTGGAAAAACATTGAGATACGCAAGCTGATCAATGACCTAAATTTAATATTTCATTCATTCCACTAAAAGACAGATGGACTAAAGGATAGCGAGAAGGGAGAGGCAGAAAAGCAGGGACACGTGCAACACTAAACACGCGTCGCGCGATACACAATTGCTGCCATCACGCGTGTAAGGCCACATGCACTAACTTTATTTCAAATCGACAGTGATAAAATTCACTACCCTTCCCAGAGTTAGGTTTTAAAATCCTGAAAAACGCTTATTGGGAAAGATGACATTAGATGGGTTTACGTTTGAAAACATTACAGTACCCAGACAGCACATCTTCGAAACAGGAGGTAGAAGAAATTGCATATTTTGAACGCAGCCACTTAGCTCTTTTAAATTTGTATATTTGGGTTCCTTAGGGTTTGCTGACAAAGAATATGTAAAACGTTACGCAAATAGTCTAGGAATTACCAAGTTATGGCCAAAATAAAATAGTGGGGGTGCCTGACAGCATGAAATCATTTCTGCTCATAAAATTTTTTTATAACGTGTTTGAAAAAACATTACGTTACGGAAATAGCCTACCATGTTAACTCCTATTGATTGGAGCGCAACAAATGAAAGACTAAACACGATTGGTCGGACTATAAATACTATCTTGTGTTGTCAGGGGAAACGTGAGAAAGGGGTACTTTTTTGAAAAGATGTGTAGACGTGGTGTGATTGGGTAGAGCTGCGAATATACACAATTCAGAGCGTTAGTTCGAGACCACTAGTTCAAATAAGCTTGATAAGCAACAGTGCGTTGAAGCCAGCTCATATTTTTGCTAAATAAAAGCCTGGAACATAAGCAGATGGGAATTTGTGCCAGTATTTGTGCCAGAATTCATTGCTAGTCAACGTATCTGTGTTTATTTCCATGAATTGTGGTAAGCTTGAAATATTCAATATCTTTTAATGAAAATTGAATGTAAATTGATAATTTATGTCTGTCTATATGTGTGGTTCAGTAGCGAACATGATGTAAAGCCTATAATGCTCCAGCCTGAACAGAAGGTGTCGGAGGAAAGTAAAACTCCATGGAATGGCCAAACAGTACACTGACACCTAGATTATTGATTAGACAGAAATAATGCTGGAAGTGCAGAGGCGTAGTAACCATTAGGGAGGGAAATACTGGTATAAAGTATTTCAGATGAAGCTGACAGTTGGCCTAACGCTCTGAACTCAATGTTTGTGATGTATTGTGCTCAGTGTAAAAATAGAGTATAAATTAGTTCTGACGTAGAAGGTACAACCTTCTTGTTTCAGGGACCGTGGTCTTAAAGTTATTGAGCAGCACCTGGTCAGAGCTTTGCTGAAGCCAGAGGTGGACAGCATACTCCTTGGTCCATATAGCAACCAGTGGGTGGCTCCAGAACTCATTAAAGTAATCGAGCAGAGGAGTCTTTTACTGCAGTCATCACGCAAGATAAGAGAGTGTGGCCATGGAGCTCAACATTATGTACCCCCATCTTAAAATGACATTGTAAAATAAAATTAAGAGGGGAATTTAATTGTTTTAATACCAGGAACTGAGAACATCTCCAATACTAGTTCCAATAGAAACAAACTATTGAAGTCATGATGACAAATACCAACAGAGCTTGAACAAAACAAAACCAGTATTACCTCATATTACCACTACACAACTGACACACATAGGATACCATTTATAATATATGTCACTACAAGAATAATATTAATAAATTCTGTACATATAACTTGTAATTAAAATTGATTGTGATTCCTGGTCCCTTTGTATTTGAATCAGGACACATATACATTCATGACATCACTGAATACATATTGTTATTTGAAAAGTTATCAGTGACTCCTTTAAGATATCCTCTTAGAGTGTTATATGTATGTGAGTGTCACAGTGTTGTCAAGTGTGGTGGAATAAATTAAATTGTTTATCTGTCTGTTGTTGTTATGACTTACACTTCATCATACACATACCCTAGACATATAACGTAGTCATCACACTATTCCAGAATAATTCTGACTGAGGTATACATATGTGGCAGTAAGTAAGGTTATCTATAATACACTACTATTATTAGATATAGATACCTTCACAGCTGATCTCAGTCAGTACACTAAGTCCCCTATAAATATTTATAACATCCCACATTACCACAGGGCTGACCATGAAGGACTCACAGGAGGAAGATGAAACTTGGCACATTTAAAGTTCATCATATTTCCACTGAATGTGTGAAGTACGCGTTTGATTCTTCTATGGGTTTTTCCGCTACGGTGCACGGCGCAATGTACCCTATTGACCGGATCTGCTGCTCCAAAGATTTGACAAAACAATGGAAAAGAAGGAGGCCAGAGCTGTGATAAAATTTCTGATGTTTCAGGGAAAAAAACCTACAGAAATACACAGGGAGATGGAACCAGTGTTTCGTGATTCTTGTCCTTCATATACTTCGGTAAAAAACTGGTGTCAACAGTTTAAGTGCGGCCGCTCAAATGTTGCTGATCTGCCAAGATCTGGTAGACCAGCCTCAGATTGCAACGACGAAAATGCAACAAAAGTGAAGAAAATCATTGACCAGGATCGAAAAATGACAATTGTGGAGATAGCTAGTAGAGTAAAACTAAATGAAAGAGTTTATAGAATTTTACACAACAGACTGAACATGAGAAAAGTGTGTGCACGCTGGGTTCCGCGACTGTTGACACGTGAACAGAAGCAAACGAGGGTAAATTGCTGTCAACAGTTGCTCAAAAAGTGTCAGTCAAAAAATTTTTTGGAGACCATGGTGACAGTAGATGAGACTTGGGTACACCATTATGACCCCGAATCCAAAATTGCCAGCATGCAATGGAAAACCCCGGGCTCCCCAACACCTGTCAAGCCGAGAGCGCAGAAATCTGCAGGAAAAGTGATGCTGACTGTTTTTTGGGATGGCAAACGTGTCCTTTTGTAAGATTATCTGCCTCGTGGCAACACAGTTAATGGACAGTACTATGCAGATCTTCTCACCAAACTAAGAAAGGTTGTGACCAGGAAACGAGGGATAACGCGCACTCACAATCTTCCTTTGCTTAGAGACAACGCGCCCTCTCACAAAGCACGGCTTGTGCAGCTAGCAGCCAACGATTTGAATATTGAAATTCTTCCATACCCATCATATTCTCCAGATTTGGCTCCATCAGACTTTTTTCTATTCCCAAATCTTAAAAAACAGCTAAAAGGAAATCATTTTGACAGCGACGAAGAGGTTATACTGGCATGTGATGACTGGTTTAGTTTGAAAAATAGGGTGTTCTACTCCCAAGGTCTTTTCAAGGTCAAGCAGAGATGGCAGAAGTGTGTCAATTCAGAAGGTGGCTATATTGAAAAGGAATAAACACTATACAAAATTTCAGCTCTCTGTGACATGTCCTTCATGGTCAGGCCCAAGACTTATGTCAATCCCCTTGTATCTATCCTAGGGAGCCGTGCTGGTGTAATGGCTTCGGCGTTGTACTGGCGACCAGGTGTTCATGGCTCAAACCCGGGCGTCAGCGTTTGAAGAAATGTTTACGGCCGAAATTTGACTGAATAACCTGAACGGCTCCTGTGATAAACCCTCTGTGGATGGGAAGGAGCGAAGCTCCTGACCGGGTTGGAAGGAAAGTCCTCAGGTTCCCCAGCCTCGCAATGACATGTCATTGGGCCGAAGGGCTGAAAGCCCAAGTGCCGCTGGTTAAGGAAAAAAAAAAAAAAAATATATATATATATATATATATATATATATATATATATATATATATATATATATATATATATCCTTCTGTCTGAATGTCTGTCTACCTATCTGTACATAATATGGTAAAAGCAGCCGACTCCATGGTAACTGACGGGATTGTGTAAGTACATCTTACAAGCTATCTGACATCTTTCTGTTGATGAAGATAACAGAACTGTATAATTGTATCTTACAACTATCTGATATCTATCTGTTGATGAAGATAACAAAACTGAATAATCGTATCTTACAACTATCTGATATCTATCTGTTGATGAAGATAACAAAACTGTATAATTGTATCTTACGACTATCTGATATATATATATCTGTTGATAGAAGGCAAGCGTGATGCAAGAAAGGTCAGAATGCACAGCAACACTACTATCGACTCTAACCATGTGTGCCCCGTATGTGGCAGGGCCTGTAGGGCCAAAATAGGATTAATTAGCCACATGAGATTACGGCACAGATGTGTCACAACTCAAGTCTGAAGCTGTCGCCATCTTCGCTTGCGAAGGGCAACTATTATTATTATAATTATCTGTTGATAAAGATAACAAAACTGTTTAATTGTATGTTACAACTATCTGATATCTATCTGTTGATGATGACGACAGAACGCATGTTAAAGACAGTTGCATAGTCATCCACAGCACGTCAGAACAATGTGGCAGTTATAATCGCTGTCGCACTTTGTGCTGATGAAATCAATGAATTGATCTAGACGGTATATCTTTCTTTCCTTACCCTAATGCTTCTTCTCATTCTTATAAAAATTGTTTCTTTTATCTCTTCTAACTCAAATATCGTCAGAGCCTCTGTCTCACAAGTACTAGTGTTTGTTTTTTCCCTACTACAGTTTGAAGAAGACACAGAGCCACAAATGAGCGTTGTTTTAGTATTTTTAGTTATTGATAGTGCAAGTATCCGAGGGGCAGTATTGGTTGGTTCTAGCGCTTGTTTCTCGAAGCAAGAGACCGGTTCGAATACAGGCCGTAACGCTCCAGTAAAACCCACCTGTAACAAAGGTTATCTGACTCTGCTATTAAGATAAGGAAGGTTAAGGATCCCGTTACACGCCCATTGAGACATTTTGGGAACATGGTGTATTTTCTTGACCATTGGCACAAAAGGGGTGATGTGGTCAGCATCCCGCCGGCCGCCTTGACCTTCCCAGGGATGCTCTGGTACCCAATTTATGAGGCTGGGTCGACCCGGAGCCGCTTGCGGTCTAAATAATCCCACCTCAACTGGGGATCGAACCATAGACCACCGAGCTGGGAAACCAGTGCACAAACCACTGCGCTACCGCAGCTCAAGGAAGGTTAAGGCAGTGAAGAAGAGAACTGGTCACCACACCTCATACACGCTAAGATCTACTATATGTGAAGTCTCAGATAACTAAGATCTACTATATGTGAAGTCTCAGATAACTAAGATCTACTATATGTGAAGTCTCACATAACTAAGATCTACTATATGTGAAGTCTCAGATAACTAAGATCTACTACATGTGAAGTCTCAGATAACTAAGATCTACTATATGTCAAGTCTCAGATAACTAAGATCTACTATATGTGAAGTCTCAGATAACTAAGATCTACTATATGTGAAGTCTCAGATAACTAAGATCTACTATATGTGAAGTCTCAGATAACTAAGATCTACTATATGTCAAGTCTCAGATAACTAAGATCTACTATATGTGAAGTCTCAGATAACTAAGATCTACTATATGTGAAGTCTCAGATAACTAAGATCTACTATATGTCAAGTCTCAGATAACTAAGATCTACTATATGTGAAGTCTCAGATAACTAAGATCTACTATATGTGAAGTCTCAGATAACTAAGATCTACTATATGTGAAGTCTCAGATAACTAAGATCTACTATATGTGAAGTCTCAGATAACTAAGATCTACTATATGTCAAGTCTCAGATAACTCATCTCCTACGGCAGTATCTGCTATGGAACAACCTTGACCTTTTTCACCTCTTAAATTCTCCTCACTAATTTTAATAAAATTGTTTAAAAAATTATGAAAATATGATAATTTAGTAACAGATTGTATGTTTCTGAAGTAAGAACGTTTGTAGCGTCAAATTACGAGAAATGCAGGATTGCAAATAAATATTTCAGTCGTGCCTTCTTCACCACTTTCAGTTACAATTTTTAATACATAACATGGTAACTTTCCCGCTTGTTGATGAAACTATATCGCATTATGGTCATCTTTACCTTTCAACTTCCCGAGTTCTCGAGTAGCACAGGTCTTCGACAAATTCACACCAAACCTTCGCTCCCTTGTTATGTGTTCAAGGTCTTTTCATGCCTTGTTTATTTCCTGTATGTCTGATTCACTTCTCTGTGTATTCATTGAGATTCCTCTGTTTCTTTTATCCTGTTGATTCCTGAACAAGAACTACCTTGTAACGCTATCAGCTTGTTTTATTTGTGTATGTCTTATTCAGTGGTAGTATCTTCACCCCACAATATTTGTCGACGCCTTTTTTTAGCTTTAATTTTGTTCAGGATGGGGGAGCCAGACCCAAGCTCAACCCTTCTTAGTAACCTTGTACGTCATGCATGACGATGATATTAACATGGTGGTAATAACAGGGAATTTAGTAACATTAATATGTTGACTGTAGCAAGGGATTCAATCACAGTAACACATTAGTTATAGCAAAGAGTCAATAACATTAACATGCTATATATAGCAAGGGATCCATTAACATTATTATGTTGCAAGGGATTCAAAACAAATAATATTTTCTTGACTGTAGATTAGTCACTCAAGACAGACTTTCCATAACATCGGCCTTTTTTGCGTCCTTTTCTGCACGTATCATACTTCAGCACCGAAAGAACCAATCATATTTGATAAGCTTTGAGAAAAATATTGCAATGTATTTAAAACAAACACACAATGAAATAGGAAATGACTTAATTTGGGCAACTCATAAAATCGTTGCTTAATCATTTAGCAATATTATCTTTCAGCTGCAGAAAACCTGGCCGCAGGATAAAACACCATGCCCGGAGCGATATGGATCTATCATCACTCATCGTGTCTATTCGTGTTGCCTATGGAGGATGGAGCCGTTACCACAGCTCGTCCCTTTCCATGAAGTCTTGATAAAAACAATATCATTCTCTTAAAGTGGTGGTTTCTGCAGTTATTTGTTTGACATGATGAAGTTGCCAACATTATGTAATACTTCATATTCGTGCATGAGGGAGCGGTACGCATCTTCTTTATGTATCTCTTAAGCGTTCTCTGAGACCTACGTGGGTGGTATGGACATAATGTCATTTATTTATAACCCTTCAGCTCATTTAAGTGTTAAGGCCGTCATAAATTTAAGGCACTTCCTCCCGCCCTGAGCCGTCTGCTCAAGATCCATCGATGTCTTCTTTGACTCGGTTTATCACTGTAACCAGTTCTCTTCTCTGTATGTTTGTCAGTTTCTCTCTCTCTCTCTCTCTCTCTCTCTCTCTCTCTCTCTCTCTCTCTCTCTCTCTCTTACTATGAGGATTCCAGAATAAGAAATGTCTCGTCATGCTAGCAACATGTTTCCTCAGTGCATTTCCTATTTATAGCTAGCCTCTTCTTCTTATCTCTGTTTGATTAGAATTGTCTGGTAGATATGGACATATGGTGTCAACTAAATTATTTAGAAACCCAGAATGACGTCAGCCAAGACAACAACATTACAGAGGAAAGGGAAGTACGTCTTCCCCATCACCTGATGAAATAATGGAGGGACAATTAAAGTAAGAAATCTTGCTAACAAATCAGTAATCATCATTGTTATCATTGTTGTCATCATTGTTGTCATCATTGTTATCATCATTGTTATCATCATTGTTACCATCATTGTTATCATCATTGTTATCATCATTAATATCATCATTGTTTTTATCATTGTTATTATCATTGTTATCATTGTTATCATCATTGTTATCATCATTGTTATCATTGTTGTCATCATCGTTGTCATCATTGTTATCATCATTGTTATCATCATTGTTATCATCATTGTTATTATCATTGTTATCATTGTTGTCATCATTGTTATCATCATTGTTATCATCATTGTTATTATCATTGTTATCATTGTTATCATCATTGTTATCATCATTGTTATCATCATTGTTATTATCATTGTTATCATTGTTATCATCATTGTTATCATCATTGTTATCATCATTGTTATCATTGTTGTCATCATTGTTATCATCATTGTTATCATCATTGTTATTATCATTGTTATCATCATTGTTATCATCATTGTTATCATCATTGTTATCATCATTGTTATTATCATTGTTATCATTGTTATCATCATTGTTATCATCATTGTTATCATCATTGTTATCATCATTGTTATTATCATTGTTATCATTGTCGTCATCATTGTTATCATCATTGTTATCATCATTGTTATCATTGTTATCATCATTGTTATCATTGTTGTCATCATTGTTGTCATTGTTGTCATCGTTGTTATCATTGTTGTCATCATTGTTATCATTGTTGTAATCATTGTTATCATTGTCATCATCATTGTTATCATTGTTGTCATCATTGTTATCATTATCGTTGTCATCATTGTTATCATTGTTTTCATCATTGTTATCATTGTTGTCATTATTGTTTTCATCATCATTGTTATCATCATTGTTATCATTGCTGTCATAATTGTTGTCATCATTGTTATCATCATTGTTATCATTATTTTTGTCATCATTGTTGTCATCATTGTTATCATCATTGTTATCATTGCTGTCATCATTGTTATCATTATTGTTGTCATCGTTGTTATCATTGTTGTCATCATTGTTATCCTTGTTGTCATCATTGTTATCATCATTGTTGTCATTGTTATCATCATTGTTATCATCATTGTTGTCATCATTGTTATCATTACTGTTATAATAATTGTTATCATCATTGTTATCATCATGGTTATCATCATTGCTCTCATCTTTGTTATCATCATTGTTATCATCATTGTTGTCATCATTGTTGTCATTATTGTTGTCATCATCATTGTTATCATCATTGTTGTCATTATTTTACTCTATGCTCCTTATGGAGCTTCGAGCCACCACTGAAGCAAGTCCACTTTCAAGGAGCCCGCACAGAGCAATCACGTGATCTGAGAATGGTGGATTCTGTAGTAATATTTTTTTAACGCTGAGGTAATAACTGGCAGATACGTTTTCTGAAAAGCGGTTAAGGTTACGTCTATTGTTTTTGCCAGTCAAGAGAACTCAAACCGCAGCTCTTTCCTATGAACAGCTGCTTTAAAAAAAAGTTAAGTTAATCATATAACAGATACTGCCGCAGGAAAGTGAAGCGTTAAAGACTTCACAACAATCGGTTCTGCATTGCGAGGTGGGTGGGAATAGTTCCATTCTTCGCTACCCTTTCCTTCCCTGACTCAAGAGCAATGTCCTCGGACACCTTCTTAAATTAGTGTTATATAAGAGTCAACGGAAGTAAGACGCTCATGAACTGGTGTCCATGTAAGATAGGTATCGATTTACCGGTAGAGCTTAGGAGGTGATATGGTAGATCTGTAGGTTACGGATAGGGGTAAAAGAGAAAGAGTTTGAAACATACAAGTATAAGCATTTACGTTTAGCCCTCTCCCACAGGCATTGACAAGTGCGGTATGTCGAGAATTAAAAGTACTTTTTCCTCATTTCCAGTGAAAGGTCACGAGATAATTTACAAATATTCGCTTTAATCGTAAATTGCATGAGACCGGAACGCGATCGTTTTTCAAACAGTACGTAGATTGCGCTTATTCAAAATTCCAAATACTGCACTCTGAAACCTGAAAACAGGGCATGATTTTATCAAGGTAGCACTATGGAGATCTCCGTGTTTTTTTTTTTTTTAAAGTAGGTCCCCATAGACTGCCGTTGAGGAAGAACCAGGACCGGATTAAGACAAGAAGGGCCTCTAGGCTTTTTAGCGCTCCCCCCCCCCCTTTTTTTTTCACCTACTGGGCAATAATTTTAATATTTTTTAAAAACCTCTTAGCATGGTGATGGTATATACTAATATTATTAATAGACTGATATGTTAGTGTTTTAGCATTGATTACTTCTTTTCTTAGTAATTATTTTTTATTAATGTTCATTAGTATTATTTTCATTATTTTTAAGGTAAACACAATAAACACATTTTAGTGACAAATATATGCATTTTAAATTTTTTTTACTTATGCACGGGCCCGCTAGAGCTCCGGGCCCCCCCAGACTTAAGCCTAGTTAGCCTAATGGATAATCCGGCCCTGTGAAGAACGAGTGACCAAAAGCAGGAAATCGAGCTGGGAACCCTAGCCCTACAGTTTTAAAGCAGGGGAACACATTTAACTCTACCAGAAATGGATATTATTTTTTGTGACTAAAGCAAAATTCACATACGAACTGGGTGTGAGGGGGTGAAGGAGAGAAGGACGGGTCCTATCAACACAAGTAAACTTCAGTATCTATATATCGAGCATCGAGTTGCAGAATGGTTAGAACGCGTGCTTCTTGGCACAAATTTACCCGGTTCAAGACCAGGTAGTGTTAAGCTCAAGTTTACCAAGATGTAAATGGGTACTTGACTCTGCTCTCGAGTTAGGTAGGTGAAAGACAGCAAATAGGGGATCCAGTCACACCGCCTTGTAAAGCTGAGGCCATATATAGTAAAGTCTCTGACAATTCCCTTCCCAACGGCCGCATCTGATAGAGGGATATATTTACCTTTATCTACCAATAAGCTTAAATTCTGCATGGCCACAACTAAAGGAAGACAGAGAGACATGTAGAGAGATTATTCAAGTATTGCGAATTTCCCGGAAAAAACATTCAGCGATTTTTCAAATACATGTTACATATTTAATAAGCTAATTTTTGCGGAACCCCCAGCGCAATTCTGCAGAATCCTGTTAGGGAACATTGGTTTAAGTCAATGGGCTTCTAATTAATTTACGAGTAGCTGGAGATGTGGCGGTCTGAAGAACCGTTATGTATGGGAGACAGTGACTGAATCTTGAGGCTATAGTGAAGTATGCTGATATTAGACGTCCGGTCTACCGTTATGACAAGTCTATAAGTTAAACAAATTAGCAGCCACGACAAGGAGACAAAGCAGAAACAAAATAAATGAAGGAAAATGCAGAAAACGTAAAGATAAATGGCAAGATAGTACCCCTCAATGTATGCAATGAATGGAAAAGACAAAAACTGTAAATTCGAAAAAAAACTTAAGCAGTGCTTATTGAGGAAGAAATACAGCTGGGGTTTTTTTTTTTTTTTTTTTTAGGGAAGTTATGTATTAGGTTTCATTAGGGAAAAAATAAAGCAAGGTTTATTAGGATACAAATAGAAGGGTTTATTAGGGAAGAAATAAATCAAGATTAGTTAGGATAAAAATAAAGTAGGTTTTATTAAGGAAGAAATAAAGCAAGGTTTATTAAGATAATAATAACTCAGGGTTTATTAAGGAAAAAAAATAAATCAGGGTTTATTAGGATAAAAATACAGCTGAGTTTATTAAGAAAGAAATAAAGCAGGATTTATCAGGTAAGAAATAAAGTAGGGTTTATTAGGGAAGAAATAATGCAGGGTTTGTAAGGATAAAAATTAAGCAGGGGTTAATTGGAAATAAATCAATAAATAAAGTTTATTAGAAAAGATATAACGTAGCGTTTATTAAGAAGAAATTTTGCAGGATCTACTTCTGACGAAATAAAGTAGAGTTTATTAGGAATGACAGAATAGATGGCTTTATTTTGAAAGAATTAAAGTATGATTTATTAGGACAGAAATAGAGGAAGGTTTATGGGGAAAAGAAGAAAGAAGGGTTTATTAGGCACACACAAAAAATTATTTATTAGGAAATAAATAAAACATGGTTCATTTGGAAAAAAAAAACTAAAGATGTCTTCATTATGGCAGAAATAGATTAGGATTTACTGGGAGAGGAATAAAACAGTCTGTTTCATGAATGAAAGAGAAAAAAGACAAGATTTATTTGGAAATAAATAAATCAGGGCTTATTTGGAAACAAACAGACAAGGGATTATCTGACGAGAAATACAACTGATTACCTCAATATATTTCTCTACTAGGAGACATCTGCAGGTCTGACTGTGACAACTTCGGTTTTGTGTTAAATAAGCTTATCAAACAATACATTATATATTAAAAATCAATGGACTGGAAACCCCCAGCATATTGGTAATTCTTCAGCCGGCACAAAAACAGTTCAAAGTTCAAATGGAGATATACGATGGAAGTGCAGGGAGAAAAAAATTGATCGGAAGATAGAGAGAAACAGGAAGCAAGAGGCTGCACTTTTGATGTAGTTCAATGAAAAAATGTTCGGTCACAGTAATCGAATAGTTGAAATCGTGATGTTTTTACCCTTCATTAGTTAATATAAATAAACGTGCCCATTCCGGTAATCCAGTAATTGGTATCGATAAAGCATTTTTCATTGTTAGCCTGCTAGCAGGAATAAATTGTCCGTATTTCAAGGCGTTCATCAAAGAGCTGGTGGATTTATGTCTTGACCTGGTTCATGAAGTATGGAATTGCCTTTTTTTTCCAATCACAACATTGCGAATCGAATAGAGTCAGTTTTGGAATATTAGAATTGTGTTACATTACAAAGACATTATTTCGAATAGAATAGAGTCAGTTGCTGAAAATTAGAATTGTGTTACATTACAAAGACAATATCAGGTTTTGGGAAAGCCGTTAAATGGGTCAGTGATAACAAGAGAAATTGTTTGATCGATATCACTTTCAAATCAATTACTCTTATTTAAAAAAAGGTAAAGGTAGTCCGATAGTAGAACCTGCCGTAGGGGGTTTATGTGTTAGAGGCTTTAATATACTAGCTTGATGAGGTGAGGCGAGAAGTTCTCTTAATTGCTGCTTTTGCCTTCCGTAACTCATTCACAGTCATATACTCATTTCCAGGTAGGTAAACCAGGGCGTGACTCTGGCAGGTTTTGAGCCATGAGCCCAGTAACTTGCAGTGACAGGCATGTGTTTCACCCACTCTGCCTATGGGATGTTTATTACATTACATTTATGTATATTCTTAAAATCAAATCTTATCAGTAAAATATCAACAGATTTCCTCAGTGTGTGTCCCTTAAACCGCCAGCGTCTTCTTCTCATCTCTTGTTCAACTGGAAACTTGTATGGTTCTTGTCACCAGTTCCACATTAGTGATTTTGTTATAACATTTCAATCCTTCTTTCCCACACAAACACCCATTCTATAACTTTTTTGTTCTTATTTTTGTTGTTCTCCATGTTTCAGAGCCATACAAAAGGACTGACTGGACATTTGATTTGAAGATTCTTACTTTTGTTTTAGACTGGATTTCTCTTGATCTCCAAATGTTTCTCAGTGCAATGAAAGCTCTTCTTGCTTTCTGTATTCTTATTTTGATTTCATTTTGTAACCCTCCTTTGTCTATACTGCTGCCAAGATATGTGTACGATTCTACATCCTTTAGTGGTGTTTCTACAAGTTCAACCGTGTTATCATTTCATGCATTTATTTTCATTATCTTTGTCTTTTCCCTGTGTATTTTCAGACCCACTTGTTGTGACCTCTCATCGAGTATTTTCATTTTATCTTGCAGCTGATAATGGTTATGGGACAAAAGAGCCAAGTCATCTGCAAAATCTAGATCACCAACCTGTTAAGTAAAATTCCACTGGACTCCATTTCTGTTCTGTGATGTCGATGTGTTCATAACCCAATCTATTGCTAGTAAGACAAGAAATGGAGACAAGAAGCATCCCTGTCGCACTCCCGTTCTAATCTCGAACGGTTCTGTAAGTTGTCTTTCATGAAGAACTCTGCATGTCATGTCTTCAGAAGTCTTCTTTATTAAGTTAATGATCTTCATGGGAACTCCGTAATGCCTCATTCATTTCCAAAGTGATTATCTGTCTACATTTTCGAGTGCCTTTTCATACTCCACAAATCCAATGTATTGCGATGAATTTCATTCCAGACTTTGTTCAACTATTAATCTCAATGTGGCTGTCTGGTCTGTACAGCATCTGTTTTGTCGAAAGGCTGCTTGTTCATCTCTCATTTGCTTGTGTATGAACTCTTTTAAATCTCTGAAGGATGATCCCGTTTAATACTTTTCCTGGTACTAATAGTGCCATTATTCATCTATAATTTGTGCACTCTAGTAAATCTCCCTTCTTATGCAGCTTGACCAGATAACCTTCCTTCCATTCTGGTGGTATTTCTTCTCTCTCCCAGACTTTGCCAAGTAGTTTATATATTATCTCTGCAGAGGTTTTTACGTATCCGTAGTGCCTGTTGAAGTTTGTATGGTACATTTTTACGGGATGAGGTAACCAGCCCCATGCCCAACCCTCCTTTGTCGCTTTTTACGACAATGCCTCGTAGGGTACAGTGTTACTATTTTTGCTCCCCTTTTGGACACCGGTAACACACCACAGGTGATCCAAATCTAATAATTTCTTATTACATTTAAAACCAGTTGTTAATTTTTCTGTACCAAATCCAAACGTAATGCCTTCGTATCACATTCAAGTCAACTTGTAATCGCTTTCCTCATGACTGTTTGCAGACGTTGCACGAAAATATATGTTACTTTCATCATGGTAGTTGGTGTGGAACACTGCACAAGCAGCTGCTGAATCAGAGTGTAAAAAGATCGAATCAGTAATTGAAGCAAACGAAATCTGAGCTGGAGGAATCTCCAATATTCTTCCCAGTGTGCATATAGAATAAACAATTAGACCGCAGCTACAGTCAATGTTTCAAGGAATTTCCGAACAGTGACAGACCTTTGACAGCAGCAGCAGGAGTCTTAAAGACAGAGAAAAGCACTAAGACACAAGCAGCACACCTTCCCCCCCCCCCCCCAATGATGCAGTGTCAGAATACACAGTACACATGAGCCAGTCACAGAACCACAGACAAAGATAAAATGTGACCGACACTGTAAATTATGTCGGCTATTAAAAAACGTTGTTACACAGAGGATCACTTCCATCCTTTTAAGAGTCAATGGACTAACAGACAGCACAGCAGGATGGAAAAACTGTTTGTCTGGCCTTCTTTCAGTTGCCCATGGTTGATCGTATCATTCTATTTCAGTCCTTCTATTCTGTGCAAGCACCCATTTTTGAAAATCTGTATCTTTTTGGTTGTTATTTATGTTTTTCTCCATGTTTCCCGTCCATACAATAGGTGACTTGAGAATTTTAGTTGCAGATTCTCATTTCTGGTTTAGGTCGAGATCTATGGAAATACCGACACCAACAGGTAACCACTGATTTATTCAAGCATATTGTGGTATATTCTCGGAAGAAAACTCAAACGCAAGCTCCAGAAGGTAAACTAGTGGAGAACAATTTACAACACCATAAGTCATCGAAATGTGGGACAAATTAAGAACATTCCACATCATAAATATGCTGGACGCATGATAACTATCGGACTTTATCAAAGTACTGGACACCTCACAAGTATCACAGGTGATAAAATACTGGACACGTCAGAAGTACCACTAGCCAAATAAATAAATATATCAAATTGGACCAATAGGAAGTACCATAAGGAATGTAAATGCTGGATACATCAGAAGTACCACATCCCATACAAATAATGGACACACAAGAAGTGTCAAAAGCCATGTAAATACTGTACACATAAAAAGTTATATCAGCCATGTAAATAATGGACACATACGAATTACCACCAGCCATATAAATAATGGACACATAAGAAGTAAAAAAAGCTATGTATATAATGAACGCATAAGAAGTAACACGAACCATGCAAATAATGAACGCATTAGAAATAAGACAAGCTATGTAAATAACGAACACATAAGAAGTAACACAAACCAGTGGCGTCACTAGGGTTGGTGTCACCCAGTGCGGTAACTCGTGGTGTCACCCCCATGGACCTCCTCCCGTACCAGACCATACAGAATCCTTAGTAATGTTTTTTGTACTAATGTTACTTGTAAATCGTAATTCCCGTATATCACTGAATGTAATCGCAATAGTAGTGACATAAACAACTAGGACTATTAAAATTACACCTTTAAATTACAATATCATACGCAATATCAAAATGTATTTACATTTACATAGTTTCATGTGGTTAAAGTGAAAATTCGGTAAGAAACAATATAATTCGAAGTAAAAACGTAGGTATATATTGATATAGTACATGTAAGCTGGGCTTACGAAAAATGTTTGTCTGGTAATAACTAACTACAGGGATATTTTTATAAAAAATAATACATTTCTGCTGAAACACTGCACACAAATTTTACCCCCTCTGACGGTGTCACCCGGTCTAATGGTGGCACCTGGTGCGGTCCACACACCCCGCACCCCCCTAGTGACGCCATTGACACAAACCATGCAAATAATGAACGCATAAGAAGTAACACGAACCATGCAAACAATGGACACGTCACGAGGATCAAAAGTCATATAAATAATGGACACAGTATGTATCTGAAGTCATAAAAGCACTAACCACGTCACAAGTAGTAGAAGTAATAAAAATACTAACCACGTCAGAAGTACCAGAAGTCATAAAAGTACTAACCACGTCACAAGTAGTAGAGGTAATAAAAGTACTAACCACGTCAGAAGTACCAGAAGTCATAAAAGTACTAACAACGTCACAAGTAGTAGAAGTAATAAAAATACTAACCACGTCAGAAGTACCAGAAGTCATAAAAGTACTAACCACGTTACAAGTACTAGAAGTCATAAAAGTACTAACAATGTTACAAGTACCAAAAGTCATAAAAGTACTAACCACGTCATAAGTACTAGAAGTAATAAAAACACCAACCACGTCAGAAATACCGGAAGTCATAAAAGTACTAACCACATCACAAGTACCAGAAGTAATAAATACACTCTGCCAGGGCGTACTTATGTAATAAGGAAAACAGAGCCAAATATAGACAGTTTTGACGCGTGTCGCTATATTAAGAAGTTGCCAAAAAAGAAATTTCCTACATGAAAGTAGGTTACGTGATATCACAGAACAAACACTTACAATATTGTCCGAAGTTTACGGCTCGGATTTGGTAACTAAATTAATCTTAATTGTTCACAAGGCAATGGTATTTTTAGCTGCAACAGAAGAAGCTATCTTATTAAGAATAGCAGCGACTGCAAATTTAATAGCGGTATGTTAATAAAAGTGGATACAATAGTAGTACAGAAGCAGCAGCAGGAGGGTTAGTAGTAAAAGCAGACGCAACAGCATTACGCTGTCATCTTCACGGTGAAGGTCGGTTGTGACGGATCTTAAACATCTGCTATCCCTTGCTTTGATAGTACGGTCTGATATGCTCTTGTCTGCCACTCGCTTGATGTTACTGTCTCCCTTATATTCGTCCTCTTGTCCGTCTATCGTCAACATTTCTTTATATGAAGGTATCCACCAATGCGTTACGTCTTTTTATACATTTAAATTGTTTTCCAGTCTAATTTTGATCTATGTCATGCTTTTATTTTTCATTCCCGCCTCTTCTAGGATTTTATTGTTTTCTGAATTCTTCAAAGTATCATCTACTCAGAGATCTTAATTATTTCTTCTTACTGCTGGTTGATTATCCATGTTTTTCTGCATTAATACAGTAATACGATGTAAATACAAACCGTGTTAACTCATTAATTTAGTTTTTATCTCGTTTTATTTTTTTAATGTAGTTTTGGACAGTCCTATTTTATTCTCGATTTTGGGTTCACATCGGCCATCTTCTGTTATTATGTGTCCAAGATATTTTGAAACTTTTGACTTGTTCTAGTGTGATTCCATTTACTGTTTACCTTTAAAGCTAGTTGCTTATCTGTTTTTGTTAATTATAGTTGATTTTATTTTCTCAAAGTTAATGCCCAGTCTACAGACTACTGCAACAGTAATAGGCGTAATAGTAGCAAAGGAGCAAATTATGTTTTTGCATTTATTGTACAAATACATAATAAACAAACCATTTCGTTCCTGCAAATGCCTTCGATATTTAAGGTAAGTATATTAATCCACATCGTGCTGACTTACTGGATAATAACAGAAAAAGAAAATTGACCATATAATAATCTTATTGCCTTCTCAGCACGATAAGCGCTCATAAATCATTGTAAGAATACAATTTTCTCAGTGATCAGGTAACAGACGTACCATTGCCGTTTAGATCAATACTTGAACTTTAGTGACTTGTGTAAAACAATAACGTAAAAAAACACACACTCACACACAAACACTCATCCTCTGATAACAACAGCTGTGCTTCGCGCTGCCAGTAGGTGGTCAGATGAGAACACTGTACGTCATTAACTACGGTAAGGACTTCATGCTGACGACGGAGCAGCCCCAGAGGGCAATGGAATTCAAGATAGTTTATGTGTAACAAAATTGCTGCTTACATAAAAAAATGTTTTACTTTTGTCACTGTCTCAAGCTGATTGAATTCATAGAACCAGAATAGAATATAAGACCCAATTTACTAATTGTGAACAAGGTGGAGTGATTTCAAATCACAGTGCAGACAGTGCAGGGAACAAAAACAAAAAAAAACAACAACTGAAAGATGAGGGGAGTCATGAACCAAATGTGCCGCACCCCAGAACAATTTATAAAAAAAAAAACGCTTGTCTGACGGGCCTCTTAAGATGATCAGATTACCTCATGTTGTAATGCTCTGTCTAAATTTTCCTATTACTATTATTTTTATTATTCTTTAACGTTGATTTTAAGAAATCAGAGAGCAAGCTCTTTTCTTTCAGAATTAATAATTAAATCATTGAACTGTTAAACTAATTCGACTGACATTTGAACATAATTTATTGAACCCCAAATGCAGTCTTATGGATGCTTGCGTAGAATTGATGGATTAAAGTGGTATGCCAAGATTACTAATGTGGAACTGATGTCAAGAACAAGACAAGTGCCAGTGGAACAAGAGAAGAAGACGCTGAAGATGGATAGGACGCACACTGAGGAAACCTGCTGATATCCTTACCAGGCAGTCTCTGTTCTGGAATCCTAGGGTAAGAGAAGAAGAGGAAGAACAAAGAAGAGGAAGAACAAAGAACACGTGGAGAAGAGAACTGGAAGCGGATGAAGAAGACATGGACAAACCTCGAGCTGATAGCACGAGACAGGATGACTTGGCCCATAATGTCCTTGGGCATTGGAAAGATTATGAACGAATGAAAATGTCATTAAAACTGAGCTCAGAGAAATGTGTATACATTTCTGTGTGCACTAGGTTAATTTTTTTTTAATGTCCAAAAACTGGGTCACTTTAACCCGCACGTGAAAACTGCCATTGTTGCTGCAAAAACTCGTGGTTTTTGCAACACGCCCCACTACTTCAAAAGGTGAAAAAGTGAGTTGAATTTGAATGCACGTAGAAAATGATCATGGGTAAAGAGTGTTCACCGTTGGTATGCAATAAATCAGTATGACAAATGGTCGAAATGATCACTGCATTAGCCATGCCACTAAGGAGAAGTCTCAGCACTGTAGACCGTGGTCGAGCCATGGCATGGATTCAGGATGGTCAATCTGTTCGTCATGTTGCAAGACGTTTAGCAGTGTCCCACTCTACCATTCAGAGACTTCTTGAGAGATTTCAAGCTACCGGACATTTGGAAAATCGACCCTGCTCACGAAGAATTATAAACCTTGTCTAAACTGAATGGCGGCCCTTAACTTTTGTCCAGTAGTATATTCCCTCAGGGAAACACTTCCATTGTCACATTCTCGTTTGCCCGAGTAGCGTATCTGAGATTACTTCTACAAAGGCAATGTGTTTATATATTATTTATTTCCTCGAATTAGGGGCCATAATCTTTCGCGCCCAGAGTTATTAATCGAGTCCGTACTTCTTGGACGAATAAGTCTAAATAACACACATGTGCTGAGTCTGAATGTGGATGTTGCGCCAGTTATTACTGTCGATAACTGTGAATTGGAAATGGTGCATCTTTTCACATACCTGGGGTCTACCATCAAAGACAAACTCTTTGGAAACATAAATTGACAGCCGCATTGGAAAAGCTGCAGCTACCTTTGCCCGCCTCACAACTTGTGTTTGGGGAAACTCCCACTCACAATGAAGACCAATGCTATGGTATATAATGCCTGTGTCACGAGCACGTTTCTATATGGCAGCGAGATATGGAAACCCAATTCTAAGCAAGAAAGAAGGCGCAATACCTTCCATCTTCGGTGTCTACACCACATCCTTGGTATTTCGTGGAGAGACAATGTAACAAATGTCGAGGTGCTGTCACGTGCTGGCCTTCAAAGCACTTTCGAACTGCTAAGACAGCGCAGATTACGCTGGCTTGGCTATGTCCACTGCATGGAAGACGCTCGCATCCCTCAAGATGTCTTCTACGGACAACGTGCAGATAGCAAAAGAACAGTTGGGCAACCACAGCTGAGGTTCAAAGATGTTCGGAAGAGAGACATGAAGGCACTGAACATAAATCCAGCAACCTTGAAGGATGGAGCTGCGTTGCTCCCTACGGCGCCACCTCAGATTTGGCGAAGAAAAGCTTTCACAACAATCAGAAGAGAAGCTTTCACAACAATCAGAAGAGAAGCTTTCACAACAATCAGAAGAGAAGCTTTCACAACAATCAGAAGAGAAGCTTTCACAACAATCAGAAGAAAAGCTTTCACAACAATCATAAGAGAAGCTTTCACAACAATCAGAAGAGAAGCTTTCACAACAATCAGAAGAGAAGCTTTCTCAACAATCAGAAGAGAAGCTTTCACAACAATCAGAAGAGAAGCTTTCACAACAATCAGAAGAAAAGCTTTCACAACAATCAGAAGAGAAGCTTTCACAACAATCAGAAGAAAAGCTTTCACAACAATCATAAGAGAAGCTTTCACAACAATCAGAAGAGAAGCTTTCACAACAATCAGAAGAGAAGCTTTCTCAACAATCAGAAGAGAAGCTTTCACAACAATCAGAAGAGAAGCTTTCACAACAATCAGAAGAGAAGCTTTCTCAACAATCAGAAGAGAAGCTTTCACAACAATCAGAAGAGAAGCTTTCACAACAATCAGAAGAGAAGCTTTCACAACAATCAGAAGAAAAGCTTTCACAACAATCAGAAGAGAAGCTTTCACAACAATCATAAGAGAAGCTTTCACAACAATCATAAGAGAAGCTTTCACAACAATCAGAAGAGAAGCTTTCACAATAATCAGAAGAAAAAAAGAGCCGACCGAAAGGCAAAAAAGAGAGAAGGGCTATCACCTAAGGGGAGGATCTACACCAAATGTTAAGTCAAAACAGGAACAAACATGAAAATTGAGATTAGCCTGTATTCACATAACTTATATTCTCCTGAATCTAAATATGTGAAAATCATTTGTTTGTCAGAACACATGCTAAGTAGGTGTATTTTGATTTTGTAAATAGTATTTTCTTCACAAATTGGGCTTTTCCTATGAAGAAAATCATGATTTTCTCAGAACTTTGTTTTTTTTTTTGTTACTAATGTTCTTATAACTTGCACAATTTTTAGTCAATCAATACGAAAGTTGATACAAATACTTACCATAATATAATAAAACTTTCGTCAGATCCGATTTTTGATATTTTATCAAAATGTTGACTTATTGCAAATATTGTAAAATTCTGAAAAAAGTGTTATTTTTTTTAGATACAAATTTTAAAGTTCTATATCTCAGGATCTACTTAAGTTATCAAAAATCCAAAATGTTGAAAGTTTTAAGATATAATAATAAATATTGAGTTTAAATTTGGTATTGATAGCTAAATAAATAAAAACGCCTTAGCAAAATGAAATAGAACAAAATAATCCAATATGACCGCTGCTTCCATGGCAACCAATTATGTAATACCATCAAACTCTTCATTATGCGTATCTGTGATTGATGTAGGTTAAGTATGTGATTGATGTAGGTTAAGTCTGTAATTGATGTGGGCTAAGTATGTGCATTTTCATTGAAATCGTGTGATTAATAACGAAAATTGCATTTCACGGTAGCTCCTCCCCTTAAGGGGCGCATTCCCGTAATTAATCACACTGAAGGGATACTACTAATACTACCACTACTACTTCTTGGACAAAATTAATATTCTCTTTCCCTTGTGATAGTGACCTTAATTTATTTCTTCACGTTACTGCCAGTAGCATATACCAGCCATTGAATATAGTACAAAATTATAAACATTGTGTATACTTGTAATTACAAGTCACGAGTTGATCGGGTTGTTTTCTTGATCAGTTTAAAAAACAAACCAACACAACATGTAGAATTAATTTAAGTGCTTCTTCTGAAGAGAAAGTATACACGATCGTATTTCCAAAAATATTAATTCTTGCAGTCTCATTTCAAAAAGGGCAGTAGCAACACAAATGTATATCTACTCGGACTAAACTTGCAGAATAATGTCTTCTTCTGAGGCAGGGAAAAGGGCCTATCGTCAAAATTGACTAAATTTACGATATGGAGACAATGGTGAGAATATTACTTCTATGAAAACGAAACTCAGGATGCCATTTCTACTGAAGCAATTTACAAGATCTTGCTTCTGTCAGATTAAACTCGCGTTATAATTTTTCCACATTCGGTGTACATAATCTCACCTATTTAAGATCCAATTTCCGTTCTCATTTCTCAGCAGACAGTGGTGATAATCTGACTTCTTTAATGCCTGAAAAAGTTCCTACAGAGCAATAATTTGATACAGAATAAAAGTGGCTGAGCTTGTATGATGATCACATTTGACAACGGCTGTCCACCTTTATGCAGTGAAGAAAATCTGATTGATACGGACGAACACATTTTTAACTTAAATGTCACGTCAGTCTCATTGTATGCGCACGGAACAAGAAAAGACAATTACGAAGTTACACACTCTCGTTAGTGCGTGCTTCTGTCGAATAATATACTAGCCGCCATTAAAAAGGCATCGAAATCGTGACATGTTTTCACTGTTGAAATGTTTATGCAAGTGAGCGATTTTCAAACCCCGAAAGTGTGCAAGTGATGAAGTTCATGTATTCCCACTTTACTGTCGATGTGATGTTTACTTCAAATTTTGCGTGCTTCAAACAAGGTTTTTGATAAATTCTGGCTTTATTAAAAGTCGAATCACATTGAAATTTGGCACACGCATTAGTCAAGTTTCAGCGAGTAAAAAGCCATTATCTGTTTTCATCGAAAGAAAGTTGCCAGACATTTCAATTGTGACCAGTCCACTATAGTGAGACTGAACCAGCGATTTCGGGCGACAGGTACCACCAATAACCGCCCCAGGCTTGGTCAACCTCGTGTAACAACACTAGCTCAAGATGACAGTGAGTGCGACTTTTGTTTTTACACCTAGGGTTGACAACTGCTTAGGAGCCGGTTCTGAATTGTCTCATGTATAATAATACAGCAAATTTGGTTTAGTAAATGGATCAGAAATGTAAAATCAGTGGTTTCGTGTATTTTAAATTTAGCACAACGAGTTGTGGTTCATAAACTAATGCGATGCGCTTTTAATGGCGGCTAGTATAGTATAGTGAGTCTCTAAAATTGTACTCTCCTATAGCAGTATCTTCAATGGGATCAATGTTTACCTTTAACATCAATATTAGAATTTTTATGAACACAGGTAACATGGTCATTATTATTATATTATTATATTTATTTACGTAAAAATGTACAAGCCATCTTGACAGTGAGACCCATGCAAACAGCCTGATCGATACAAGTCGTCATCATCGTGTAACACGTTGAAAGTAACAATAAGACAGAAAGACACAACGCTTGGAAAACTTTATAAACCAAAGATAAATACGGATTTCACAAAGAATATTTACGTGAAGCAATCCTTGGAGAAAGTGCTTATAGTATGTTTTTGTTATTGTTAAATTACTTCGTCTTTGAGAGTCTGAGTGTCTAAGAGGTATGGCATACGCTTGTCGTGTATGATTTATCAGATAGGTAATCAAGATGTTTATAGCCCTGTCTGAACAGAGGTGATAGTGATGACAATGTGAAAGTAAGGGGTAAGAAATAGTTTTATCACGAGGTGATCGTGTAAGAGAAAGGACAGTCTCTGGATAGAATAATTTATCTAATCCAACCTATCTGGACGACGATATTTAAATCAGACGCACGTTCTCTCCTTGAAAGAAAATACAGGTTACACTGCACTCACATGCACACAATTCTGTGACAAATACGCACGAACGTGAAAACAAACTATGAATAACATATAGTGAATAAGGGTTGACCGACACGATAATTAAAGGTTTAATAAAGTTTATTATCAATAAAAGATCACAACAATAAACATACGCATCACTAGATTATGGTTTACAGACAAAATGAATATTAATCAAATAAGTTCTCCCCTCTGGTAAAGGAAAAGAAAGGACGATCCCAACAGAGGTTAATTAACCCAAAACATCAAAGGTTAACAATAAGTTATGAAATAGTCAGTATGGGAAAAGAATAGGTTCCTAATGTAAACTATCCCGTGACTAATCAGATTATTGAGATAAAAAAAGAAAGAAAGAAGAAACCATATAAGTATATGATGTTAACAAAAGACACAAGCTGCTTTTTCTGTTCATTCAATTCACATACACGCAGTGGCCACTTTCAGACGCACTTACCCCAGTAATTGTCGCAGGCATTCCAAGGAAATACACTAATAAGTAATATATATATATATATTTAGTGTCAAATTTAAGTTTGCCAAATCCAGCCACAGACTCTCCGTAGTTGCTGACTGCAAATTTCACAGGAGTCGCTAGAGTCGGTGTTAAATTTGTACTGGATACAATAAGTTATCTATGCCTTCAGTTGGTTGGAGTAAGGTTCATGCGTGGTGATCGCCGATGTAGAATAAATGGAACATATACAGTTCCTAGGTTGTTTAGCCTCAGGTGGCTGAAACGCTGGGTTTAAGTTACACAAATGTTGCTGACAATATATTGCCACAGTTGGCTGATGAGATATATATATATATATATATATATGAGTAAATCTGGTAATAGTTCTGGCCCAGTTAATATTATAATTCAATGGTTCTATTCTGGTTTCTCTTATGAAAATGAAAAAAATTAGACCGCACAGGTCACAGCAAGAAGCTCATCAATATTAAATATTCTTGGATGCTTATAATATTATAAGTTCGTATGATCATAAGTTCATATGGCCATAAGAAAATAAGCCGCTAGTACTCAGGTTTGATCAGCCTATATTTTAGGAAAAGAACATATAAACATTTAACCAAATTATCAATATCATATCTAACACGTGTTAAAAATAGGACCTATACACCACTCTGTTATACATTAGATTTAAAATACACATGTCTAGCTTATCCTATCATTCTCTTAACGCGTGATATGAACACTAGTCATTTAAAAAAATTACATAAAATGGATAGAAGTAAATAATATATGCCGTCAGTAGAAAGTTATTTAATGTATGTACTAGTCAATTAAAAACATCTCTTACTGGAAAAATAGCGATTAATGAAATTTACTTTACGGCTGGAAAGTTAGCTATAAGTTATTTAATTAGCACAAAAAATCTCAGTGAAATATATATTGAAACTTTAAACACACTAAATCACTTCAGGACTAGTAAATAAAATACCGCAATCAGAAAAATTAAACACTCCATGGAATCTATTAATTTTCACTCTGTACGAGAAATCTTAAGATGACGAGCTAGTGAATTCAGATAGATTTCTGGCAACTGATCATGGCTATCGGAGAGACATGGTATATATTGATATGTTCCGTACTATCGTTCTTTAATGCGAAAGTCACACCACTGCCAGACCCGAGCCAACTTGCCGTTCGATTTCTTGAATCAAAGGTAATTTTACCACCTCTTGACTTTCTTGATCTCCGCCTTGCCGAAAATCAGCTAGCAATTTTCACCTGAAAGTTTTAGAATCCAAGGTCCGTCTTACTGAATATCGTGTGTTCCCCTGATCAAAGAATCTATTACGTCATGCTCCGCGCTTCGCTCTCTGTTTCACATAGGGCTTGATTGCCAGAAGGCTCCCGTGTTAATTAAACTGGTGAATCCTTCGTTCATGTAGCAAAAGTATACTCTAGATGGGGAGGGACAAAAGTGGATGATTACTGCTGCACTATTTTCATATGTGACAACGCTTCTAATTCTAAAATTACCGGGTTCAGTGCTCATGGAAATGTTTTTAGAACCAGTTGGTCCTAATGATGTCTTATTCCCCCCTTCCCCCTGATCTCATGGGTAGTGGGACCGGATGCATAGCCTTCTGGGATAAAGGCGAAAAATAGGAGGTCCCGTGGTGTGCAAGTTGTAAACGTTAAAAATTCCTCGGCAGTTGGAGATCGTAAAGAGTAGGTCATACGGTTGCTGCCCTGGCGAGAAATTACTAACTTACAAAATCTACCTACCATTAAAAAAAGGATTTATAGAATGTTGGAAACCTGCAGACACACACTGGACTCCTCGCCGGTGCTACGGAGTTCATGCACAGTGCTGAGATCCTCATTGTGTGATCTTCTTCTTCTTTTTCCTCGTTCGTCCTGAAAAGGACATTGGTTGCGTTGTGTCCGTTTACAGCGAAGCTGCGATATTTGCGCCTTTTGGCCGACACATCCGACTTCAGCACGGCATTTTTTGCGACCGGATTTGCCTTCCCACTTCGATCCCTACTCTCTCAGCCAGACTGCAGTGATGCAGCCTGTTTCCAGGACCACCACTTGGAGGTGGAGTAGGGTCTTGGTCAGCTCTGGTTCGCTGACCCTGACGCAAGCAGTCAAGCTATGGGTCGCTGACTGCATTTATCAAAGGGAGGAGATCGGAGCACTGATGGAGTTGTCTGTGTGTAATGAAGATGATTCTTCAAACTAAACTATACTTCGTCATTATTATACCTGCGGGTTTGTTCGGTGACTATGGTGTATTTTGACGGATCGTCAATATATTTTGTTAATATAGTAATGTGATTTGGATTTTTGTCTTTTAAAAAATACAATTGTTACTCAGGTTGTCACGATTTTTCTTTGGCTCTTAGCTTTTTGTCTGTAATAAAACCGATGTACTAATGCTAGTGGCTAGCGTCTGTAAATTCTCTATCATAACAAAGATATTTCTATCAGCATACGACAAATACCAAAACACGTATCTGCAGAATGAGGATAAGAACAGTGACGTGGTGCGTGCTGCGGCTAATTAATGCTTTGTCAAACTGGGATAGGGTGCAGTGGTGTATTCCAAATGGAGAATCGGGATGCTTTCATTGTCAGATGGTGCCACAGGATGGATTGGGGCGACCTCTTCTCGATCTCTTCTCCACTACGGCTGTACCCATGTTCAATTGTTGTACGTACTAATTACCTGGAATTTCCGGGTCGACACATTTCTTTCTGCTCGTATCAACCAAATATTTGATTTTGTCAAATCCGTTGACACTCCTTTTTTGCTTGGGCTCTGCACAGCTTTGCTGAGATTAGCGCAGGTAAAACCCATTTGGGTCTGCTCAGTTTTCTTGTAGAGTTGTTTGCTCAAGCCATGCCTGGCGATAAAAATTACGCTCCCGTAAACGGATTTAGTGTGCACAAGCGACGGATAAGAGATTACTTGTCTGGGCGACACATTTTGGACGGACATGAAGGACCTAATCATTTCCTGTCCACCTGCTTAAGAGGAAAGTAAGAAGATGTAATTATAGGCATTTGCAGAGACGGCAATCGGATGTTTTATTGCCATATATAGGAGAGGTTACCTTTTGCATCACGCACATTATTTTAGGTGGAAATAATTTAGAAATTACCCCACCTAAACACGCATGTTTGAAACTATGGGAGCCCTGCTTAGCATCGTAATAAACAAATGCGGGTGAAGACGGTGAATATAATCTGACGCTTTTTGCAAGTCTAGTTCACTTTTACAATCGCTTGCCAAGACGACAACCAGACCTTGCCAGAGCCTAGAATCAAGATTCTTACATCGGAACCGGACCATTGTTTGAGCAATTTTGAGGACTTCAGAGCCCAGAATAAACTCTACCATTTAACAAGGACACTGGGAATCTGAGGAATCTAGAGTCAAAGTAGGAATTCGTTGTTAACATAACGAACCATAAGAACACGTGTAAGAGGCCTATTCTAGTGCCTTTAGTCATATTAGCAAACAGTCTGTGAGCCAAGATTGGCGTAAATTGTGCATTTTACATTCTATATTTTTCATTACTAACATGTGAACTAATATTTGAAAATTGTTAGTGGGTGTACAAGTCATTTGAGGCTGTATCCTCAGCGTAATGAATGATAATTTCATGAACCACCGCTGCAACGGCTGGTGGCTGCTTTATTGCTAGTTTCTTAAGGAGAACTAATAGCATAAGTAGTCCCATGTTCCATATGGCGCAGGGAGGAAAAGATGAAAGAAATGATGTACATTATAACATTTACAAGTACAAACCAGTGTAGATGTAACTGAAAGCATATTCAATCTATTTTGTGAACATTTCTCAACAAATGTAAATGTAAACATATTTTATCTATACTATTAACCTTTTCATTTGAATGTAAAGTAAATATAAAGCTATTCAATTTAAATGCAAAGAAAGTTTTCTCTCGAGGGATTAAGCTTAATTGTCATTTAGGGTAAATTCTGAGGTAGATGGGATGGTGGAATAGGAAGATGGGAACACATAAGTATGTGTCAGGAAACGGAATACTCAGGAGAGCGTTTTGTTTCTATTCTTTTACCATACTAGGTGGTGGTACCAGTGAGGGTAATAATCTCTGGAACAAAGTGAGGGAAGAAGTGGACTGACGTCGAGGTAGACACCACCATCAGAGGGTCTTAGAGACGCTGGACCAGCTTTGCAGTTACTCCCTGATCTTACTTGGAACACCCTGCGTCTGTAATCTTGACCAGAGACGAGAAAACTCCAGTGACCTATCTATACCGAACCCAAAATCCCAGCGGGAGCAGAACCTACCATTTGCAGCTAAGTCAAACTTAAAATCTGCAACGTGACTTTTTACATAAAACGTTCTTTATAACTCACCAGTGATGAGAATTTTTCTGATAAATCATTATTCATTCTTTTAAAACCTTGTTAAATCTAAGTGATTATTAAAGCTGTTATTTGTAAATATACAAATTTAACGTCCATTTAATCATTTTGGATGTACTGCATGTTTGTCTCAGTCAGTTTACTAAACACACTAAAAACAGAGCTATACCAGAATAATAAGAAGTCCACTGAGTAAATCAGGGTGGGGGCTTGATCGAGCTGAAATTAATAATTGCTTAATTCTTCATAGTAGGCGGCGGATCATATATGTTAACAATTGCTCTGCCCAACGCAGCATTGTTCTTGACTTTTGAAATTTCTTATGAATAGTCACTTGATATACAAGCATCATTATTCTTCTATCTACAACTCTGCCAAGAGTAATCTTGTGCGAAAGTAGACACCTTTGAAGACCCATATTAGATACTCTTGAGTTTTGGCCACAGTTGGACCACTACTGCAAAGCAGAGGAGGCAAATCCGTGACAGGTGGACATTTCTAAACTACTTTCATCTCTTTGTAGCACAGGCATCAATAATTTCAAATTTACTGATATAAAAAAAACCTAAAAACAACATAAAAATATCACAAGACGCTGAGATGGTAAACTTTATGCACTTTCATCTGTCACAGTAAAAAAAAAAAGAATCTTAATTTATGAGGGTAAAAATACACGACAGTACTTCACACTAACAAAAGATGTGTGACTGCATGACCCTGTGTGACCTGGATATCTGAGGTGGCAAAGACAGAATAAAACTACCGCTCCCTCAAGCATATCGTTGGAGGCTTATGACAGTAGTTGTGCGAGGAAATGGCAACCTCAACGTGTAGAACAAATTGGCACAGATACCACTGCTGCAACTGCACATGAATGCTTTGATACATGTTTCCTACAGGGGACCGTCTATAGTGGCGAGAAGAGTGAAACGAAAAATAAGAACTATCATATTATGTTATTGAATATTGTATTTTTGATTATATTTCTTGATACAAATTGTGTGCCGTTGATTTATTTATTTATTTCTTGTTGTGCGTTGGAGGTGAGTTTTATGTAAACTTTGATATTAATATGCGTTATTTAATTTTTGTAATTAGGATTTTTGTTTTTAAATCTAAAACGGGACGAAGGCGCTAGGTCGATGGTAATGAAAACATGATAGCGTGTTACTTTACAGTGCATTACACGGCACTCTAGCAACAATTAAGATCAAACTCAGTGAAACGACTGTGTCACTAATAAATGAATGAATCGATGTCCCTGTACAGCTAGCTGCTTATGGAGCATGGGATCCGCATTGAAGCTGACCCCAGTCAGGAAGCCTACACGAGATTGTAGTAAAGTACTCTGTGTGACACCCCGCTCAAATTTCCCCGATTCAAAAATCTAGTTAACGTAAATTTACAACCTATAACCCACTACTACTATGTTTGAAAGTTGTCAAGGGCAAGGTCAAACCTACCGCTAAAAATTGGACAAAATAATTTGAATTTTCTATTACCCCGTTAAAAATCTATAAATAATTTCCATGTTTGAACTTGGTCGGAAGCCCACGGCAAATCAACCGCTAGAAAATTAACTAACGTACTCTTAAAATCTATTAATAACTACAGCATTTGAAATTTGTCTCAAGGCCATCGTCAAATCAAACCGCCATCATTTAAATAAAGATTTGAATTTTCCAACACCAAGCTTAAAAGTCCCACCCCCAAACACACACACGCTCCACCCTTCCCAAATATTTATGAACGAACGCCGTAAAGTTTAGCAACTAACCAAATTGTTACCTCGTTTTATAGGGGAGAGGGGAGGTTGTTTAAGATGGAAAGCAAGCCTAATCGGTGTGTTTGGAAAAACTTAGATAATGTATTTCTTTATAAATAAAGAGAGTTTAAATAAAAGGGATGTCTTGAATTGTAGCGTTAATATTGTTAAATATAATACCATAAGAATTTCCCTTATTATAAATTATCTGGCCTTAGAAACATTTATTTTACTAATATTTTAGTTCATTGAAAGGAGCAAATAATTACTTAAAAATTACACATATGAAAACTGGGACAAATAATTAAAAGAAACCTATATAGGAATATAGAGGACAGTTGTCTGTTTAATAATCACTTTCAATATTAAAAATCGACCCAGTAATAACAAGGATATTGTATAAATAAAATTGAGACAGACGAACAATCACACTTCTGAACTGCTCAATTTGATAGCCTTCTGAAAAGTTAAATTTTCTTAACGCGTTTCTGATTGGTTAATTGTAGTTTAGGATGGGGCGATAAAATTAACAATCTGCCGGCATAGTGCGCCATTTGAGAAAAACTAAAAAACAGACAGATTGAGAGCAGATGCAAAGCATTGATTATAATGCCTTTGCCGTCTGGACGATAGCGGTCTGAACATGAACCATTAACCGCCAGTCAATCTTGTGATTGAGTGATTTATTCTTTACGTGTGGTAAGATAAATAAGTTTATTGATATTTCAATTTCATGTACAGGCCACACAGATAGTGCGCCATAATTTTGTGTTGTTCGACATTGCCTATTGGAAGAGATTACGACACCATAAATAGGAAATGCCTAAGCAGACTTAGAAGGAAATAAAATGTGTAAAAATGTTTGAATATTGCCATAAAAATCTTACGACTGTAAGTCCAGAAGCTACTAGCAGTTTTCTGCAGTGCATTAGTGTTCAAATAACACATGAAAACCTACATAGGATGTTTGTACAAAATATTTAACAGGTCACAAGAAGAACATTGTATACCCCATCTGATTCTATGGAAGAAAATCAATGCTTAAGGGGTCAGTGGCGTTGCAGCCATATGGGAACAGTATGAAAACACTGGAAGAAAAATGGTCAAACAAAAATAGGGTTTGGTGCAATTGGTTGGCACGCGTAGCTGACCCTCCTTTTGAATGTATTATTGATAAAATTGTGGAATGATATTATAGATATGATATAAAGAGGGGACCATAACCTTCTTATTTCAGGGTTGAATTGCCAAATTGAAAAGTGACATAACCCCTGGAAATTCAGAACCGGTGGGCACAGAGAGAGAGCTTCTTATATAACTGCAAGCTTCCTGCCACATCAGCATCCAGGGAAACTCTGAAATACTTGTTGTTCTTGAAGATTCCCAAGCCACCACCACAGACAGGCTTTTAAGATAAGTCCATTAAAATTGGCACTTGAGGACTCATCCTTATCATTCCACCCAAATACAAGAAATTAAAAGAGGGCATGATGAAACACACAAACCCTCAAATCATTGACAGAATTCTTATCCAGTGTTAACATATTCCAGTAGGGAGCACAAACCTATTGATATTTTAGACTTATCATTTTATGGACAGGATATCCACACTATATATTTAAAACTTGTAAATAAAGACACATTTCTTTGAGTTGAAAATTCCTGTTCCAGAACATTGAGGTTCAGGAATATTAAAAATTGTAATATCATTATATAACTTCACACACAGTCTTACTTAATTCAATTATATTGAGTTATAGTTGTGTTTGTTTTATTGACACATCACTATACCTACATTACCCTAGACACGTAGCCATATAACATACCCAGAAAATATTTTCCAGAGTGAGATCTCAGAGAGGTAGCGGATAGGTACCTTGAGAATACAACATCATCAACAATTAGACTCGGGGACTTACACAGCTTTACCTCACTCTGTTTACACTTAGTTGAGTAGCACCAATAACCTCTCATATTACCACAGAGATCCCTTGTTGTGATTTCTGTAGCAATTTATTCTATATGTTGAGTGTGCTAGTCGTGTGCAGGATCTGAACACAGATGCTCTTACAACATGCTTGGCAGAAGCAGCTTCTTTCTGGTCTCCATAGAGACATTGGGAACTACAAGGGTTGACAGCAGGCAAAGAGATGACGTTTGCATATCAAACTATAGCAGGTCGCGATAATGTCTGCCGGCATGAGGGAATAATACTTACTTTCTTAGTCGTTTCTCTTCCACACTGGGATGTAGAGGTTTGCCAGAAAAGGCGCCATACTATCCTATCGGCTGTCTTCCTCCTGGCCTTGTTCCAATCTAGTCCTCGGTCCTTCAGAGATTGTCTAATGTTGTGATCCCAGCAAACTCTGAGTCGTCCTGGAGGTCTAGATCCTAGGTTTTTGGTTTCTCATATTTGTCGTGGTAGCCGATCTTTCCTAATTCTGCAGATATGAACAAACCATCGTAATTAGGGAAGATGAGGAAATCATACACTGCTAATGTTAACATCTACAGGTTAAACTACTCTTATAATATTACAGCAAGCTGTTAAATTACAAATTATTGAATCTGTAACTACAATTCTTGAACCCACAGACAAATGATACTAATTTCTTGTAAACTGTTATAAAGTGTGACATGTCAACAAAGTAGCAAATAAAACTAGCTGCAGAAACTATTGTTTCGTATCAAGATTGTTTTTTTTTTTTTTTTGTATGTTTCGAAAACTGAATAAAAATGTATTGCGTGGAAAATGTTTCAGAAACCTAAGTCTCGAATGAATTGCTCTACTTCCGGAAATTATCTTTTCGTTGACTGTCAATACTCAGGTGCTGATCTGTAAATAACACATAAGGAAGGGAAACCCGAGGCCTGTAAACAGTAAATTAATATTAGACAAACATAAAGGTATGTTTTCAGGCACTCGTAAGAAATAAAGAAGTAGAACACTTGGACAACAGAAAAACAACAGACGTGAGTGGCTTACCCAGGGTTCGAACCCCGTACCTTCCGTACGACAACTCCGCCTAGCTATCAAGCGAATCACACTGACCCCACGGCCAGCTAGGCATCCCCAAAAAAGGATGCTTTGCTGACTATTTATCAGTACGAAACACACAAGATAACACCGGAAGTATACAGTGGACAACTCAGCCCTTTAATGACGCAATCACTTCTGTTGTTCCCCTATTAACAGTATGTGTCAGTCCAAACAAGACAAAGACCTTGATACTGGGTCCAGTAAATAGTAGAAGACTTAAGGACAGTAGTATAGAATAGAGGGTAGGTTTCTGGTATTGTATAAACATAAATAACACATAAGGAAGGGAAACCCGAGGCCTGTAAACAGTAAATTAATATTAGACAAACATAAAGGTATGTTTTCAGGCACTCGTAAGAAATAAAGAAGTAGAACATTTGGACAACAGAAAAACAACAGACGTGAGTGGCTTACCCAGGGTTCGAACCCCGTACCTTCCGTACGACAACTCCGCCTAGCTATCAAGCGAATCACACTGACCCCACGGCCAGCTAGGCATCCCCAAAAAAGGATGCTTTGCTGACTATTTATCAGTACGAAACACACAAGATAACACCGGAAGTATACAGTGGGCAACTCAGCCCTTTAATGACGCAATCACTTCTGTTGTTCCCCTATTAACAGTATGTGTCAGTCCAAACAAGACAAAGACCTTGATACTGGGTCCAGTAAATAGTAGAAGACTTAAGGACAGTAGTATAGAATAGAGGGTAGGTTTCTGGTATTGTATAAACATAAATAACACATAAGGAAGGGAAACCCGAGGCCTGTAAACAGTAAATTAATATTAGACAAACATAAAGGTATGTTTTCAGGCACTCGTAAGAAATAAAGAAGTAGAACACTTGGACAACAGAAAAACTATTTACTGGACCCAGTATCAAGGTCTTTGTCTTGTTTGGACTGACACATACTGTTAATAGGGGAACAACAGAAGTGATTGCTTCATTAAAGGGCTGAGTTGCCCACTGTATACTTCCGGTGTTATCTTGTGTGTTTCGTACTGATAAATAGTCAGCAAAGCATCCTTTTTTGGGGATGCCTAGCTGGCAATCAATCAATCAATCAATCAATCAATCAATACCCTTTAGCTCCCGGGGAGCATAGGCCTTCAACAAACACATGCCAAGTTCTCATGTCATGTGCCATCACGTTCTTTCCACGTCTTTCTCATCATTTTCACTTCTGTCTCCAGTTTTCTTCTCCGTGTGTTTTTTGGTCTACCTCTGCCTCTCTTATCCTGGCGGTTCCAGAGCAAGAACTACCTTGGAATGTTATCAACAGGTTTTCTCAATGTGGGATAAATCCATCACTAGCGTCTTTTTCTCACTTCTTATTCCACTGGCACCGGCTTTCTTTGGGTTGCGAGCCTCCTTTCCAGAGGACCTTCTTCTGTCATGGACAGCTGAATTGACTAACATTCCGTATTTGGCCTGTCCAAATTGTTTGTTTACGTGTTTGTGGTAATGATTCTTGTTACACGATGGGGCAACCAGCCTCATGCCCAATCCTCTTTTTGCGACATGCCTGGTAGGGAACAGTAAATAAAATAATATTACATGCATAAAGGTATGTTTCAGGCACTCGTGAGAAATAAAGAAGTAGAAAACTAGACAATAGAAAAACAACAGAATTGAGTGGCTTACAGGAGAATCAAACCCAGGACATTCCGAACGGCACCACCTCCTAGCTACGGAAGCGAATCACACTATCACAGTGTTATTGTTCTTTGCTCCTATTTCGGGCACCAGTAACACACAGGTGAAACAAATTTATTGTGTAGTGTCACAGAGAGTTTTATGAGAAATAAATTCTCTATATTCTCTTATTTTTTCTACCCGTGTTCTCTATTGCATTATCACTCTTTACCCTTTTCCTGTATTTTTCGCATTCGTTCGTTTGCGAGAAATATTTTATTTTGCATTCTCACTTTACCGTTTTCTTTCTCATACTGGGATACGCATTTCTATTATGTAAGACGTCAGCCACTTAGGTAGACGAGAAATTGTGAATATGCATCTATCTCCGACATACGAGCAGACTTTTGTCTGCACTTTCAGCTGACACGCGCGTTTTCTTCGGCCGAGTTGCTCGGTGAGGTGTGAATCGCGCCAGACATGCTCGATCAGAGTAGACAGAGTGTCTAGCATTTCTCATATGACACTCAAGCTCCACGGCCAGTTTTTCGCGTAAGGTGCGTAGACGCACGTTTTGGCAGTTATGAGCTAGCGTCTAAGCAGACGTAGGTGTTAAGACGAGAAGGGGAGACTATTTTGGGGTTTCGCAATAACGTGGGATCTTTTGTCTGATTTTAAGATATTAACCAGAGTTTGAAACTAGATTTTCATTCTTACTCCTAAATCTGCAGTAGACAGATCGCCAGGCTAGAAAAATATCTTGCGTATTGAAAAGTCTTTAGTTTCTGGGCAACATTTTGCCGAGTTCTAGACTACCATAATATTGAATGATTCTAGTTCGTGGTATTAATCTGTAGTTCTGTGCGGAGGTAAATATTTTATATTAGATATCTAGTGATTTTGTGAAGTGGTTAAGGTGTAAAACCGCTTTTTTCCCTAGTTAGATTTTGTGCAGATTAATTAAAATATAGTCTGTATTATTTTCTAGTGACGTGTTTCAGTGGAAAGCAGAATAAAGTATAATTTCTAGCTTAAAACCAGGTAGCTATCACTAATTAAATTTAACTGCTAAATAATCAGACGAGAATATATTTTAAAATTAACTTATGACTGAAATGCTACATCAGTGAGTATTGACAGGATACGTAAGTATTCCCAATTCATGATGATTGATTTTATGTATATAACTTATTTTACGGGAAGTTTTAAATGATAAGTCAAGCTGTACGCTTGCAGTTTAAAAATGTAACTTATAACGCGTACCTAGTAAGTATAATTATTTTATATATGTTTTTTCCTTTATTCAGTGAATACTGGGGTTAACCCTAACTTTGCCAGCGTTAAGTACTGATGAGGGATATCTGTGAAGAACTAAAACATTTTCCTTGAAAGCCGTGGTGCATAATCTTTACAAGTACCCTATAGGTTAAATGAAGTAACAGGCCTATCGCTCCATATTTAATTCTTCCTGAGAAACAACTCAAGTACATTTTTAGCCTATGTGGCAAGAAACATATTAACGTCAGTAACATTCCGACGGAGTTTTGACTAGTGGTGTGGTGACCAAATATAGTCCTTTCCTGAAAGTAGACACCGATCTGACATTCCTCATTTCTAGAAACCTAAGCTATTGACACTGTGCTCGTTGTTAATGTTCGTGCCTGGACAATTTTAATGTGACCTAAACAGACATCCGAAAAATAAGAACACCCAAGGATTCGTTCCCGGAAGCAGAGAATTCAACCCGTCTTTTTGGAACTTGGGATCTCTTGGTCAAAGACTGATATTGACGATTCTGTATGTGAATGTCCTAAAAATTAGGTTTCCAGAGGCTGTTAACAAAGCTGTAAGAATGCAAGAGTGCACGTGGCCACGGCTGAGTAAATAGAGTGAATGCAGGTCTGAGTGTTTCTTTATTGTTGTAATTTGGCACTCATTTTGCTATCTTAACTTTCTTTATGCAAGTATTGCTAACCATATTTCCCTTAAAATAGAGCAGGGATATCAAGTCTGTCCATACCTTAAAAGGGGGAAATATTAGACCAAATCATATGTATCCGTGACTCTTTGGGGCTATAATCGTTCTCTTAACGGGACTGTGGGCTAAACATCGAGGGAAGATCATAACTGCGGGTCTATCTTGTCTTGTAGCATTTCATTGATTTTTTGACTATTTGTATATGCTTTGATGTAATTTTATATGTCGTGAGAGAAGTTTGTTATGATAATTAAACTACTCAATAATTATTCCAGCGTGTCGGTCAGTTTCGTTCCAAAATATCTATATAATCACTGTTATAGTTTTCCCACGTCTGTGTGTTTAACTGTCGTAACTTGAATGTGCGTGCACGTGAGTGGATAGAGATATATTAATATATATATATATATATATATATATATATATATATATATATATATATATATATATATATATATATATATATATATATATGTGTGTGTGTTTAGACTGTCTGACTCCTCTAAATCTGTGGTAGAAGATAGGTGAAAGAGAGAAGATTTCTCGCTTTCAGAGACAGCCTCTATCACATTCTACCATCTCACTAGTGGAAATCTATTGCTATTACTATCTATCACTGTGACTATCACTTATTCTAATCTAATCAGAAGGGACCAACCCAAGTCTTAATTCTCCTATCAAAAATCTACGACAAATGGGGTCTCGTCTATCGGGATTTTGAACTTTGAATAGGAAGACGAGACGACAAATATCAGCTCGTCTTTAAGATTCTTTATTCTGATATAGAGTAAGAGTGTGATGTCTTGTGAGTTGTTATATCTTTAAAAATAATTTATCCCCTAGACTAAACGATCTGTTTATGGGCGTGCTGACCACACAACTAATAATTGTTTTTCCACAGCATTTTGAGTAATATACATTTGAGTTTGAGGTTGATTTTGTCGGAATATATGTTAATTACTGATTTTGTAATACTAAACGCTGGTATAGTTTGTGAGTGTATAACATTCACAGGGTTCTGAAGAAGTAGGTGTTTGAGCAAAGCTAAGGAGTGCGTTCAGACAATTACGTCCTGTTAATTGCCTCCCTTACCCTAACTGTCTTCAGGGGTAAACTTGATAGTGGATTAAAAATTAAGGGGATTTTTTTTTCTTCCTTAAATAATTTTTCAATAATTATTTTGTTTCCACTGTAGCAACTTATTTGTTAGTGAGTAAATCTTAACTACCATTTATTTCGCATAGTCATCTGCATTAGGTGCTTTATTGCCGATTAATAGCAGCGATAGTTAGACACTATATATTTTGGAGGAGGTATCCCAGGTTAAAGTATATCATCATTTTGATTTTGGTATTTTCTCGTAAGTGGTAGGAACCAGTGTATCATTTTCTTATTTCTTACTCGTCTAAGTCTCAGTCACCTATTTACTATGACAGAGAGGGCGAAGCTTAGACAGATCCTCATGGACGAAGCGAGAGAAGAAGGTTTGGACGGAGAAGAAGCGAAAGCTTTTGTCAGGGACGAACTTGATAGATATGATGCGGAGCAGAAGGAGAAAGCAGCTGAAGCTAGAGAGCAGAAGAAGATGGACGAGGAAATGGAAATCCGCAGGGAGAGAGAAAGAGAGAAGGAGAGACAGCATGAGAAGGAGAGAGAGGAGAGACAGCATGAGAAGGAGGGAGAGGAGAGACAGCTTGAGGAAAAAGAGAAACAGAGACAGCATGAGTTGGCGCTAAAGACTCTAGAGTTCCAAAGCCGTGGTGCTGCCTCTACCTCCAGCAATGGAGAGTCTTCTCCTCATTCTTCCTTAACTGATCCTTCTGGCACTCAATCTCTCCACCTCACCGCTATTTCTTTCGGTCTAGAATTTTTCCCTTGTCCTAATGAGAAGATTGACACGTATCTAAAAAAATTTGAGAACATTACATCTCTGTACGGTTTAGAGAGGTCGCGTTGGAATATGAAGCTTTCCCAGGCTTTGAAAAGTTCTGCTTACGATGTGTATGCAAAACTGGAGAGCAGCCAACAAGACAATTACGATGTGTTGAAGAAAGCGTTACTGGAGCGCTTTGAAATGAATGCTCGAAAATTTTTGCAACTGTTTCGCAACAGCAGGAAGGAGAGCTCTGAAACTTTTCAGCAATTCTCGTCTCGTTTAAAGGGATATCTGACAAAGTGTCTAGAGCTCTCGCAGCTCCCCTCTACCTATGAAGGTCTCGAGGAATTTGTTATTACAGAACAAATAAAGAACACTTTGTCTGCTGATACCCGGAGATTTCTAGCTGAGCAGGGTGCAGAAAAGCTTGAAGACATCTCAGAAAAGTCTGAGCGATATCACAATGCGCTGGCTGAACTACTGGCCACAAAACGTAAACCGACAGAAGAGCATTTTCGGAAAAATAATCTAGACCAATCTTCTCATGCTTCTAATCAGAATAACCACAGAGAAACTGGACCTCAAAACCCCCCCTCCTGAAAAATCCAAGTTCTACAAAAACAAGTACCCCAACCACAGTAAACAGTCTGATCAACCCGACCGCCCTTCATGGCAGCGCAGCCAGAAAGGACAAGGTGGCAAAGGAAGAACTCCTGAGCACGGGACTAATGATCAGAGTGAGCACACCGAGCCTAAACGCATCGGATGCTTACTAACAGTCTCGCAAGGCGGAATTATTGACAGTGATTCCCAACCTGTTGGGGATAGACCCTCAACGCGAGGTACTGTTATATTGAACGGTTCTCAAACTTTTTGTTTATTTGACACGGGGCTTTCTTATGATTGCATTGTTGCCAGACACCTGGTTAAACCCGGTCAAGAGACAGGAGAGACCGTCAAACGTTGTGGAGTTCTTAAGAGTGAGGCACCTACAGCGTTTCCCATCGCATTGGTGGAGATACACTCTGACTTTGTCAGAGGTGTGATCAAAGCGGCCGTTATGGATGACCCCATCTACCCAGTCATACTTGGCGGTAGATACGTGTTTATTGGGAAACCGGAAGAGCCGATTGTGGCAGCAGTAACTACAAGAGGGCAAACCAAGAAGGAACGGGAGCCTGCGCCTAATTTGTTACCCATGGAACTTAAAGAAGCGCAACAAAAGGACCCTACTTTGGCACCCTGCTTTAGGAAACTGCCCATGGCTAAGGAACCCAGACAGCACGGGGACATTTTTTCTAAGGATGGCGTACTTTATCGCAGAACGGGCAAGCCTGACCAAGGTTACAACCAGCTCCTAGTACCGAAACAGTACAGAAGCCAAATCCTAGAAATGGTGCACTCTCTTCCCTTCAGCGGACATATGGGACAGAACGCCACAAACCAACGGATAACCACACATTACTGGTGGCCAGGAGTAAATACTGATATTATCAGGTATGTCAAATCCTTTGCTAGTGCCAACGTGTACCACCCAAGCAACGGACACCCCCAGTCTCTTTGGGTGAAATGCCAATAGTGGGAACACCATTCTAACGGGTTGTGATCGACATTTTAGGACCCCTAGAAAGGACTAAAAGAAGGAACAGGTTTATCCTGACCTTAGTCGATACATGCACTATGTGGGCCGAAGCTATCCCACTAAAATGCGCATATGCCAAGCAATTCGCAGAAGCCCTTGTGCAAATTTTCACTCGGTTGGGATTCCCTCAGCAAGTGTTGACGGATAACGGATCTCCATACCGAAACCTTTTGATGGATGAGATCGTGAAGATCTTGAGGGACCAGCACATCTACACTAAGCCTTATACTCTGGCAAGAAATGGGCTAGTAGAACGTGTTAACGGACACCTCAACATGATGCTAAGTAAACTGGCACAAGTGAAACCTGAAGATTGGGATTGTTGCATTCCAGCAGCTTTATTTGGCTACAGAGAATCTTCTCATACTTCCACAGGATTTCTGCCAGCCACGCTTTTATTCGGCAGACCCATTAAGGGCCCGCTTGAAGCCTTACTTTGGTCGCTGACAGACCAGAAGGCTGATGAGACAGTTGTCTCAGCAAGTAAATATGTGACGGAGTTAAAGGAAAGATTGAAACTAGGATGGGACCTAGCAACGACAAACTTTAAGTGAGCACGAACAAAGCACGCTAACCGATACAGGAAAGTCGCGAAAGAAAGAGAACTGGAAGCAGGAGAGAAAGTTTTGGTGTTACTCCCTACCGGAAACAACCAACTGAGGATCGGATGGCAAGGGCCGTTTACCGTCCTGAAAAAGATTTCTAAGGCTAACTACCAGATCTCTATTGAAGGAAAGGAGAAGGTTTTCCTTTTAAATCTGTTAAAGAAATACTTGGAAAGACCGGTGCCGACCGTTGAACATCTCCTGACGATCGTCAAAATTGATGAAGATGACGATAGTGGCAGGGAAATTCCACTGCACACACACGAAATCTTTCAAAAATGTCAGAAGCGGCGACGCTCTTTCAAGCGCGCATGGAAGACATTCAAGAGAAAGGAAACTTTCGGAGTAGACTTGAGTAGGAATTGGAGAGAGATGGAGGGGGGAGATGAGAGGGAAGAGGACAGACACCCTGAAGCTACGGATATAGGAAATTTATTTCCATAACGTAGACATGGAGTGCTTCCATATCTTAAAGGGGGGACGTTCTGTCACACAGAGTTTTATGAAAAATAAATTCTCTATATTCCCTTCTTTTTTCTACCCGTGTCCCCTATTTTATTATCACTCTTTACCCTTTTCCTGTATTTTTCGCATTCGTTCGTTTGCGAGAAACATTTTATTTTCCATTCTTACTTTACCGTTTTTTTTCTCATACTGGGATACGCATTTCTATTATGTAAGACGTCAGCCACTTAGGTAGACGAGAAATTGTGAATATGCATCTATCTCCGACATACGAGCAGACTTTTGTCTGCACTTTCAGCTGACACGCGCGTTTTCTTCGGCCAAGTTGCTCGGTGAGGTGTGAATCGCGCCAGACATGCTCGATCAGAGTAGACAGAGTGTCTAGCATTTCTCATATGACACTCACGCTCCACGGCCAGTTTTTGGCGTAAGGTGCGTAGACGAACGTTTTGGCAGTTATGAGCTATCGTCTAAGCAGACGTAGGTGTTAAGACGAGAAGGGGAGACTATTTTGGGATTTCGCAATAACGTGGGATCTTTTGTCTGATTTTAAGATATTAACCAGAGTTTGAAACTAGATTTTCATTCTTACTCCTAAATCTGCAGTAGACAGATCGCCAGGCTAGAAAAATATCTTGCGTATTGAAAAGTCTTTAGTTTCTGGGCAACATTTTGCCGAGTTCTAGACTACCATAATATTGAATGATTCTAGTTCGTGGTATTAATCTGTAGTTCTGTGCGGAGGTAAATATTATATATTAGATATCTAGTAATTTTGTGAAGTGGTTAAGGTGTAAAATTGCTTATTTCCCTAGTTAGATTTTGTGCAGATTAATTAAAATATAGTCTGTATTATTTTCTAGTGACGTGTTTCAGTGGAAAGCAGAATAAAGTATAATTTCTAGCTTAAAACCAGGTAGCTATCAGGAATTAAATTTAACTGCTAAATAATCAGACGAGAATATATTTTAAAATTAACTTATAACTGAAATGCTACATCAGTGAGTATTGACGGGATACTAAGTATTCCTAATTCATGATGATTGATTTTATGTATATAACTTATTTTACGGGAAGTTTTAAATGATAAGTCAAGCTATACGCCTGCAGTTTAAAAATGTAAGTTATAACGAGTACCTAGTATGTATAATAATTTAAATGTGTTTTTTCCTTTATTCAGTGAATACTGGGGTTAACCCTAACTTTGCCAGCGTTAAGTACTGATGAGTGATATCTGTGAAGAACTAAAACATTTTCCTTGAAAGCCGTGGTGCATAATCTTTACAAGTACCATATAGGTTAAATGAAGTAACAGGCCTATCGCGCCATATTTAATTCTTTCTGAGAAACAACTCAAGTACATTTTTAGCCTATGTGGCAAGAAACATATTAACGTCAGTAACATTCCGACGGAGTTTTGACTAGTGGTGTGGTGACCAAATATAGTCCTTTCCTGAAAGTAGACACCGATCTGACATTCCTCATTTCTAGAAACCTAAGCTATTGACACTGTGCTCGTTGTTAATGTTCGTGCCTGGACAATTTTAATGTGACCCAAACAGACATCCGAAAAATAAGAACACCAAGGAATCGTCCCCGGAAGCAGAGAATTCAACCCGTCTTTTGGAACTGGGGATTTCTTGGTCAAAGACTGGCATTGACGATTTTGTATGTGAATGTCCTAAAAATTAGGTTTCCAGAGGCTGTTAACAAAGCTGTAAGTATGCAAGAGTGCACGTGGCCACGGCTGAGTAAATAGAGTGAATGCAGTTCTGAGTGTTTCATTATTGTTGTAATTTGGCACTCATTTTGCTGTCTTAACTTTCTTTATGCAAGTATTGCTAACCATATTTCCCTTAAAATAGAGCAGAGATATCAAGTCTGTCCATACCTTAAAAGGGGGAAATATTAGACCGAATCATATGTATCCGTGACTCTTTGGGGCTATAATCGTTCTCTTAACGGGACTGTGGGCTAAACATCGAGGGAAGATCATAACTGGGGGTCTATCTTGTCTTGTAGCAATTCATTGATTTTTTTTGACTATTTGTATATGCTTTGATGTAATTTTATATGTCGTGAGAGAAGTTTGTTATGATAATTAAACTACTCAATAATTATTCCAGCGTGTCGGTCAGTTTCGTTCCAAAATATCTATATAATCACTGTTATAGTTTTCCCACGTCTGTGTGTTTAACTGTCGTCACTTGAATGTGCGTGCACGTGAGTGGATAGAGATATATTAATATATATATATATATATATATATATATATATATATATATATATATATATATATATATATATATATATGTATGTTTAGACTGTCTGACTCCTCTAAATCTGTCGTAGAAGATAGGTGAAAGAGAGAAGATTTCTCGATTTCAGAGACAGCCTCTATCACACTAGTGGAAATCTATTGCTATTACTATCTATCACTGTGACTATCACTTATTCTAATCTAATCAGAAGGGACCAACCCAAGTCTTAATTCTCCTATCAAAAATCTACGACATGTAGAAAATATCTCTTTAACGTGAATGAACTGCTTTTCTTCTGGAAATTATCTTCCGTTGACTGTTAATATTCATGTGTTGATCTGAAGTTATCTCATGTACAGTATATTAATTCACTTTTTTATATAGATGTGTTTTTCTGTCATGTCTAGCACCCAATCCATTCTTCATTTTTGTGTGTTTGTCATGAAACTTGTCTATATGGTTATACATAATCATCAACGTTCTTTTCGCTCCATAAGGAGCATGGAGTTCCAACGTCAGCTGGTTCTCTTACAGGAAGCCTGTACCAAGAAATGTCTTGCTCCTGCAAGGGTGGTTTATGTACCAATTTGTTATAAATGATGAGATTTGCCAGCCTCATGTAGACCACATATTAGTCGCCTTTATCGACGTGCCTAAACAAAAACAAAACACAAAAACAGCAGCGTTCTGTGAAATAAAATAGCCCACGATTTGTTGCTTGGTTTCAATTCATGAGCAGACTGTTATTTCACGTATGTCATGTGATGATTTGTGTTCTTCACTGCTGTCTTTAAGCTCGCCTCTAAGATATACATTGAGTTTAAAAATTATGTTTACACACATTAAACATTTATATTTCGTAAACAACATATATTAATTTTAAGTTTCTTTATCAAATTTTAAAGCTAAGACAATTTTTTTTTTCACAATAACATAAATTAGTTTAAATGTACAAAATGCTCACCATCACCATGAATACGTCAGCGACATCTCTCACCAACTTCCAGAACTATTTTAGAATTGTCGTTATTTCTTAAAAGCGTTATTGAGCGTTATCTGTCATTTTTTTAAATTAGTTAAAACAACATAATTTCCACAAACAAATTTTCTATTTCTTAGATTTAAAATGAGATAAGTAAAATTAAAATTGTGTATTTTGTTCATTACATATACTTGTTTAGTGTGTATACGTAATTTTGAAACACCTTGGTATGTAGAATCACTTTTTATTCTCTGTTTGTAGATTTAGCGTGTAGGTTTCTAACCTACTTACTTTTTTCTGTAGAGATCATTGCGCCAGGAGGCAATCTAATCATCAGACTTAGTTTCCCGTCAGACGCAGATTTCTGCCCTTTTACATTCTTTGCACTCTAGGGAAGGTTGGGAAAAAAAAAGGGGGGGGGGGGGGCAACTACTAGGTCATTGTTCCCAAGTATTATTCTACTTTCCTCTAGCTCTGAAACTAATATGTCTCTCTGTCTCCTCTATTTCTGATTCTCTCTCTCTCTTACGCTCTCTCTCTCTCTCTGTTTGTGTGTGTTTTTAAAAAAATTATGGTTTTTTGTTTAGAATAAAAAACGTGTCCCATCATGCAATCCACCTGTTGTAAGTTAACGGGGATCTTTGAAGAGACAAACATAGAATGGGACCAGTGCACATTACAGAGTGGTTACAGCGCTGGTCTCTTGTGACAAGGGCGCCGGGTTCGATTCACGACACCGTCATGCTCCAGTCTACCCAGCTGTAAATGGGTACATGACTTTGCTCAAGAGTTAGGGAAGGAAAAGACAGCAAGAAAAGGAACTTCTCGATGCTGGACCTAGTCTCTAATGCTTCTATTCCCGGCGGCTGTATCTGTTTTCTGACTACCTTTATCTTTTTACCCTCAGGCAACTCGTACAAGGCGATTAATATTAGGTTGTGGATTGGGCTGGCTACCTGATCATGTAAAACAAACACTGAAACAGAAATCACAGAGCTTGGTGCAGGCTACCTGTAAGGTGACCAGGTGCAGGCTACCTGTAAGGTGACCAGGTGCAGGCTACCTGTAAGGTGACCAGGTGCAGGCTACCTGTAAGGTGACCAGGTGCAGGCTATCTGTAAGGTGACCAGGTGCAGGCTACCTGTAAGGTGACCAGGTGCAGGCTATCTGTAAGGTGACCAGGTGCAGGCTACCTGTAAGGTGACCAGGTGCAGGCTACCTGTAAGGTGACCAGGTGCAGGCTACCTGTAAGGTGACCAGGTGCAGGCTACCTGTAAGGTGACCAGGTGCAGTGACGGCTTCATGCTCCGAGAGGAGCGCAAAGGAAAATGATAACGATTATTTAATTCATTTGAGTTGAACTTTCTAGGTCACGTGATCACGGCAGCGACGTAGTCTCTGGGAATACAGTAATCATCCACTTGACTTGAATAGTTCGCACATTCATAAGTGTCTTGACTACATAGCTTCCATGTGCGTTTTATATTACACATTCTGCTATCAGTGACCTTCACTTTCTATCTATCTGTATGTCTGACTTTCATTCATTCATTCATTCACTAATTCATTCAGTCCGTCTGTCTGGTTGTCTCTGTCTGTTTACATGACCTGCCTGAATGTTTCATGTTACACATTCTGCTATCAGTAACCTACAATTCTGCGTGTACGTCTGTTTGTCTCTGTCTGACTGTCTGTCTCTGTCTGTCTGTCTACGTTACCTCCCCTAGCTTTTCAAATTTCACATTCTGCTATGAATAACCTTCACGTTCTCTCTGTCTAGCTGTCTCTGTCTGTTTGGTTCTATGTCTGACTATGTATGTCTGTCTACGTTAACTCCCTGGCCGTTTCTTATTACACATTTTTCTATTAGTAACCTTCACGTTCTGTCTGTGTGTCTGCCTGTCTGTCTGTCTCTGTTTGTTCCAGCCCATCCAATGGCAGACTTTTCAAATATTTCATGAGTTCCGATTAAATGCCAGCCTAATCTGATTTGTTTCGAATTGTTGTCAGATATACTATATGGATTTGATTTTTATTTTTCTCTTTTGTTTTGTTGGTATTTTTCCCATCAATTTCATTGTTTTAAAAAACATAATTAATTTGTATTCTGATTGGATACTGCAACTGTATGCTGTTATATGACCCTTATAATGTTTTATGCCTATAAATTAATACTTAAAGTGCGTATGGGAATGACATAATGAAAGGATACAGTATGCAAGATGAGAGAGAGAACGAGCGAAAGGGAGAGAGAGAGATAGATAGAGAGAGATAGATAGATAGAGAGAGAGAGAGAGAGAGAGGGGGGGGGGGGAAGGGCAGAATATTAGACTGTCTTGAACGCCCTTTTTTCATTTCGTATACGGACATTCTTCGGCCAAAAGAGTTGAATTTTAACACGTTATCAGAAATGTTATTTCATTGAATCACAACCTTCATTATTAGAATCACTTCCCTGTCTCGGTCCCTACGGAGTTTGGAGCCACTACTGCTGCTAGCTTTTTTGTAAGAAGCCTGCATCAAGCATTCTCATGCTATTACAGCGTTAGTTTCTGTGGTAATGTGTTTTACAGGATGAGGTTGCCAACCATATGTATAATCTCGTATGAGTCGCCTTGTACGACATGCTTGAAGGGGTAGTAGTGTTTTTCTTTCTTTGTCTCCTCAGAGACCCCCGGGAGCTAAAAGGGGCGTGTCTATGTATACACCTGATATCAGTTGTTGATGTAATATCTTCTCTTAAGACATTCATCACTTATCATCATCCTCATCACTATCATCAAGAACATTTTTCAAAAAGCATTGTTGTTGAATTTACTTCATCAAGACTGAGATTAAATCAACCATTGCTCTAAGTAAACAATGCTTGTAACTAAGGTTATCCACGCATGAGGACACACCTTGTCGCTCAGGCGAACACATTTGGCTACTGTAATATTATCTTCTATTACACCCTGTCACGCACGGCTTGTTATAACTTTTCATAGAGTCGAGATCCAGAGATACACCTGCTGAAAAAAAACATGGGAAATATTTTAAGCCATGATGTGCAATCATTTAGTTTGCAATACCATGGCGAGTGTATTTCGCTTGTCAGAGCTAATATTGTATCTTAAATATAATATTATAAAGGTTTTTTATTAACCCAACAGGGATAAATATTGTGTTAATTACAAATGATTTCAATGAACAGTTAAAGGGCAATTAAAGAGGAAAAAATTATCTAGTAACTAAAAGTTATTGCTCATCCCTAACGGATATAACAAGGGTAGATAACAAGGGTTTTTAGGGGCGACAACAAAAGAATAGGACCACCGCCATCTCAAGCATGTTGCAAGAGGCGACTAACATGAGGTTGTGTATGAGGTTGTGTATGAGGTTATCAGCCTCATGATACACAATAAATTGCTACGTGAACCACTGCTACAAGAGTACATAAATCTTTTGCAGTCCTCGTGCAAGTGGGCAAGCTGTAGGGGTGGCACCATCCTCAGTTTGGAAGCGAAAAGTGAAGTGAATTTTTTATTATAATAGTAATAGCTCCTTCAGTCATGGCTCACTATGGGAATGTGCCCCTGAGGTGACAACACTATATACACGCTCTGAAGGCCAGCACGTGACAACAAGAGAATTATTTAAATGGAGATTAGAGCCGGTGCAAGCTGTCAGATAAAGGAGCTATATCGTGCAAAAACGCATACAAGGATGGATAGACAGAGTAAAACTGACTGTGGATATTGGAATAGAACATATGATAAATAGACGATCAAGAAAAGATTGTAAGTGAACAAAAAAATTGCGTAGTAGCAAAGATATTCATGTACCCGGGAGTGGCAAACAAGAACAAGAAGGAATAGAAGAAGAGAAAACAAGGAGAAAAAAGAAAAAGAAGATAAAAGAATAGCAGAGCACAACAGAAAACATACATAATAAGAAATAACAAGGAAAAGTAATTACACAGAATAATATTATTAACGAGAAGACGAATAAAACAGGAAGGAATTGACAGAGAGAGAGGGGGGGAGAGAGAGAGAGAGGGAGAGAGAGAGAGAGAGAGAGAGAGGGAGAGAGAGAGAGAGAGAGAGAGAGAGAGAGAGAGAGAGAGAGAGAGAGAGAGAGAGAGACAAAAAAGATAAAAAAGAAGAAATGGGTGAGTAAGATGAAAGAGATTAAAAAGATATATATCATGGAAGAAGTTAACGGAAAAGAATGAGAATGGCAATAAGAAGGATACTAATACAACAATTGATTTAAAGCAACAGGAAATGACTATATTCAGATGGTAATGTAATCTTAGAGCGATAGATGTGACACATGCGTTCCGAATGAATGCAGTTCAAAGAAATACATTTGTTAGTGAAAATAGAAACAGTTTGTTTCAACGGAAGAGTCTGAATGTTGGTAAAGAATGAAGTGTACACTGAGAAACAAATCGTGGGACAATTTGTGATGTTGAATAGATGTACCTTGACTCATGACCAGAAGGTTAAAGGTTGAGAGTTAGATTGCTCATTATATATGCAGTCAGTAAACATCGCTTTTGACAGCGGACAATTGCTTGCCAGAGTCGAACGATGTGGTCTAGTGAGGCAAAAATTGAACTCCTTTAGAGTTATTGATGAAATAGTTACGGTCAGTGGAAAAAGTAACAGTACATTTGCAAGTGTGTCTTCATTATTATATTTTAAAGTGCAAAGATTGTAAGCAACACGATCCTTCTAATGTATGTACAGTGTTTACGAGAAATTATTTCAATAATGATATTTATGATTTACATAAATGACAGTATTATCTCTATCCGGAATTGAAATACTATAGTTATTGTGAATCAAGAAAGTCTCGCCTATTTTATTGAAACACGGAACATTTGACGTAGCATAGTGTTTTAACAGTAACGTCAACATTTATGTCACTATCCTTATCGTTATTCATTTGTTAAAGAAAATATTATGACATTTTGTGGAACCTTCGGGGACCAGAATTGCTCTTTTACTTGATGTATATGTCATGTACTTCCATGCTCATTGGGATAATTAACTCACACCACAACCTGTATACTTTATCTGTATTTTTATTACAATATAGACAAAAACAAAGAGCAGGGGAAAAAACGTATAAAGAGACGAAGACAGGGGTAAAAAATAAAAAAAATAAGCAAATTAGAGGACATGAAGTTTGGAGAAAGGAAAACAGGAGGCGCATAAAGAAGGGAAAAAATCTTTAGAAGTAAAACAGGGAGGGAAAAAGAAGAAAACAAGCAGATAACGAAGCAGGACACAAAAAAAAAACTGATACAATTAAACGAGATTAATATGATGTAGGAAGGAGAAGAAGAAGGGGGCAAATTAGGAACAAAAGAAATATACAAGCGAACATATATGAAAGTAGATGAAGAAGTAGAAAAGCAGTTTGTTTGAGATGGAGAGCTAATAAGGAGAAACTGAAATGCAAGAGAAGCTGAAGCACACAAGAAAGATTAAGCAGAGAAGGGAGGCTAGCAAGGATAATCTGACGCCCAACAGAAAGAAGAGGAAGAGAAGGACGGCGAATAAGTGAAGCTAACGTACAAGACAAACCCAAAAAAGAAGAGAAGAACGGCGAATAAGTGAAGCTAACGTACAAGACAAACCCAAAGAAGAAGAGAAGGAAGGCGAATAAGTGAAGCTAACGTACAAGACAAACCCAAAGAAGAAGAGAAGGAAGGCGAACAAAGAGATGATGAAGCAAGAAAGAAAGAAGAAGAAAACAAGATGGAAGTCGAATAAGGAGAAGCGGAAGAGATGAAAAGCAAAAATAACCGAGATTGTTTTAACATGCTTCTTGATACGTTTTTGACAACCTTCCTTCCTGGACCGACGCAATGACCTCTCTATTTTTGTCCTGCATCCCATCTGAAAATGATATTTGGATCATTAAGTTATCTCCGCATGCTTCCAGGTTTCCTCAGGCAGTTACAGCGATCCACGAGAAAGCATGCCGTCCTAAATATAGGATTGGTGATAGTAAATTGTAGCTTGTTGTATGTGATAATGAACACAAAACAAGCCAACTAACATGTATACGCAATGGGGTAGATGCTTAGGTTGCCACGCATACTTACTTACTTACTTAGTCGTTCCCCTTCTACCGTGAGGTGTAGAGGTTTGGAAGAGAGAGCGCCAGACTATATTATCGGCTGTCTTCCTCCTGGCCTGATTCCATTCTAGCACTCGTCCTTCAAAGATTGTCTAATGTTGTCCTCCCAGCGGAATCTGGGTCGTCCTGGGGGACTGGATCCCTGGCTCTTTGTTTCCCATGCTTGTCGTGGTAGCCGATCTTCCCCCATTCTGCAGACATGGCCAAACCATCTTAGTTGGGACTGTTCTACTTGGGTCTGCAGGGGGTGGGATTTTAGGCATTGACGTATCGTCTGGTGCCACGCATACTAAAATTATAAACGTTTTTGAGCTTATAATAATAAATTTATCATGTTTGTTTCCACACACACACATACATACATATATATATATATATATATATATATATATATATATATATATATATATATATATATATATATATATATATATATATATATATATATACACACACATACATACATAATACATACATACATACATATATACGAATCTTTATATTCCATAAAATACATTGATATATACTGACAACATGGCATATTGGAGAATCATTAAAAGTTATATAAAGTGTGGAAAACGTCCCAAGTAGTTCTACGTGGGTGTTTTTGCATCGAATGTTTGTGTTACACATTTTACATCGAATGTTTGTGTTACACATATATAACAATCTTTAAGCTTTCTAAAAGACATTGGCATGCAATGATATGGTACAACATACCAAACAGGAGAATTATTAAAATTTACAAAATGTGTATCGAATACCTTCCAAGTAGAACAATATGAATGTTTTTTTTTTACATGGGGGTTTTATCAGAATCTTTGTTTGCCATAAAATACATTGAAAGGTAGTTGAGTGAGATACTAAATGTAGCATCAAATACAATAGTTGTTTGGTATATTAAACAGAGCACTATTCGGATTATACTTAATAAAAGTGTGGAAAACATCTCCAATAATTTAAAATGGGTGTTTTTATTTACATCGAAGTTTCAATATTCTGTAAGAACTTATAATTGCACTAATGCTGACATATTTACATAAAACTTTGCATTAAAATTTCCGTAACCCCAGCGACATTAATCCGCTCACACACTTTGCTGCACTGTCCCAAACTACCAATTATCAGTACGATAACATGTGTACGATAGCCTAATTTGCTAATTTCTGCGGTCAGTGGCGAGTACTTATCAAATTTATGCTGGTAACATTTATCTAAATGGATATCATATGGTATTGCTACTTCTACTAGAAAAGCTGATATATATATATATAAACATACACACACAGGGAAAAGATAAAAATAATGAGAATAAATGCAGGAAATGGTAACAAGGTGGAACTTGAAGAAACACCATTACAAGATGTGGAACCATACACACATCTTGGCAGCAAGAAAGACAAAGCTGGAGGGACAGACATTGATTAAAAAAAAAAGAATAAAAAAAGCGAGATGAGCTTTCATTGCATTGGGAAATATATGGAGATCAAGAGAAATAAAGTCCAACACAAAAAAAATAAGTCCTACTGTATGGCTCTGAAACATGGAGAACAACAAAAACAACAACCAAAAAGCTACAGACTTTCATAAATGGGTGCTTGCGAGGATAGATGGACTAAAATGGTATGCCAAGGTCACCAATGTGGAACTGATGACAAGAAATAACAAGTACCAGTGGAACAAGAGTTGAGAAGAAGATTCTGACGATGGACAGGACACACAGTGAGGAAACATGTTGATAGCATTACAAGGCAGTCCTTGTTCTGGAACCCATATGGTAAGAGAGGTAGACCAAGAAGCACATGGAGAAGAGAACTGTATACGGAGGTGACAATGGTGAGGGAAACATGGAAAGAACTTGAGCGGATTGCACGTGACAGGAGGACTTGGCATGTGTTTAATGAAGGCCTATGCTCCGTGGGGAGCTAAAGGATATTGATGAAGATTGTACTTAGATGATGGTCATATAAGGATGACTCCAGATATGCCACCAAGCATCGCTGATGCTAATGAATCTATATATATATATATATATATATATATATATATATATATATATATATATATATATATATATAAACACATGTACCTTCAGAAGTTGTGTTATTGAGCATTAAATAAATACAAAGTGATTAAATTATTTTCACGCGCCTACTGTGCTGGTATGTCTTTGAAAAATGCCATTAGCTTTAAGCATTAAGGACCACTCCTTTCAGAGCTACAGAGGTCAATAAAACGGTATCACACCTTTCAAGATTATTAATGCCTTTGCAAATCTCTCCCTCCGCCCACCCCCCAGATTCAAACAAATTACGAATCATATGGCTGCGCCATCTGAGTTAACCCAGATCGTAGGTACAAGCATATTACCTGAAATTAATATGAGTGAGCCTGGAAATTTAAGAGAGAGCGGATATGTCTTTCAAGTTTCGTTACCTTCCATTAAGCGTCGACGAGAAAGATAATGACCTTAGGTAATGTTCCAAATCAAGCTCTTTGTTATTATAATAACACTCCTAACCCTGTGGAGCACTGGTCTCCACAAATTCACGCCAAATCTTTCTTGCTCAGTGCAATCCTCTCAAGGTTTTAGCATGTCTTCTGTATCGCTTTCAGATCTGTGAAGGTATAGCCTCCCCTGCTTTGCAGTAGTGGTTCAACAGTGGCCAAAACTCAAGCGTATCTAACATGAGCTTCAAAGGTGTCTACCTTTACACAAGATTACTCTTGGCAGATTTGTAAACAGAAGGGTAATGAAGCTCCTATCTCAATGGAATGTCCACGAGATATTCAGATAAGCGAAAACAATGCTGCATTGGCTGAGCATGTTAATTCTACAATCTGCCGACAACTTTTGTGAACAATTAAGCAATGTTAATCTTAGCTCGTTCAAGCCCCCACCTCCACTTTACTCAGTGGAATTCTTATTATTCTGATATAGCTCTGTTTAGGGTGTGCGTAGTAAATTGACTGAGACAAACATGCAGTACATTAAAAATGATTAAATCGAAGTTAAATTTGTATAATTACAAATAACAAAATTTAATAATATCTTCAGTTTTAACAGTTTAAAAAATTGAATAGTTTAAAAGAAAAGGTTCACCATTGATGGATAGTAGGTTCTACGGAAAAAAATTCACTATGGCAGCTGATGTATTGCACTTAGCTGTCAGTGGTTGTTTCATCTTCCGCTGGGTTGGTTCCTGATGGACTGATCACTGACAACGCACGTAACTGGTCAAGGATGAAGGGTGCAGCTCGTTCCCAGTAGTGTCAGAGAAAGTCTACAAAATTGGTCCCTCGTCTTAAAGCTCAGGCCACTGTTCCTTTCTTGTTCCAGAGATAGTACCCTTCAACTGATACCCCCACCAACTATGGTAAAAGAACAGAAACGAAAACGCTCTCCTGAGTATTGCGTTTCCCGACATATGATGATGTATCCCCTATTCCTATTCCACCATTCCTCTACTCAGAATTTACCCTCGATGAGAATTAACTTAAATCCCTCGAGAGAACACTTCTTTTACATTTAAATTGAATAGCTTATTCAAACATTTAAAAACTTTACAAACTTTACATTTAAATGAAAAGGTTAATAGTACAGATATAATATGTTTACATTTACATTTCCACTGATTGAAAATTGTTCACAATATAAATTAAATACGTTTGAAAAGTTTGAAACTTCTATTAATTTTGAAGGGAATATGTTAACATCGACATTTACACTAGTTTGAAACTGTAAGTATTATAATTAAAATGTATATCATTTCTTTCATCTTTCCCTCCCTGCTCCATATGGAACTTGGGACTACTGATGCGTTTAGTTCTACTCAAGAAACTAGTAACCAAGCAGTCGCCAGCCCGTTCAGTGGTGGTTCATGAAATCACCATTCTATGCGCTGAGGTTACCAGCCTCAAATGACTTGGACATCCACTAGCGATTTTCACATATTAATATTCACATGGTAATATATACATATTAGTTCACATGCTAGTAATGAAAATATAGAATGTAAAATTAAAATGACAACGAACGCCAATCCTGGCTCACATACTTTTTGCTCGTATGAATGAAGTTAAGGCATTAGTCGGTGCATTTTTACACGTGTACTTGGGGTCGTTAACTTTAACTTTAATTCTTTCTCTGACTCCGTGTGTTCAGTTTCCTCTGAAATTCCGGTTTTCCTTATTTAAAACGATATATATTTCCTGGCTGTTTTGTGTCCTGATAAAAACTTCAATAAAAGGTGTCCGGTTTGATATGATGGAATTCAGAATTCTATGCTTCTCTCTGGCAAGGTCTGGTTCTGACGTCTTGGCAAGCGATCTTCACAGTGTCTTAACACTGACACGTGTCAGGTTATATTCACTGTCCTACCCACGTATCTGTTTGTTATGGAGCTAATTAAAAGCTCCAATCATTTCAAATATGCTGGTTGGGGAAAGGAAGGGGGGGGGGATATTTCAAAATATTCCTGACATAGAAAAATTGTGAACGTTATGTAGGGGTCAAGTCTTCTGTATATGGCATGAAAATATCCGATCCCTGACAGGCGAACTCACCAACACATGTGTAAACGCATACGACAATGTGTTTCAGATGTAACAAATTATTTTCAAAATTACTGAGATGTTCATTTATGACAAGGATCACAGTTTGCCAATAACTTTAATAATCCAAAGAAATTTTCAGTATTGCTTTCCTCTTCCTGTCTAAGAGATTCCTTATGACCACGTAATGCAAGATTCTGAAATGCCAAAAGCTTTATGTAACTGAGAACTATGTGGATGTAACGACTGTTGTTTGTTTATGTTTGTAGTGGTAGGGGGTCTATTAATTGGAGTACATCGTCCTGATAACAAGAATGCATAACGGCTTGTCATCACAGGACATGACAACTGGCAGAAGAACATAAGTCGCCTGGTAATGGGTCCACGATACACGTAGTACAATATTTATTTAGTTCCTTCACAATACAATGGCAGACATTTGAGAAATTGTTTACATTTGTCTCCTCAAATAAATGCATGGTCATTCCATAAGTATATAAGCATGCATGTTGTTATATCATATATATATATATATATTCGTCGCATCTATTCAGTTCTGGCCATTGTATTAGGAGGTGCGTGTCAACCACGGGCACCCAAGTAATGCGGACACGAAACGTGAATTTATATTTCTTGAATAATATAATTCTCTACAAGGTGCGGAACTTCTTCATAAGCTCGGGACCCTCTTAACGATCGTTGAAAACAAGTGGCGGCCTTCGAAAACATAATAACGCCACATAAAGGTACTAAGTTTCCTCCACAACTCCGGGAGCTAAAAAAATACGTCTTGCTCGGACGAATGAAGTATACGAAAGGCCCAGAATATTAGCCGTTAGAATAGATTAGCGCCACCGTGTTACGTCACTGACAACCGGTGACGCATCAAAGTATACGGCGTTCAATATAAGTTAAAGATCGTGCAAAACATGCATTACCACACATATTAACTTTATTCCTTAACAGTGGAGACCATCTGTTCATTTATGTTTCTGTTATTATTTGAGCTTCAAGCTTTACGTCAATGATTCCTCTGTTCTGTGATGGACGAACTCAGCTGACCCGGATTGACCCTGAATTTTGTTGAATGAAAGAGTACGACCCTTTGTAACGACCCCTTCGTATAGCATCAGTGGCACTGAATATTGTTGTAATTCTTGTCATACGGGACTTCTTTACACGTGGATTCATTAGCTATGCAACTGTTCCACACAGAGGGCAAACACGTTTGCTGATTGATATGCGGACAGTTTACCCATCGTTCATTCTGGTCATCGCATTGATTTAAGGAGAGATTAAATCACGCCCACTAACATCTCTTGAACAATCATAGGCAGGTATTTTAACGAACTTGGCCAGTGGGGGGCGTTGCCAGAATCAAACAGATAATGCGACCACGATCAAAGAGACAGACTGAGGGATTTCAGGGGAGACTATCGGCGCTATCAAAGACAGTAGTGGTCCGTGATACGAGACGCAGTTTCTTGCCGCTATTTTCGCGCCTCGGTGTCAACCGCAGAACCGATCGCAGGGAAAGCGAACGGGGAAAGCCGAAACGGGCAGCAGCGAGCGGAGATACGGAAACCAGGGTGCGGATTCTCTCCTTGATTTGGCGGTCAGATCCCCCAAAGTTCCTGGGATGAAAAAGGCTGTCAAGTTTCTCATGTCCCACTCAACTTACATTCCATTTTAGATAAATAGACCATGAAGAATAGACACTTTATCTCTCGCTGGCCAGACCTTTACAGAAGCACTAGCTTTATTGAAATCTTGTTATAGATTTTCCCCTGGATATATATATATATATATATATATATATATATATATATATATATATATATATATATATATATATATATATATATATATTGCAGTGATTTCTATTCTGTGCAAAGCGGTAATATATATTGCGTAAAGTGATCAGTGGTCTAGTTCAGTCATTCTATTTCAATGGATTTTGTGTTAATTTAAATCTATTAAATTAAACCATCTCAATAGTTCCAGTTGTAAATATAACGATCTATCTATTATATTATTTCAAAAGATAATAGATGCTTAAATTAACTTTTAAAGTCGCGAAGGAATTTATAATTAATAAATTCAGTTAAGTCCTAGTTTCATAGATGTGTGTTTTAACCACTAGAATTCGCGCAGTGTTTATTAAATACATAATTAAATACTCGAGTGTATTATAGGCTTAACGGGAAATTTATCGCGCTTGATTTTTCGGTATGTTACATGTCTTTTTTCTTTCATACAGAGTGATCGTAACCTGCGGTCCCAGCTAAATAAAGAAAGAAATAAAGAAATCATCCTATAAACTTCCAGTCATATTGAAGAAACATTTCTTTTAAATATAATCTTTGTGGCGGTCCTTTGCGACCTAGCTGTCATAATTAAATGAAATAAAGCCCACCCAAGAACATTTAAAAGAACAATCGTCAAATTACCATTACAAATCAGTAAGACAAACTGGAAGGTAATCATCGCCAGTAGCGATAATACATTTACTGTTTACTGTGAGAGAGTACATATTTTCCTGACTGTGACTGAGCCTAGTTTTTCCTCAATTGGATTTAATAGAATTTTCCGGTCAGTTACTATCATCACGCATTGAAGGAATTTTACCATAGCGGAAGATTAAAAGAGACCACTTCATTTCCACTCCTGTGCCGAACTGTGTCAGTGCCATCCCATAGACTCATTTTTTTATATAATAATAACACAAGAACTCTTAGTCTTCAAGTCTTGCGATAAGTGAGAATATTTGTTACCAGCAAAACCTCGCAAACATCTGGGGCGGGACATCGAAGTGCTAGACTGTTTCACATGTCAAGAGAATACTTGCTGTTGTATATACTTTTTATGGATCGTCTGAGGCTGCATTCGGTAAGTGTGTGAATATATGAGTGTGGATCCTCACGCGTGTGCATGAATGACAGGAAATTTAATCTTTTTTTCTCTTGTAACCCTTTTGTTAACTTTCGTGCCTGGTAATATAATTTTTCTGTACTCCCTGCACTGTTCTTTTAAGGGGGAGGTGATAATTGGTTAACTCTGTTTTAAACCCCCCCCCCCCCCCTCCTTTCCATTTGCTTAGTAAAGGGAAGAACAGCGGGGAAGAACAGGTTTTTTCTATCACCCATACCTAACTTTGTAACACCTCTATCAGAGCAATTAACTTCACTGTTAGGTTAACGTATCCATGTTCCTGATATTATCTATCTCTGGACTGGGTTTATCTTGTCTAATAAGCGGGAAGGGCTTAGTCGATACCAATCTTCTTTACCCCTCCCAAACTTGTTATTTGCATTTGTGTACTTATGATAATTTATGTAATACCTGATATTTGTTAGTGATTAATGTTTAAGGTTAATAAAATCACATAAACTCATTTAGTACTGTGTTGGAGATACCCAAAGCCCAACATTTCCCCTATTCGTTTAATATAGTTTGTATCTACGTCGTCTGTGTGTTTGAAAACACCAAATCGGTGTGCGCGCAGAGGGGTGTCTGGAAAACTGGCAAATAATTGTTTGTCCGGGAGAGTGGAAGAGAAGATTGAGAGAAACGATTTATCGTAAATAAGTCTGTCTTTACTCTCCTCCAGCACTCTGTGAAGCAACTATTTAATCTCTACATTTTCTATCACTGAGCTTTCCATCATCATTTTCCACTCTAAACCGGACCACTATTTCTAAGACTCTTTCTCTCAAAATAAATTTACGACAATATTTGGGATAATTTTGAGATACATTTGATGCACAAATATTTGTGGGCTGGTCCTGGGATCTTGAGCTACATTTGAGGCAATCGCATAGCCGGGATAAAGATATTTTGAGTCTGATTTAGTCTGGGTCTAACTAGGTAGAGTGTGAATGATCTGTCTGTGTGAATTAGGGAAATAAATAAATAATTACACCCCTAGACAAACGTTCTTTAAGTATTTGGGTTGTCCACACAGCATATTTACAGGTTGTTTTCTCTCCACAGCAGTAGAAAGTACAGATAAACAAAAATATTTGCTATTTTAATTATCCTCTGGCGGAGATAATTCAATTTCTTTCTTTATAAGAGTTGCTGGGATTGCGTGATTGTTTTACAGTCACTAAAGGTTTTTGAAGTTAAAAAGAGTTGAGCTTAGCTAAAGACGGATTGTTCTGATTTAAAAAAAAAATTAAGTTAACAACGTCTCATCTCAATAATTGACTTTAGGGACGGAGTTTGTTGTCAGAGATTTAAAATTTAGGGAAAATTTTTTTTTTCCTCTTAAATTGTTTACTATAAATTTTCTCGACTTTTAGTAATAGTAAAATTTTTTCCAGTGTAACTTACCATTTAGTGGCATAGTCGCTTGCGTTTAGAGCCTTAATTGCCAGATAATAGCAGCGATAAGTTTGCACAGTACAGGTAGGAGGTAACACAGGTAAATTTATACTTGTGTTTTTTCTCGTAGCGGTTCAGAGTTCCTCCCTTTCGCGTTGCTTCTTACTAGTTCTCTAGGCATACTTCATCTTATTCTTTAACAATGGCAGAGAGGATAAAGATGAGGTCCATCTTGAGGCTGGAAGCGAAAGAGGCAGGATTAGATGCAGAAGCTGCAAACGCGTTTATTAACCAGGAATTGGAAATATATGACGCGGAGCAACAGAGAGCCGAAGCTGAGAGGAAGGCGGAGCAACAGAGAGCAGAAGCTGAGAGGAAGGAAGAGAAAGAAGGAACAGAGAGGAGAGAAGCCCAGGAGAGGGCAGATAAGAAAGAGGCGGAAGAACGTCTTTTGGAACAGAAGAAAATTGAAGCAGAGATGGAAACTCGCAGGGAGAAAGAGAGAGACAAGGAAAGACAGCATCAAGTGGCGCTTAAGGCTCTAGAGAGTCGGGGCGCCTCTACTTCGACTAACAGAGAGCCGTCTTCGCCCCAGTCTCAATCAATGGACCTCTCCAGTACTCAATCTGCCCAATTAACTGCAATGTCCTTTTCTTTAGAATCTTTTCCTAGTCCTAACGAAAAAATTGACAGCTTCCTAGAAAAATTCGAGAGACTGGCGAATTTTTATGGATTAGAGAGTACCCGCTGGGGGCTTAAACTCTCAATGTCACTGAAAGGCAATGCTTATGACGTGTACACAAAGCTGGGACCGAATGAACATGATTATGACCTGTTGAAGAAGGCCTTACTACAGCAGTTTGAGATGACTGCCCGAAAGTTTCTGCAGTTGTTCAGAAACAGCCGAAAAGAGAGCACGGAAACATTTCCCCAGTTCTCTTCACGCGTCACGGGTTATCTGACAAAGTGCATTGAATTATCTGACCTACTTCTTTCATATGAGGGACTCCTCGAACTTGTCCTTGTGGAGCAGACAAAATCCACTTTGTCGAATGAAACTCGTAGATTTTTGGCTGAACAGGGGGCAGTCAGGCTGGAAGACATACTCAATAAAGCCGAACGCTATAGCAATGCAATGGCCGAACTTCCCAGCACAAAACGTAAACCCACAGATGAACCATCTCGAAAACAGGATCTAGAGCAGTCATCCTATTCGTCCAATTCCTCTCAACATTATAACCAACGAGATAACAATACCCAGAAACCCCCCCAGGAAAAATCGAAATTCTACAAAACCCGATACCCCCCCAACAACAATTCTGATCAACCCAACAAGCCTACGTGGCAGCGCGGCCACCAGGGTCAAGGAAAAGGAAAGACCCCTACACCAGGAACGTCTGATCAGGGCAAACAAACCGGTGCAAACCGCATTGGATGTTTGCATACAGCCTCGAAAGGTAGAGTCAATGTCAGTGATTCTCAACCTGAGGGGGACCGACCCTCAACTCGAGGAACTGTAATTTTGAACGGTACCTCTACTACTTGTCTTTTTGACACTGGATTAAGTTTTGATTGTATTGTCGCTAGGCACCTAGTCAAACCCGGTCAGGAGACAGAGGAAACCGTCAAACTTAGTGGAGTTTTCAGGAGTGATGCACCCAGGACGCTTCCTATCGCACTGGTAGAAATACACTCTGACTTTGTCAGAGGTGTTATTAAAGCGGCCATTATGGATGATCCTATCTACCCAGTTATCTTGGGATGTAGATATGTGTTCATTGGAAGACCTAAGGAGCCGATTGTGGCAGCGATAACCACAAGAGGGCAAGCCAAGAAGTAGAGGGAGCCTACGCCAAATTTGTTGCCGAATGAACTGAAGGAGGCGCAACAAAAGGACCCTACTCTGGCGCCCTGCTTTAAAAAACTGCCCATGGCTAAGGACCCCAGACACAACGGAGACATCTTTTCTAAGGATGGCGTATTGTATCGTAGAACGGGCAACCCGGACACGGGGAATAACCAGCTCCTAGTACCGACGCAGTACAGAAACCAGATCTTAGAAATGGGGCACTCTCTTCCCTTTAGCGGACATATGGGACAAAACGCCACTATTCAGCGAATAAAAAACCACTATTGGTGGCCAGGAATGAACTCTGACATTGTCAGGTATGTGAAATCCTGCGCCCAGTGCCAACGGGTAGCACCCAAGCACTTGACACCCCCAGTACCTATGGGGCAAATGCCAATAGTAGGGACTCCATTTGAACGGGTTGCTGTCGACATTATTGGTCCCCTGGAAAAGACCAAAAGAAGGAACAGGTTCATCCTGACCTTAGTCGACACTTGCACTATGTGGGCCGAAGCCGTACCGCTACCATGCACTAATTCCAAGCATGTCGCAGAAGCCCTTGTGCAAATTTTTACACGGTTGGGATTTCCTCAACAAGTTTTGACGGACAATGGATCCCAATTCCGTAGCCTGTTAATGGAGGAGATCTTTAAGATCTTGAGGGCCAAACATATCCACACAAGTCCCTACCATCCGGCCGGAAATGGGCTCGTGGAACGTTTTAACGGTACCCTCACCATGATGTTACGTAAGCTGGGTCAGGAGAAACCGGAAGACTGGGACCAATATATATCGGCTGCCTTATTCGCCTACCGAGAGGTACCCCAAGCGTCTACGGGTTTTGCGCCAGCTACACTTTTATTTGGCAGACCTATTAAGGGGCCACTAGAAGCCTTACTTCGGTCCCTGACAGACCAGAAGGCTGACGAGACAGTCGTCTCTGCAAGCAAGTATGTATCTGAACTTAAGGAAAGGCTAAAGCTAGGATGGGATCTAGCTACTACCAACCTTAAGAAAGCCCGCGCTAAAATTACTAAAAGATACAACAAAGCTGCAAAAGAGAGAGAACTACAACCAGGGGAGAAAGTCCTATTGCTACTTCCAACCGGAAGCAATAAACTTCGCATCGGATGGCAAGGACCGTTTACCGTCCTTAAAAAGATCTCACGTACCAACTACAAGATCTCCATCAAAGGAAAGGAGAAGGTCTTCCACATAAATCTACTTAAGAAATATTTGGAAAGACCAGTGCCATCCTCCGAGCATCTCCTGGCTGTCGCCATAGCAACGGAAGACGAGGAAGATGATGATGGTTGCATGGAGTATCCACTGCAACCCACAGAATCCTTTAAAGATGTCAAGTTCGGCGACAATCTCTCACCAGAACAACAAACAGAAACCAGGGCTCTACTAAAACAGTACAGTGCAGTCTTAACGGATGTACCTGGTCGAACAAATCTCATTGAATTTGATATGAAATTAACAAACGAGACCCTTGTTCAAACCAGAGTTTACCCCATCCCGTACGCTAAAGCTGATGCACTTCGCGGAGAAATAGACAAGCTGCGTCAGGCAGGAATTATCAGTGAGTCTACATCTCCTTACAGCTCGAGTGTAGTGCTGTTGCAGAAGCCCAATAAGGAAGTTCGGCTGTGCATTGATTACAGGTTGCTAAACGCTGTAACGGAATTCCAGCCCGAACCTCTCCAAACTGTTTCTGAGTTGTTCACCAAGCTCAGCAAAGCAAAGATCTTCTCCAAGATTGACCTCAGTAAAGGTTATTATCAAATACCAGTCAAGGAGGAAATTAAACCTTTGTTAGCTTTCAGCACTAGCGAAGGACATTACACATTTAATGTGATGCCGTTCGGTTTGCATAACGCACCAGGAGTGTTCACCAGGATGATGAGGAAGCTTCTAGAACCTTTGCAAAGTCCCCATATCCATAATTTCATGGATGACATCTTAATTGCATCGGAAACCTATGAAGAACATATTGCTACGGTTGCTATGCTCCTCAGGAGACTACAGGAAACGGGTCTCACAGCCAGACCTAGCAAATGTCTCATCGGGTTTGAACAGTTAGACTTCCTGGGGCACACTATTTCTCACGGATGCAGTTGGCCTATTAAGAAGAACGTGGAGAAAATAGTGGCAGCAAAAAGACCCCGAACGAAGAAAGACGTACGTTCCTTCATATCGCTATGTGCATACTATCAGAAGTACATCCAGAACTTCAACGGACTGACGGCACCTCTGACTGACCTCAAAAAGAAAGGTTGTCCTGATAAGGTCATATGGGATCAAAAGTGCGAACACGCGTATAGCACTTTGAAAGGACAGTTGTCTGCATACCCCATTTTGAGGTTGCCTGACCTCAAGAAACCTTTTGTACTGAGAGTCGACGCGTCAGGTCAGGGCATCGGGTCAACACTGCTTCAAGCCGATGACAGTGACCTGAACATGCTATTTCCAGTTGCCTATGGCAGTCGGAAATTAAATAAAGCTGAGCGGAACTACAGCGCAGTTGAAAGGGAATGTCTTGCTCTGATTGACGGTATCAGACGCCATCATGAGTTCCTCTATGGTACATCTTTCACGGTGCAAACAGACCACGCTCCGTTAGCATTTCTTGGTGCCAATAAAGGATTTAACGCTAGGATCATGCGTTGGGCCCTCCTTTTGAGCGTTTATTCTTTCAAAGTGGAATATATTCCGGGAAGACAGAACGTCGGGGCTGATTTCCTGAGTAGAAACTGGACTACAGAGGAAGAGGAGGAAGGTGAAGATACCAATCATCCAAAAGTTACCGATCAGGGCAGCTTCGTCGTCATAAATCAAACATGAAAACACGTTTTTACGTCTCAAAAGAGGGGACGATTGTGATGGACGAACTCAGCTGACCCGGATTGACCCTGAATTTTGTTGGATGAAAGAGTACGACCCTTTGTAACGACCCCTTCGTATAGCATCAGTGGCACTGAATATTGTTGTAATTCTTGTCATACGGGACTTCTTTTCACGTGGATTCATTAGCTATGCAACTGTTCCACACAGAGGGCAAACACGTTTGCTGATTGATATGCGGACAGTTTACCTATCGTTCATTCTGGTCATCGCATTGATTTAAGGAGAGATTAAATCACGCCCACTAACATCTCTTGAACAATCATAGGCAGGTATTTTAACGAACTTGGCTAGTGGGGAGCGTTGCCAGAATCAAACAGATAATGCGACCACGATCAAAGAGACAGACTGAGGGATTTCAGGGGAGACTATCGGCGCTATCAAAGACAGTAGTGGTCCGTGATACGAGACGCAGTTTCTTGCCGCTATTTTCGCGCCTCGGTGTCAACCGCAGAACCGATCGCAGGGAAAGCGAACGGGGAAAGCCGAAACGGGCAGCAGCGAGCGGAGATACAGAAACCAGGGGGCGGTTTCTCTCCTTGATTTGGCGGTCAGATCCCCCAAAATTCCTGGGATGAAAAAGGCTGTCAAGTTTCTCATGTCCCACTCAACTTACATTCTATTTTAGATAAATAGACCATGAAGAATAGACACTTTATCACTCACTGGCCAGACCTTTACAGAAGCACTAGCTTTATTGAAATCTTGTTATAGATTTTCCCCTGGATATATATATATATATTGCAGTGATTTCTATTCTGTGCAAAGCGGTAATATATATTGTGTAAAGTGATCAGTGGTCTAGTTCAGTCATTCTATTTCAATGGATTTTGTGTTAATTTAAATCTATTAAATTAAACCATCTCAATAGTTCCAGTTGTAAATATAACGATCTATCTATTATATTATTTCAAAAGATAATAGATGCTTAAATTAACTTTTAAAGTCGCGAAGGAATTTATAATTAATAAATTCAGTTAAGTCCTAGTTTCATAGATGTGTGTTTTAACCACTAGAATTCGCGCAGTGTTTATTAAATACATAATTAAATACTCGAGTGTATTATAGGCTTAACGGGAAATTTATCGCGCTTGATTTTTCGGTATGTTACATGTCTTTTTTCTTTCATACAGAGTGATCGTAACCTGCGGTCCCAGCTAAATAAAGAAAGAAATAAAGAAATCATCCTATAAACTTCCAGTCATATTGAAGAAACATTTCTTTTAAATATAATCTTTGTGGCGGTCCTTTGCGACCTAGCTGTCATAATTAAATGAAATAAAGCCCACCCAAGAACATTTAAAAGAACAATCGTCAAATTACCATTACAAATCAGTAAGACAAACTGGAAGGTAATCATCGCCAGTAGCGATAATACATTTACTGTTTACTGTGAGAGAGTACATATTTTCCTGACTGTGACTGAGCCTAGTTTTTCCTCAATTGGATTTAATAAAACTTTCCGGTCAGTTACCATCATCACGCATTGAAGGAATTTTACCATAGCGGAAGATTAAAAGAGACCACTTCATTTCCACCCCTGTGCCGAACTGTGTCAGTGCCATCCCATAGACTCCTTTTTTATATAATAATAACACAAGAACTCTTAGTCTTCAAGTCTTGCGATAAGTGAGAATATTTGTTACCAGCAAAACCTCGCAAACATCTGGGGCGGGACATCGAAGTGCTAGACTGTTTCACATGTCAAGAGAATACTTGCTGTTGTATATACTTTTTATGGATCGTCTGAGGCTGCATTCGGTAAGTGTGTGAATATATGAGTGTTGATCCTCACGCGTGTGCATCAATGACAGGAAATTTAATCTTTTTTTCTCTTGTAACCCTTTTGTTAACTTTCGTGCCAAGTAATATAATTTTCTGTACTCCCTGCACTGTTCCTTTAAGGGGATGGTGATAATTGGTTAACTCTGTTTTAAACCCCCCCCCCTCCTTTCCATTTGCTTAGTAAAGGGAAGAACAGCGGGGAAGAACAGGTTTTTTCTATCACCCATACCTAACTTTGTAACACCTCTTTCAGAGCAATTAACTTCACTGTTAGGTTAACGTATCCATGTTCCTGATATTATCTATCTCTGGACTGGGTTTATCTTGTCTAATAAGCGAGAAGGGCTTAGTCGATACCAATCTTCTTCACCCCTCCCAAACTTGTTATTTGCATTTGTGTACTTATGATAATTTATGTAATACCTGATATTTGTTAGTGATTGATGTTTAAGGTTAATAAAATCACATAAACTCATTTAGTACTGTGTTGGAGATACCCAAAGCCCAACATTTCCCCTATTCGTTTAATATAGTTTGTATCTACGTCGTCTGTGTGTTTGAAAACACCAAATCGGTGTGCGCGCAGAGGTGTGTCTGGAAAACTGGCAAATAATTGTTTGACCGGGAGAGTGGAAGAGAAGATTGAGAGAAACGATTTGTCGTAAATAAGTCTGTCTTTACTCTCCTCCAGCACTCTGTGAAGCAACTATTTAATCTCTACATTTTCTATCACTGAGCTTTCCATCATTATTTTCCACTCTAAACCGGACCACTATTTCTAAGACTCTTTCTCTCAAAATAAATTTACGACATGTTCTCTAAAAGATTTCTTTCAATTTCATTCCATTGGTTCAAATAATATCGATGATATTTTGCATTTTCGTGGGTGCACGACCTTTCTGATGCTTCCAGTAACTGAACCGATTTTTCTGCTCCAATGAAGACTAATTGTCAGTTGGAAAAAAAATAATAGCAAACAGCAACAACAACAAAAGACTGCCTTTTTCTGAAGAATAAACAAATCAAGAGCGCCAAACTTCTTCTACATATTCATTTTCCAATTTTCTTTTAAGTCACCTTTTATTCATTGCTCGATTTTATGTGCGAATAATAGACCCTTCACTTTTATTTTTAAGATACTTCGAACCCAATCAGATCATTTCTGTCCTCAGTGCATCTGATAAAGTGACTTCCTTTGATGTCTTATGAAACTCCAAGAAGTCTAAATCATGATACTGAATTGCATCTGGAATAGTCTGTGCTGTCTTTTCCTGCTCTTCACTGTTCAAAGTTTCAGTATCTTCTGGCCATAGTCCTTCTTTTGTTGACACATGCAACCCTGTATACTTGAAACTACACACTTCCTCCAACCTCTCCCTTCCAAACACATTCTCAACTGGTGCTGCAGCACACTCGCACCTAACTCTTTCCTACAATTACACATACCTACACATAAATGTGAAGTGGGATAAATGGGATTGTCATAATTGAGTGTGGAATTTTTTGTATTTATTTAAACCATGAAAATGGACCCCCCCCCCCCCCCTTTTTTTCCCATTTTGGCGCCTAGGGCATGTGCCCCGCTTGCCTTACACTAGTTACGCCACTGAATGTGAATATGCTTTTATTTTACTTTTATAACGTTGCATTACTAGAAATTGTTGTGTAAAATGCAAGTGAGAATAAATAAATTCAATATAATAGATGAGAGAAAAGAAGGGCAGAATGTTGGTCGAGCATACGTACCCAATTCTCAACCCTTTGAAAATAAAGTTCATTCGTTCGTTTCTTCCGATCTCCTTCAGTTTATCTAGTAACATTGTTCCGCGCGTTGTCCGCCTTCCTCCTTCATGCCAGATGCATTTAAGTTATATAGCTGTGAGTGAGAGAAAAGTTAGAATCTCTACGTCACTTTTACACATGAAAACGAACAGACAGAACCTAACGTGATATTCCGATCACGTGTCTGTGTAAACTTGTCATATAGAGACTGTTTGTTAATCTGTATGCCTGGGCCTGTTATCTAACAAGGTTACGATAGCCAAGATGGCTGGAATTTATAGTAACAAGCATGCGCAGAATTAACAGAAATGTTGAGCAGCTCACGTGATCGGTAAAACTATCAATCATAACTAAAATATGTATCCAAACCCAACGCTCACAGTCAAACATAAACATAAAAGGTTGACCACCCCCCACCCCCCCCCTGAAGAAAAAAAGGTAATAGTTCTAATGATACGGCCTGTGAAATGCACTTGCCTGACAAGGTTACCAATATTACCAAATTGGGAATATTAATAGTAAGTCAAAAAAATTTTGCAACCACGTCTCCCCAGGAATGTGTAGAACAAAAGTGAGATAATCTGGACACGGGATGGAATAAAAAACTGCCCAAGCGTTATCACGCGCCGTACCAGTTATATATCATAAAGTAGGTCGCGTGGAAGATCAAGTTAAAAAGAAATAATAAGAATAATAATAAGATGGACTGAGAGAGTGGCTACAGATTTCAGGAGTAGGGAATCCATCATCAGCATTCCAACTCGGACGCTTAACGACGTGTCACAAGTTAAAAAAAAACGAAATTTTTTAATTGTTCTCTGTAAAACAAGAAAGCAATTGTACATCTTGTATATAAAGTTATATACAGCATTTGTACAATAAAAATATAACAACTTTAGCAAATACACTCTGTCTGCGCACGCCAGACAGGATATTGAATTACTCTGCTGCTAATAAAGGTAAAGGTAAAGAATCCCGTTACACGCCCATAGAGGCATATTGGGAATATGCTGTTAGTCCCATATTTTCTTGACCATCGGCACACTAGGAGTGATGTCATCAGCATCACGCCGGCCGCCTTAACCTTCCTAGAGTTGCTCTGGCACCCAATTCATGAGGCTGGGTCGACCCCGGAGCCGTTTTCGGTCTAAAAAAAAAATCACACCTCAACTGAGGATCGAACCATGGACCACCGAGCTAGGAAGCCAGTGCACTAACCACTAAGCTATGCTTCTGTTTTCATTGCTTGTTATCATCGTCTCCTTTTTCGCTCCTTATGGTGCATTGAACTACCGCTGCAGATGGTATTCTTGAGGAAGCCTGCACCAACGCACGCACGCTTGCAGCTGTGATTTCAGTACCTACGTGTTTTAGTTGACGAGGTTGCCAGACCCATGCACTGACTTATAGTAGTCGCCTTTTACGACATGCATGAGAAGGTAGTAGTCAAAATGTTTCGTTGTCTCCTCTTAGACCCCTGGGAAACTACTTGGACTTCTTGTCTTACGCTGTTACTTTTAAATAGAATGTATATATTTTTGTTTTTCTCGCATTAGCTTTAGTTGGTATTTTTAACTGAATTTATGTTTGTTGTTGTAGTTTATTGTAAGCTGACAAATTCATCAGCTGTTTTACTGTCGTGCCATCAATACTCCGATTCTTTAATGCTATCTTGCAAATTATTACTATAATTTATTTCTTGTAGACATTTGCAGAGAGTTAACGGAGTATAAAGAGTTAATGTGAATGTAAAATATAACTGTTAGAGTTTGGTTAAACGTCATGTTATTCTCACCTTGGAACTGCCACTATTATTTTTATCTTTATACAAATCATGGATCAACGCAAAACATGCTTTCTTTTGCCCGTATTTTGTGGCTCTAAATTAATATTTGTACTTTAGAACGAAGTATTCGTCTAACACAGCTTACAAAGCATAATCGCACTGAAACTTTAGATTCGTGTTTGAAGTTGTTAAAATTACCTCAAAAATGCCCGTTTTTTTTTTTTGGTTTGGTTTAGTTTGGTTTTAAGGATTATATTCATTGCACACGGACAACTCCATCAGTGCTCCGATCTCATCCCTTAGGTCACACAAGGAGGATCTCAGCACAGTGTACGAGCTCCGTAGCACCGGCGACAATCCCAAAATGTGTATTTAGGAATCGCACATTCTATAAATATATTTCTTTTTACTTACAAGTAAGTTATGATATTATCTTACAAATTTATGTAAATTTTTTTAATGCCCTGTCATCGATCAATACATTCTTGAATTCGAAATTCTAATAACTTCCTGGACCCGTGAGCAACAAAATGCGTTCACTTGGTTCATAATATTATACATATGTGGAACATTTTGAATACGTACGTTTCACGTTTTCGCTTCAGTCTAAAAATGTCATATAAATGATAGAAAATATTTAAAAAAAAAACAACTGGAGTATATGCTGGTTGTCTTTTTAAAAATTATTGCTCAAGGAAAAATTCCAGATTTCTGCTTCAGATGAAACAGATTTAAGATACTATGAATACAGAATAATGTAATGTAAGATCTGATTAACATATAATAAATAATGGAACAGAAATATTCGCAAAAGGAGAAGAATATTATGTTGCTAAAATAGTTTGGAACTATGCATGGCATTGTCTAAGACAGGTATTATTAACCTGTGGTCCATGGTATGGATTCTAGGGGATCCGTGTATATAACCTAACATTTTAATACAAAGTTTTTATATACGCTTTTAAGTACATGTTTTCCAGACAGAAGTCCAAAGCATTCATTGGGCAATCAAGGGAATCCATAGCCCACATCGGACAATCAAGGGAGTCCATAGCCAACATCGGACAATCAAGGAAGTCCGTAGCCAACATCGGACAATCAAGAGAGTCCATAGACCACATCGGACAATCAAGGGAGTCAATAGACTACATCGGATAATCAAGAGAGTCAATAGCCCACATCGTACAATCAAGGAAGTCCATAGCCCACATCGGACAATCAAGAGAGTCAATAGACCACATCGGACAATCAAGGGAGTCAATAGACTACATCGGATAATCAAGAGAGTCAATAGCCCACATCGTACAATCAAGGAAGTCCATAGCCCACATCGGACAATCAAGAGAGTCAATAGACCACATCGGACAATCAAGGGAGTTCGTAGACCACACCAGACAATCAGGGGAGTCCATAGCCCACTCAGACAATCAAGGATGTCCATAGCCCACATCGGACAATCAAGGGAGTCTATAGCCCACGTCGGACAATCAAAAGAGTCCATAGCCCACATCGGACAATCAAGGAAGTCCATAGCCCACATCGGACAATCAAAGGAGTCTATAGCCCACATCGGACAATCAAGAGATTCAATAGACCACATCGGACAATCACGGGAGTCCATAGCACACATCGGACAATCAAGGGAGTCCATTGCTCACATCGGACAATCAAGGGAGTTCGTAGCCCACACCCGACAATCAGGGGAGTCCATAGCCCACTCATATAATCAAGGGAGTCCATAGCCCACATCGGACAATCAAGGGGGTCTATAGCCCAGATCGGACAATCAAGGGAGTCCATAGCTTTCATCGGACAATCAAGGAAGTCCATAGCCCACATCGGACAATCACTGGAGTCCATAACCCACATCGGACAATCAAGGGAGTCCATAGCCCACATCCGACAATCAAGGAAGTCCATAGCCCTCATCCGACAATCAATGGAGTCCATAGCTCACATCGGACAATCAAGGAAGTCCATAGCCCACATCGGACAATCAAGGAAGTCCAAAGCCCACATGGGACATTCAAAGGTGTTCACACAAAATAGGTGAAAAAAAAAACCCTGGTCTAAGGAGATGAAGAGCAAGAAGCTAAACGTCAAAAATGCAGCCCTACCCGGAAAGAGAATTATTTAACTCTGAAACCGAAATTACACGTGCTATATAGTCAAGGTAGTCCCATAGCAGATACCACCGTAAGGGAGTGAAGTGTAAGAGACATGAATATATTAGACCTATCTTTATGAGATGGGGTGAGAAGTTACCTTCCTGGCTTCTATTACCATCCCTAACAGAAGTCAGGTATCCATCTACATGTATGTAGTAGCAATTAACAATCATCATTATTTCCCTTGTTCCCATGGAGCCACAGCAGCGGCTAGTCTCAGGGTGAAGGACGCCAGCTTCAACGCATTCATGTACTTCCGCAACGGTGGTTTCTGTAGAAATTTGTTTTAAAAAACGAAGTTGCCAACCTCATGTACAGCCTCAACTCAGTCGCCTCGTACGACATGCATGAAGAGACAATAGTTCTATTATTTCTTTGTCTCATCGGCAACCTCAAGAAACTTTAATTTATAATGCTGATGCCAAAATGGTAATATGATAGACGAACAACATTCATTTTCTTAATATAAAGGTCAAACAAAATCTGTTTGCAGCACACCTAGTAACAACAACTAGAAAACAACAAATGTCTAAAACAACCAAATGTCTAAAACAACAAATGTCTAAACCAACAAAATGGTCTAAACCAACAAAATGGTCTAAAACAACAAATGTCTAAAACAACCAAAATGTCTAAAACAACAAATGTCTGAAACAACAAATGTCTAAAACAACAAAATGTCTAAAACAACCAAATGAGAGAATAGAACAGCAAGCGTAATACTATAATAGAATGAAGAACAACAACAGAAAAGCTTAACATTCACTGTTACCACACAATAAATTAATTTATCACGTCGATGTAATTATTCTGTTTACGAAAATGCTAGAGCGAACATTATTTATTAATTAAACGCCTGGTATAATAAATTCATTCAGGTAACTGTTAAGCACCGGTTGTAAATGACTTCGAGTAGCTTCTAGTGAAGTGACATTCACAATGTTGCAGGCGTTGGGAGTCATAAAGAAGGAATCAAGGACATTAGCATAAGTAAGCAGTTAATTTTATTTTGGTACACTTTTTTTTTCTTTTTTTTTCTCTCTAACCAGCGGTACTCGAGCTTTCCAGCCCTTTTGGCCCAATGACATGTCATTGCGAGGCTGGGGGGTCAGTGGGCTTTCCTTCCAACCCGGTCAGGAGCTTCGCTCCTTCCCATCCACAGAGGGTTTATGTGCAGGAGCCGTTCAGGTTATTCAGTCAAATTCCCGGTCGTAAACATTCCTTCAAACGCTGACGCCCGGGCTTGAACCTTGAAAACCTGGTCGCCAGTACAACGTTGTAGCCATTACACCAGCGCGGCTCCCTTTGGTACATTATGAGAAGAAGAAAGCTAGATTATAATGTGGTAATTTAATATCGCGTGGCGTGGGGCCTGGCAAACGCATGGCATAAAACAGAGTGCTACAGAAACGACCGCTATAAGAGCACATAAATGCGTTGGTGGTGTATACTTAACTGGGACTATACATGATTAGCTCCATGCTTTGTAAGAAGTGACTAGTGAATTGATAATGGTGATGATGATAAGGATGATAATGATGATGATGATGATGATGGTGAAAGAAAGAAGTAATCAACAGAGCAGACTACCCGTGTATTCCCGGGACCTGATACTGTATATAATTTTAGCCACAAAAACAAGAACCAGACAAGTGCCAGTGAAACGGGGATGAGAAGAAGGCGCTGGCGATGGATAGGACACGCGCTGATGAACCTGTTGATTGCATTACAAGGCAATCCTTGTTCTGGAATCCAAGGGGGAAGATAAGCAGAAGTAGATCGAAAAAAAAACACATTTAGGAGAGAGCTGGAGACGTAAATGAAATAAATTAGGAAGATATGAAATGGCCTTGAGCTATTGTTATTGGTACTGTTGAACAGAATCGACACCATTACACTCCAGGCAAACCCATAGGTGCTCAGTCTCCTTCAACATATGTCAAAATGTATGAATGAAACCTCGAGCTAATGGTACATGACAGGAGGATTTGGCATACGGGCGTTGAAGACTTATGCTTTATGGGAAGCTGAAACGTGATGCATGGGTAAACTGGGGAAAGGAGTTGAGAAATAGTATCACCTACGCCAGTAGGCATGGTACATTAAGAAGAAGAAGTAGACTAGGTGCAGGAAATAGAGCCAAACTCGTCAGGGCCTCCAGATTTACCATCTTGTTATATGAGTTGAGGTTACCACTTCATGCACAACCTTCTACAAATCGCCTTGTTGGAATTGTCTGAGACAGCAGTATGCCTACTGTCACATAGAAAGTTATGTTCTATAAATTGTCTACATTTTCCTCTTTCTTCCACTCGGGTCCTCTAATTTTTTCTGTCACTCTTTACCCTTTTTCATATATATATTTTTTTCGCATTCGTTAGTGCGAATAATATTTTCTTTTCCCATTCGATATTTTACCGTCTTTCTTTCTCATGCTGACTGAAACTCGATTACATAGATGTCACTCTCTGTCGGTCGAATCATAGCTGTGAATATACAGTTCTCGCCAGACATACGTCTGCAGTTTCCCCGGTCAGAGCGCTGACTGACCAGTGTCCCCGGGCGGGGGGTGTGAGAATTCGCTCCATCGGGGCATGGCAGACAGACAGCTGTCTACAGTTTGCAGAAACGCATGAGGTTTTTTACGTTATAAAAACCCGGCGTAGTGTGAAAAATCGCTCCGCACTGGAGACAGGCTGTCTGGGATTTGCAACTCACTCGTACTCTCGGTCACTGATGGCTGTTACGACATGAGGGAAGCTGACGCAGGGTGTTAGAGAAGGGGAGATAATTTCGCTTGGCGAAAGAGTTGGGGCCCTTTGTCTAATTTTAAGATATTGGCCCGAGCTTGTAACTCACTTCACTCATTCTACATTTTACAGTAGACGTGGGCACTTCGTTCTAGAACACTTAAATTTATAAGTGATATCTCTTAGTTTCGTTGTGACATCGTAGTGCTGTGCTTGAGGTATATTAATATTATATATCTAGTATTGTGTGTAGGGTTTAAAGTGTTTAAAGCGTTAAATCGCTCATTTCATTTTAACTAGTTTCTTTTGAACTGAGTGCCTAATTTATAAGTCTGTATTATTTTCTAGTGACGCATACAGTGGAAAGCAGAATAAATAATATTTCTAAGCTTAACAAACTAGTAGCTATAAGGAATTTAATTTAACGGCTAATACTCTGTCGAGAATATTTTATATCAAACTTATAAAATGCTAGACGCGACATCAGTGAATATTGACGGAATACGCACCATATTCCTAATTCCTGATGATCGATTTTATATAACTTATTTCACCGGAAGTTTAAATATAAGTTAAGCTGTAGGCTTGCTGTTTTAAATGTAAGTTATATTGGGTACAAAATATGAAAATGATTTATATGTGCTTTTCTTTTTATACAGTGAAATACTGGGGGTGACCCGAACTTTACCAGCATTTAATAAGAGTTCATAATTGTGAAGAAATAGACAGTCCTTATTTTGAACCACGTGGGTTTCTCAAGTAACACTGATCTGACGGTGCAAGTTAGACAGAAATACTATATCCCACTAACGGGTTTTTTCAAAGACTGTAATGATCAATACTGGGCCTGTGAACCAGATCTTAATTTCTTCCATAAACTCTACGTAAATTTTCTGCCTGGCGGCGAGAATAATTACAATCTATGACATAAACTTTCCGACATTGTTGACAAGTGAGTGGGGAACCAAGATTTTCTGTTTTGAGAGAAGTTGTCCACCGATCATCTTCCTAATTAAGGGAAACTTCGTGTTCTGACATTTTGTGCTCGTTTAAGTCTAATTCTTACCTCGGGAGGCAAGTGACATTAACTTTAGTCTGAAATAACTATCGCCTGAAGCAGACGCTCCCCAGATCCATTTTAATGAAACCAACAAACAAATCTGTAGAGCTGGGATCTGTTTCAGTAAACGACAGTAACAGATAAAAAGTGTGAGTGTCCAAAACTTGCGCCAGCCGGCGAAACCACAACCCGGTTGTAAGTATATCAGGGCCCTGATGAAAGAATCGAGTGAAAGTGACGGAAGGATGTTCGTTGTATAATACCCTCATTTGTTATATGTGTTTTTTTCCTTAGGCGAGATTGGCTGCTTAAGTAACGTGTTACGTTAGAATAGATACTGCTGTCAAAGTCAGTCTATACCTTCAAAGGGGGACAATATTAGACCCTAACCACATGCATCTATAACTCTTTGGGCCATCATCTGTCATCCTAACGGGGCTGTGGGCTAAACCTAGAGTTAAGATCATAGCAGGGGCTATCACCCTTGTAGCATTTTCTTGATATTGTATGACTATGTGCATATGTTTTTCCTTGATGTATTTTTTTTTGTTTTGGTGTTGTGAGAAGATTTTATAGATGATAAATAAAATCTCTCTGGAACTAATCAGCGTGTTGGTCAGCTCGTTCTAGAATATTTACATAAGTATTGTTATAGTTTTCCCACGTCTGTGTGTCTAACTGTTGTCACTTGAAGGGGTGTGCACGTGAGTGGTATGTTCATACATAGTAACATATGTTGTCAATAGTCTGTCTGACTCTTATATCTGTCGTAGAAGATAGGCCTTATAGAGAGAGAAGATTCTTGTTTTCAGGGGACAGCTCTATTTGATTCGCTACCACGGCACTCTTGGGAAAATCTATTTCTTTTACTACTCTCACTGTGTATATCACATATTCTAATCTATTCAGAAGGGACCTAACCCAAATCTTAATACTCCTATCGAAAAATCTACGACAAATGGGTTCTCGTCCGTAGGATTTTTGAACTTAGAATAGGAAGACGAGTACGACAAATAGTTGCTCGTTTCCGGTCTTTGAACTTAGAATAGGAAGACGAGTACGACAAATGTAGACTCGTCTATCTGGATTTTGTACTTAAGATTCTTTATTCTGAAATAGAGTAAGAGTGTGATGTCTTGTGAGTTTTATATCTTAAAATAATTTATCCCCTAGACTAACGATCTGTTTACGGGCGTGCTGACCACACAAACTGATAAGTTTTTTTTCCACAGCATTAAGAAGCATTATACATTTCAGTTACAGGTTGATTGTCGGAATATATGTTATTAATGATTTTGTAATACTAAACGCTGGTAAAGTTTTGTGAGTGTATAACATTCACAACGGTTCTGAAGCAGGAAGGTGTTTGAGCAAAAGCTAAGGAGTGCGTTTCGGACTATTTGTCCAGATTAATTGTCTCCCTCACCCTAACTGTCTTCAGGGGTAAACTTGATAGTGGATTAAAATTAAGGGATTATTTTGCTCTTTAATTTTTGCAATAATTATTTTGCTTTTCCACTGTAGCAACTTATTTTTCAGAAGTAATCTTAACTACCATTTAGTTGGCGTAGTCGTGTTTTGCATTAAGTGCTTTATTGCCGATAATAGCAGCGATAGTTAGATTTTACTTTGGAGGAGGTATCCCAGGGTTAAGGATATCATCTTTCGGATTTTTTGTATTTTTTTTCTCGTAAGTGGTAGGAACCAGAGTATCTTTTTTTCCCTATTTTCTTTCTCCACTAGTCTCAGTCACCGACATAATATGGCCGAGAGAGCAAAGCTTAAACAACTCCGCAGGGACGAAGCGAGAGAGGAGGGACTGGAAGGAGAGGAAGCGAAAGCATTTGTCAGAAACGAACTTGAGAGATACGATGCAGAGAGGAAAGAAGAAGAAGCTACGAAGAAAGAAGCGGAAGACCGGCTATTACAGCAGAGGAAGATGGATGAAGAAATGGAAATCCGCAGGAAGAGACAGCAAGAGAAGGAGAGAGAGGAAAGAGAGAAGGAGAGACAGCATGAGAAGGAAAGAGAAGAGAGACAGCATGAGTTGGCTCTTAAAACTCTAGAATTCCAAAGTCGTGGTGCTGCCTCTGCCTCCAGCAATGGAGAGTCTTCTCCTCATTCTTCCTTAACTGATCCTGCTAGTACTCAATCTACTCATCTCTCTGCTATGTCTTTTCCGCTAGAGTCTTTCCCTTGTCCTAATGAGAAGATTGACACTTGGCTAGAAAAATTTGAGAAAATTGCAACTCTGTACGGTTTAGAGAGGTCGCGTTGGAATATGAAACTTTCCCAGGCCCTAAAAGGTTCTGCTTATGATGTTTATTCTAAGCTGGAAAGTAGCCAACAAGACGACTACGATGTGTTGAAGAAAGCGTTACTGGAGCGCTTTGAAATGAACGCTCGCAAGTTTTTGCAACTGTTTCGCAACAGCCGGAAAGAGAATTCTGAAACTTTTCACCAGTTCTCATCTCGTCTAAAGGGATATCTAACAAAGTGCCTTGAGCTTTCACAGCTCCCCTCTACCTATGAAGGTCTTGAGGAATTTGTTTTAACAGAACAAATAAAGAACACTTTGTCTGCTGATACCCGGAGATTTCTCGCTGAGCAGGGGGCAGAAAAACTTGAAGACATTTTGGAAAAGTCTGAGCGTTATCACAATGCGCTGGCTGAACTACCGGCCACAAAGCGGAAACCGACAGAGGAGCATTTTCGAAAACATAACCTAGAGCAATCTTCTCAGGCTTCTAACTAAAATAACCACAGAGAAACTGGACCTCAAAACCCCCCTCCTGAAAAATCCAAGTTCTACAAGAACAAGTACCCCAACCACCCCAAACAGTCTGATCAACCCGACCGCCCTACATGGCAGCGCAGCCAGAAAGGACAAGGTGGCAAAGGGAGAACCCCTGAGCACGGGACATATGATCAGACCGAGCACACCGAGCCAAAACGCATCGGATGCTTATTGACAGTCTCGCAAGGCGGAATTGTTGACAGTGATTCCAAACCTGTTGGGGATAGACCCTCAACGCGAGGTACTGTTATTTTGAACGGTTCTCAAACTTCTTGCTTATTTGACACGGGGCTTTCTTACGATTGCATTGTTGCCAGAAACCTGGTCAAACCCGGTCAAGAGACAGCAGAGACCGTCCAACTTTGTGGAGTTCGTAAGAGTGATGCACCTACAGCGCTTCCCATCGCATTGGTGGAGATACACTCTGACTTTGTCAGAGGCGTGATCAAAGCGGCTGTTATGGATGATCCCATCTACCCAGTCATACTTGGCGGTAGATACGTGTGTATTGGGAAACCGGAAGAGCCGATTGTGGCAGCAGTAACTACAAGAGGGCAAACCAAGAAGGAACGGGAGCCTGCGCCTAATTTGTTACCTAAGGAACTTAAAGAAGCGCAATACAAGGACCCTACTTTGGCACCCTGCTTTAGGAAACTGCCCATGGCTAAGGAACCCAAACAGCACGGGGACATTTTTTCTGAGGATGGCGTACTTTATCGGAGAACGGGCAAGCCTGACCAAGGTTACAACCAGCTCCTAGTACCGAAACAGTACAGAAGCCAAATCCTAGAAATGGGGCACTCTCTTCCCTTCAGCGGACATATGGGACAGAACGCCACAAACCAACGTATAACCACTCATTATTGGTGGCCAGGAGTAAATACTGATATTATCAGATATGTCAAATCCTGTGCCCAGTGCCAACGTGTACCACCCAAGCAACGAGCACCCCCAGTCTCTTTGGGTGAAATGCCAATAGTGGGAACACCATTCGAACGGGTTGTGATCGACATTTTAGGGCCTTTAGAAAGGACTAAAAGAAGGAACAGGTTCATCCTGACCTTAGTCGATACATGCACTTTATGGGCAGAAGCTATCCCGCTAACATGCGCAGATGCCAAGCATGTCGCAGAAGCCCTCGTGCAGATTTTCACTCGGTTGGGATTCCCTCAGCAAGTGTTGACGGATAACGGATCCCCATACCGAAACCTGTTGATGGATGAGATCGTGAAGATCTTGAGGACCCAACACATCCACACTAAGCCATATACTCCGGCCGGAAATGGGCTCGTGGAACGTGCTAATGGAAACCTCAACATGATGCTAAGTAAACTGGCACAAGTGAAACCTGAAGATTGGGATCTGTGTATTCCTGCAGCATTATTTGGCTACAGAGAATCTCCTCATACTTCCACAGGATTTCCGCCAGCTACACTCTTATTCGGCAGACCCATTAAGGGCCCGCTTGAAGCCTTACTTCAGTCTCTGACAGACGAGAAGGCGGATGAGACAGTCGTCTCAGCAAGTAAATATGTGTCGGTTTTAAAGGAAAGGTTGAAACTAGGGTGGGACCTAGCAACGACTAACTTTAAGCGAGCACGTACCAAGCACGCTAACCGATACAGGAAAGTCGCGAAAGAAAGAGAACTGGAAGCAGGAGAGAAAGTTTTGGTGTTACTCCCTACCGGGAACAACCAACTGAAGATCGGATGGCAAGGGCCGTTTACCGTCCTGAAAAAGATTTCTAAGGCTAACTACCAGATCTCTATTCAAGGAAAGGAGAAGGTTTTCCATTTAAATCTCTTAAAGAGATACTTGGAAAGACCAGTGCCGACCTCCGACCATCTCCTGACGATCGCCAAAACTGACGAAGATGACGATAGTGGCAGGGAAATTCCACTGCAATCACAGGAAATCTTTGAAAAATGTCAGAAGCGGCAACGCTCTTTCAAGCGCGCATGGGAGACATTCCAGAGGAAGGAAACTTTGGGGCAGACTTCATGAGTAGGACTTGCACAGAGATGGAGGGGGGAGATGAGAGGGAAGAGGACAGACACCCTGAAGCTACGGATATAGGAAATTTATTTCCATAACGTAGACATGGAGTGCTTCCATATCTTAAGGGGGGACGTCCTGTCACATAGAAAGTTATGTTCTATAAATTGTCTACATTTTCCTCTTTCTTCCACTCGGGTCCTCTAATTTTTTTCTGTCACTCTTTACCCTTTTTCATATATATATTTTTTTCGCATTCGTTAGTGCGAATAATATTTTCTTTTTCCATTCGATATTTTACCGTCTTTCTTTCTCATGCTGACTGAAATTCGATTACATAGATGTCAGTCTCTGCCGGTCGAACCATAGCTGTGAATATACAGTTCTCGCCAGACGTATGTCTGCAGTTTCCCCGGTCAGAGCGCTGACTGACCAGTGTCCCCGGGCGGGGGGTGTGAGAATTCGCTCCATCGGGGCATGGCAGACAGACAGCTGTCTACAGTTTGCAGAAACGCATGAGGTTTTTCGTTAGAAAAACCCGGCGTAGTGTGAAAAATCGCTCCGCACTGGAGACAGGCTGTCTGGGATTTGCAACTCACTCGTACTCTCGGTCACTGATGGCTGTTACGACATGAGGGAAGCTGACGCAGGGTGTTAGAGAAGGGGAGATAATTTCGCTTGGCGAAAGAGTTGGGGCCCTTTGTCTAATTTTAAGATATTAGCCCGAGCTTGTAACTCACTTCACTCATTCTACATTTTACAGTAGACGTGGGCACTTCGTTCTAGAACACTTAAATTTATAAGTGATATCTCTTAGTTTCGTTGTGACATCGTAGTGCTGTGCTTGAGGTATATTAATATTATATATCTAGTATTGTGTGTAGGGTTTAAAGTGTTTAAAGCGTTAAATCGCTCATTTCATTTTAACTAGTTTCTTTTGAACTGAGTGCCTAATTTATAAGTCTGTATTATTTTCTAGTGACGCATACAGTGGAAAGCAGAATAAATAATATTTCTAAGCTTAACAAACTAGTAGCTATAAGGAATTTAATTTAACGGCTAATACTCAGTCGAGAATATTTTATATCAAACTTATAAAATGCTAGACGCGACATCAGTGAATATTGACGGAATACGCACCATATTCCTAATTCCTGATGATCGATTTTATATAACTTATTTCACCGGAAGTTTAAATATAAGTCAAGCTGTAGGCTTGCTGTTTTAAATGTAAGTTATATTGGGTACAAAATATGAAAATGATTTATATGTGCTTTTCTTTTTATACAGTGAAATACTGGGGGTGACCCGAACTTTACCAGCATTTAATAAGAGTTCATAATTGTGAAGAAATAGACAGTCCTTATTTTGAACCACGTGGGTTTCTCAAGTAACACTGATCTGACGGTGCAAGTTAGACAGAAATACTATATCCCACTAACGGGTTTTTTCAAAGACTGTAATGATCAATACTGGGCCTGTGAACCAGATCTTAATTTCTTCCATAAACTCTACGTAAATTTTCTGCCTGGCGGCGAGAATAATTACAATCTATGACATAAACTTTCCGACATTGTTGACAAGTGAGTGGGGAACCAAGATTTTTCTGTTTTGAGAGAGGTTGTCCACCGGTCATCTTCCTAATTAAGGGAAACTTCGTGTTCTGACATTTTGTGCTCGTTTAAGCCTAATTCTTACCTCGGGAGTCAAGTGACATTAACTTTAGTCTGAAATAACTATCGCCTGAAGCAGACGCTCCCCAGATCCATTTTAATGAAACCAACAAACAAATCTGCAGAGCTGGGATCTGTTTCAGTAAACGACAGTAACAGATAAAAAGTGTGAGTGTCCAAAATTTGCGCCAGCCGGCGAAACCACAACCCGATTGTAAGTATATCAGGGCCCTGATGAAAGAATCGAGTGAAAGTGACGGAAGGATGTTCGTTGTATAATACCCTCATTTGTTATATGTGTTTTTTTCCTTAGGCGAGATTGGCTGCTTAAGTAACGTGTTACGTTAGAATAGATACTGCTGTCAAAGTCAGTCTATACCTTCAAAGGGGGACAATATTAGACCCTAACCACATGCATCTATAACTCTTTGGGCCATCATCTGTCATCCTAACGGGGCTGTGGGCTAAACCTAGAGTTAAGATCATAGCAGGGGCTATCACCCTTGTAGCATTTTCTTGATATTGTATGACTATGTGCATATGTTTTTCCTTGATGTATTTTTTTTTGTTTTGGTGTTGTGAGAAGATTTTATAGATGATAAATAAAATCTCTCTGGAACTAATCAGCGTGTTGGTCAGCTCGTTCTAGAATATTTACATAAGTATTGTTATAGTTTTCCCACGTCTGTGTGTCTAACTGTTGTCACTTGAAGGGGTGTGCACGTGAGTGGTATGTTCATACATAGTAACATATGTTGTCAATAGTCTGTCTGACTCTTATATATCTGTCGTAGAAGACAGGCCTTATAGAGAGAGAAGATTCTTGTTTTCAGGGGACAGCTCTATTTGATTCGCTACCACGGCACTCTTGGGAAAATCTATTTCTTTTACTACTCTCACTGTGTATATCACATATTCTAATCTATTCAGAAGGGACCTAACCCAAGTCTTAATACTCCTATCGAAAAATCTACGACACCTACTCTTTCTTTGTTTCGTCACAGAATCTCGGGAACTACACCGAATGTGAAGTTCTCATGGAGGAACGTAATCTGTACTTAGAGAGTGACATATATGGAGACATACGTATGTAGTTTACACGTTCAAAGATCAAAGGAAATTAAAGGCAACTGATTGGCTGACCCATTAATTCACAATGCCCTGGTTTTTCTCATGATACTAAACATTAGATCATGCATACAGTTTTGAAAGACGGTATGTTACAATGCAGAAACCCGCCAATAAATTAATTCAATTTCCGCCAATTAAAATACACAAAACATCTGACCATTTTCATGAACATATGCCAACTAATAATGACAATAGTTAATTGCAGGTTCGATCTATTACTTGTAAATGTACCATACGAATGTTATCTGTATAACATAGCGTCTATTACAGTTTGTGTTATTAAGGTGTTAATGAACTACGCTTGCATGTTAACAATAAAACATAACTTCTCCTACAGTTTGTAATGTTAATCTCTTGTTGAACTAAGCTCGAATGCTAACTATATAACATTGCATCTCCCACAGTTTGTGAAGTTAAGATGTTATTGAATTAAGCTCAAATGTTAACTATATAACATAACATCTCCTACAGGTTGTAATGTTAAGCTTGTATTGAATTAAACACAAATGTTAACTACATAACATAACATCTCACACTGCTTGTGATGTTAAGTTTTTATTGAATTGAGTTTATTTTTTTTTTTTTTTTTTTTTTTTTTTTTTTTTTTTTTTTTTGCGTACGCCCGCTAATACTCGAGGCGAAATCTCAGGTTATTATTTATGTCTAACCTGACATTGATTTTACGTGAGTATCCCTTTATTTCTTGTACAGAGACAGGTGTCCCTCGCCATTCAGGCAAATACTCGCCGATTTCGGAGGTACCCATTGCAGCTGGGTCGGCTCAGGAGCCGCCAGTCCCTGGTCGACGACACTCCTTCAAATGTCCTCGCCAGGTCTCGAGTTAATCCAGTCCAAATCCCGGTCGACGAAAAATCCTCAAATGCCGTCGCCCGGGTTTGATCCTGTATCACCCGGTCGCCAGAGCGGTGTTCTAACCACTACGGTAGCGCGGCTCCCAGCTCAATTGTTAACTATATAACATAACATCGCCCACAGTTTGTAATGTTAACATCTTATTGAACTAAACTCGAATGTTAACTTTATAACATTACATCTCCCACAGTTTGTGATGTTAAGTTTTTATTGAATTAAGCTCAATTGTTAACTATATAACATAACATCACCTACAGATTGTGATGTTAAGCGAGAATTTGAACAAGCACTATGAACTTTTCAAACAGAGCTAATACACTGACGACAAAAAAAATAGACGTAATTGAAACCTACCCTTTGTATAGTTCATTATAGCTATTTAGTATTTAATTTTTATAAAGTAGAATATAGAATTGTATATGCGCAAAAATTACGTACCTTCTCTCTCTTCTTCCCTCCCGCCCCTCAGTCTGAATTTAAAAGAAAATGTATCCTGGTTGAACGAAAACTTTGGTCACGGTTTATGCAAGCATTCTTACCTCTGTTGTGATCGCGAGTTAGACAACATACACAAGTGTCTTCCCGCTGTAAATGTCAGAACTACAAGCGGTTGAGAAGTTCCGTTTGGTCGTGCCTGGGTGAGCGAGTGAAGGTACTAGACTCAAACATAAACAGGGGACAATGGAACGCCAATTATACTCAAAGTTTGGGGGTGGGTTGAGGGAAGACGAGGTTCACGCCTCCCAGTTCAACAAAGAGTCCGCGGGAGCGCGGTGGAAATGGACTTCGCGTACTCGGACTGCTTCTTCAAGGCGAGTAGACTGGTACGCTAGTTGTTCGACTCGACAAACCGCACCAAGGCGAGATTTCGTCTCGAACCTTATGCACGCTCACGGGATGATTTGCTCTTCCCTTTTCTGCTCTAAAGATTTGGTGGGCCGACAAAATGTATATTGCTAAACAAGTAGGAATTGTCTGTACATAAGTGTTCCAGGCGTGATGTACACATGAAGATAACAGGCATGCGTGCAAACACATAAATGTACGTACCCAGATATACAGAATCAGAATCTTTATTCTCCAGAAAATACATTGATATGTATTGACATGATATAACAAAATACAACTTGGCATAAAGAAGAATCATTAGAATTTACATAAAGTAAATTTAGATAAATTCATACAGCGTTAATGAGGGCTGTTACCACATTCATGCATACATATATACATATATAATACACACATAAACATACATAAATAAAAACATATATACCTTGTATATATATATATATATATATATATATATATATATATATATATATATAATATATATATATATATATATATATATATATATATATATATAGGGCCGGCTCTTGGGCGGTCTGAGAGGTGTTGCAGCACCGAACGCCGTCTAGGTGGGAGTGCGCCAAAATGAATCAAACGTCTTTGTGTTTGCTTTTTTTTTTACATTGACATTTTAAAAGAGCAGTTCAAACTGGACAGTTTAGAAGTTTAAAGTACGACCTACTTTTATATTTACGTTGATTTCTTGTCTTAAATATACGTTTTTTTTTGGTCAATAGGGGCAGAAGATATTCAGAGGACTTTAAAAAAAAGAATTGAGCTTGCTTTGCCACCTTCTTTTTCTCTTCAAGAAACACATTGTAGCAATAAGATTGTGTTCTATGTTACGGATGAACTTAGAACTGCATTTTTCTGGGGTCATGCTTCATTATCCTAAAGATGGCAATGCCTCTTGGCCATACCTGCTGGGATTCGCTTTGCGGTGTGAAGCACTTTTGATTGATTAATTTTTATTGGAGTTTTTGCAAAGATTTGCACTCCCAACTTCATGCATGACATTACGTGAAACGGCAGGACTGATCACGTTTGATTGGGAACTGAACGGAATAAGTTAGTCTGCTAGAACTGTGGTGGTATTTCGAAGTGTTAATTCTTTAGCCCAGCATAGTCACTTATAGATGTGTGTTATTATACACTTACAGTTTGCGTCCTTTCATAAGGCATGAGACCTTAAAGTCTGCTTGGTCTTTACCACTTATTTATGGGACAGAGTTCACAAGATCTATCAATAGATATGGAGCTACAGTAGCATGGAGCTTTTTTATACATAATATTTGGCAGACAGAAAAATTGTGCATCATGGCACTAGTTTCATCGCATGTATTGCCTTCGATCAAATATAACTGTTTTAGAACGGCGAACGATGCCTCAACTGGTTGTGTGTGGTGTTCCTAGACACGGAGCCTCCCGGATCTGGGGCAGAATTGTGTTTCGGCTCAGATGACGTTCACTGGTGCAGCCACCTCACGGCACTATTGCATGGATATGAGGTATAGTATACATATAGACGTGAGGTTATCAGGGAAGCAAACCCATACAAATTGCTTGCTGAAATCGGATGTGTCGGGCAGAAAGGCCTAGATATCGCAGCCTAGCTGTAAACTATGGCACAACGTACTTACACCTCAAAACTAACGGCCAGCATTGTAAGAGAGAGATATGGCTGAGAGCGAGCGCACACAAACAACAACAAATATATTTGTTGAATTTCCAAACAATCAAATGTTGGACGCATGGAAAGGACAAATGGAATGCCTTATTGAACCAATCTCCTGTCGTAATACTGAATGGAATGAAATCAGTGTTATGCAAATAAAAATTCAAAGTATCGTCAGCTCAACGTTTTGAACGTTTCTCCGGGACTGTTAATTGCTAGGTTTGGACTCTGCAATTATTGTTTAAATATAAACCTAGTCCACTTGTGCCTGCAGATAGAACCCGTAAACTTACTTACTTAGTCGTTCCCCTTCTACCGTGAGGTGTAGAGGTTTGGAAGAGAGAGCGCCAGACTATCCTATCGGCTGTCTTCCTCCTGGCCTGGTTCCATTCTAGTCCTCGGTCCTTCAAAGATTGTCTAATGTTGTACCTCCCAGCGGACTCTGGGTCGTCCTGGGGGTCTGGATCCTTGGCTCTTTGTTTCCCATGCTTGTATTGGTAGCCGATCTTCTCCCATTCTGCAGACATGGCCAAGCCATCTTAGTTGGGACTGTTCTACTTGGGTCTGCAGGGGGTGAATTAAGGCCTTGACATATCGTCTGGTTGCGTACCATGTCTCTTCTTGGTACTTCAACCACCTTCCTCAGATACCTCATTTCTGAGGCTTGGATCTGGCTTTTGTGGGTTGTAGTCATTGCCCATGACTCGCATCCATATGTCAAGACTGGGACATAGGTGGAGCGGTATACAGCCATCTTCTTTTTCTTACCAACCTCTTTCTTGCTGAGGAATCCTCGATTTATGGCCTGAAAAAGTCTCCCAGCTGCTGCTTTTCGAGTGGCCAACTCTTCTTTGATGCCTCCCTTTCGGTCAATAATAGCTCTGAGGTATTTAAAGTGGTCGACCTGCTCCTGGACCTGTTCTCCCAGCTTAATCTGATGTCTTCTTTCTTCTCGTGATATCACCATGGATGTTGTTTTAGAGCTGCTTATGACCATCCCTCTCTTCTCCAGCTCTTCCTTCCAGACTTGCAGGTTTAATTGGAGATGTGCCTCTGATTTAGCAATCAGGGCAACATCATCAGCAAATGCCAGCTCCAAAATACAGACCTGTCTCATCTTCCAGTACCCCACTGAATATTTTCTTGTTCTCTCCTTACATGCCTTAATGACATCGTCCATGAGGAGTATGAAAAGGTAAGGTGACAGGATAGAACCCGTAAACAAGAATATAATAAGAGATGTCTCAAAGAATTCGAGTAATTAATCAAGGCAAGAATCAACCACACATATTAAAAAGGCATCGTTTAATAACTGGCAAAATGAATAAACTCAGCTGCCAGTAATGAAGAAGAAAGCAACTTAACAACGAGGTACATAACAACTAATAGTTAAATCAGTCCTTAACAACCGGGAACCCATTAGTTTTCAACATTCCCACAACCCTGAATGAACTTGATAAACTTGTGAAAGTTATATTCCTGCCGCCCATGGAGATTAGTGCTCTGTGTAAGATCGAATTTTTAAAGCGTATAACAGAAATATGGCATAAAATACAAACAGCGTTATATCGAAAAAGCACTAATCGAACAGCGTTAGACCGGGGGATTGGTGTATTTATGCATACAAACTATAGCTATGCATGCGTACATATCACGTCATGCATACGTATACACATAACATATTAGAATCTTCTTTCTCCATAAAATAAATGGACATGTGGCGATGTTATAAGATAAATACAACACACCATGTAGGAGAATTATTAGAATTAACAGCTGTGTGGAAAACGTGTGCAGTGATTAAGTATGTGTGTATTTTTAACACCGAAACGATGATCCTATATCATCCAATAATTGCACTAACACACATATTTATTCTGGCTTCAAATTACCTCAGCCCCGAATGATATCAATCTTCTCACACTTTACATGTACATGCTACAAACTATCAATTATCGGTACGATGACAACTGTACGACATCCGAATTCGTTTATTTCCGAACCCAGTAAATAAAGAAATGGCAAAGGTTGTCCCATAACAGATACTGCTGTAGGAGAATGAAGTGTTACAGACTTCATCGTATCAATTCCAGCTCCATAAGGTGGATGGACTGACTCATTCAGTGGCTAGACTTCCATAGAATACGTTATGTATATAGCGAGATGGATGTTAGATAGAAAATAAAATATGCTCGTATATAGTTCTCAGAAATGGAGAAGAGAACTGATGAGCGATTATAAGGATGGCACAGGAAAGCAAGGTAGATAACTGCACAATTCTGATGGTAGCTGTAGAAGAGAGCTGTGTAGTTAGTCACTTTCTCGCTAGATCCATCCTACGCTCCAAGGGTGTCTCTATTAATAGTTGATGTCAAATGAAGCTCGTTATTTATTACTACCAATTTAAAGTAGTAAATATTTCTCTCACTTTTCACACAATAACAAAAGTTTCGAACAGAAACTGGAATTTAATAAAATCACTCAACTACGAGTTATAAACATATATCTGTGCACTTTAATACTAAAAATAGAATTTTGGTAAAGATGCAGAGATGTATTTATACAAATCACAAGTTGGAAAATTATAAGTTGTCAATGTCTTTGTTCACCATTTCGCCAGTTTGGTGACTTCTGGATCTTGTTTCTTCAAAGAAATTAGTACTTACCTTGTATATAATTCAGGTCCTTTCATTGCAGACACTTCTCGTCATACAGCAGGTGTTCATGTCCAAGACACTTAGTTCACCTAGATAGGTAGCCACAATGCTACAATTTGGCGAATTGCAGAGGTGTGTCACGAGATGAATTTGGGGCGACCCCTTCTCGATCTCTCTTTCACTCCGGCAGTACTCATTTTAAATTGCGTGCTTTTCTATGGTCAGCACTTTTTTCTTGCTCTGCTATGTAGCAGATATTTTGTACTTTCATTCTTACACTCCTTTTGGTAATAATTCGTCTTGTCTGTTTACCGTGCTGAAATAGTAGACAAGTGATGCAAAATTGAAACGGCAGTCATGTTGGTAAATTATCGTACAACAAACCTTGGCCGCGACAGATTAACGCTAAAATCGCCCCAGCGTATTTGTTTGGTCGTTGATAAGGCAAGGGTGCTTCTGTTGCCAAGGTGGTAAAGAGACGGGTTTTGCGTGCTCAAGCGCGAGATAACAAGATAACTAGTCTGGGAGACACCTTATGGACAGACATAAATGACATAATCGTTTCCTGTCCGACTATCACGAAGACATTACTTTATACGAAAGTAATAAGTTGTTACGTCTAACACACATTGTCGTATGTGTTTACAAATGTGTTGATGAGTTTGCCTGCCAGGCAATCGGATGTTTTATTACCATATATGGGAGAGGTGATCTCTGCATCATGAACAACATTTTTCCATGTCGGAAATAATTTTAAATTTCCCCACATGACACGCATGTTTGAAAACGGTTGGCGCTTTGTTAGCTTCGTAACGAACAAATGCGGGGGAGTACAGGCAATATAACCTGACACGTTTCAGTGTTAAGACACTGTGAGAAATTGCCTGCCACGACACAGCCAGACCTTGCCAGAAGTTAGAATTCAGAATTCCATTTATCAGGCCGGACTTTTAATGGAGTATGTTGCAAGGACTTACACAGCCCAGGAAAACTCTGACATTTTAAAAAGGAACCAGAATATGAGGAAACTGAAACACACGGAGTCATAGAGGGAATCTAGTTGCTAAATTAACGTCCCAAAAGAACACGTGTAAGAGGCAAAGTCAAGTGCCTTTATTCATCTGAGCAAAAAGTCTGTGAGCCAGGATTGGTGTAAGTTGTGCATTTTACATTTTATATTTTGTCATTACTAACATGTGAACTAATTTATATATATTACCATGTGAATATTAATATGTGAAAATCGCTAGTGGATGTCCAAGTCATTTGAGGCTGGCAACCTCATCATATAGAATGATGATTTCATGAACCACCACTGCTAGGGCTGGTGACTGCTTTATTGCTAATTTCTTACAGAGAACTAAAAGCACAGGTAGTCCCAAATTCCATATGGAGCCGGGAGAGAAAGATGAAAGAAATGATGTACATTCTAAGTATAATATTTACATTTTCAAACCAGTGTAAATGTCTATGTAAACATATTCACTTTAAGATTAATGAAAGTTTCAAACTGTTCAACAAGTGTAGATATAAAATGAAAACATACCCAATTTATACTGTGAACACTATTCAATCAGGGAGATGTAAATGTAAACATATTGTATCTGTACTATTAACCTTTTCATTTAAATGTAAAATAAAGATAAAGCTATTCAATTTAAATGTAAAGGAAGTTTTCTCTCGAGGGATTAAGTTTAATTCTCATCGAGGGTAAATTCTGAGGTAGATGGGATGGTGGAATAGAGAGACGGGGACACATAAGTATGTGTTGGGAAACGCAATATTCAGGAGAACGTTTCGTTTCTATTCTTTCACCATAGTTGTTGGTAGTACCAGTGAGGGTACTAATCTCTGGAACAAAGTGAGGGTATAAGTGGACTGACGTAGAACTAGTAACCATCATCAGAGGATCTTAGAAACTTGACCAGAGACGTGCGAACTCCTGCGACCTATCTGCACAGAACCAAACCATCAGCGGGAGCAGAATCTACCATTGGCAGATAAGTGAAACCTATAAGCTGCCACATGAACTCCTTTATAAACTTTCATCCCATCACAATAGTAATGACAACATTCTGTTAAATCATTATACATTTTTTCTTAAACCTTGTTAAACCTAAATGATTATTAAATTTGTTATTTGTAATTCTACAAATTAAACTTCGATTTAATCATTTTTAATGTATTGCATGTTTGTCTCAGTCAGTTTACTAAATACACTCTAAACAGAGCTATACATTAATAATAAGAATTCCACTGAGTACATCAGGGTGGGGGCTTGACGAGCTAAATTTAATAACTGCTTAATTTTTCATAAAAGGCGGCGGACCGATATAAAGTTAACAATTTCCCTCCCAACGCAGCATTGTTCTTGACTTCGGAATTATCTTATGAAAACTCCATTGAGATAGAAGCATCATTATCCTTCTATCTACAACTCTGCCAAGAGTAATCTTGTGCGTAGGTAGACACCTTTGAAGCACTGTATTAGATACTCTTGAGTTTTGGCCACTGTTAGACCACTACTGCAACGCAGGGGAGGCAATCCGTGACAATGAGGTCCTTGAACTACAAACTGCAGTCTTTTATGCTTCTTATCAGAAGTTTTTGTTGCAATTCTCTAGGATAAGAACCTGAAACATATTCACAGATTATGGTATGTGTTTCCTTCGATAATGACTGGCCACAATTGATCAGAATTTAGATTTAGACAACATAGTTCATGAGGCCATGTAAGTCAAAGACGTCGCCATACAATAAATAAAACACATCGGTAGACTACACAGCCCTACAAAAAAAAAAAAAAAAATTTTGGTGCCAAACATTTTACTCTTGATTGTACATAAATGAGGCCTGCTCAATCCAAATATCACATTTACTTGTCTGTAGCAGCTCTAGTCTTTGAGATACAGACATTTTTGTATTTCATTAATACAGGGTGACCCAAAAAAAAAACGGGCCCGCGCTCGCACTGGAAAAAGAAGAAGAGAAAGACACATTCTTTGGCATCCAGCATTTGAAAGCTAAGTCCTGGAAAAGACTGTAAGCTCTTATAGCTAGTATTGCGCAGTCCTGACAAGGACTTCTAGCTGCATCATGCTGTTCAGCGATGTTCAGGTTGTATTCAGTCTGGAAACCCATTATAGTTATCAGCACGCTGTTTAGAAAACCAAGATTAAGATATTAGCAGGTAATTCAAGGTTAATGCTAACATTAATATTAAATATTACACAATTTGCATAACATCAAAACACTTGTTCCACAACTATTAATACAAGTTTAAAATATCCTTCAGACACCGTAGTACAGATCTGAGCTGATCACTTATGCAAGGCTGCTCACATGCAGGTCAGCTTTGCTTTTCTCAGCTATAGGCTGAGGCTATGTGGTTTCGACAAGCGTATGTTGAGAGTCCAGAATTGAAGCTGAGCTGGTTTATATACCTAATCTCAGGTCTAACACTTGTTTTTTTTTTCACAGGTCAGCGTCGGCGTTCACATTTCCAATTTTAATTTTCATGAGATTTCAATGCTGATGTGCGATTTTTGTGACAAAATCATTATTTCCTCGTCTATTACCAAGCATAATGATTTCCCACTGCCATAATTACATGTATTTGCAGTTGCTGTTCAAAAGTGAAAATAATTTTTGCGTTCGGGGCATTAATGATAAAGTTATAGCTGAATTATTGGTGTGCGATTCATAATTAATTCATAAAGACATTAGTTCACGTGGCAATTCCAGAGTGCCTTTTCCGTGTCGCTACAATGTTGGAGCCACGGTAGTATAGTGGTTAGTGCACTGGCTTTCTAGCTCAGTGGTCTGTGGTTCGATCTCCAGAAGAGGTGGGTTTTTTTTAGGCCGCAAACGGCTCCTGGAGCGACCCAGCCCCAATTGGGTACCAGAGGAACTCTGGGAAGGTTAAGGCGGCCGGCGTGATGCTGACCACATCACCCCTAGTTTGCCGATGGTCAAGAAAATATGGGCCTAACACCATATTCCAAATATGCCTCAATCGGTGTGTAACGGGATCCTTTACCTTTACCTACAATGTACTATATACATTAGGGTTACCATCTCGCTCAACCCATTACGGAGGACAATATTCAAATTTGTCATGAGAAGGAGGACAAGAGAGGAGACTACAATGAAAAAGGATGACAACAAGTAGGCCATGTTTATTTTAATTAGTAAATGACAGAGAAACTTATTTTTTACATATCAAACAATAAGTTCATCAATTCAAATTGATTTTGTGTTAATTAATACTGTATATTAAAATGTTAAAAATCTTTAAAAAAAAAGATGTATTACTTTTTAAATACATATAAAAACATACTGTTGCCCGCCGCCTTATGCTCAATTCCACTTAACAGTTTGTTATACTTATCCCAAGTAAATGCAACACATTTCTCTGAGGAAGTCATATTTTACAAGTATTTCAGTTACATACTTTGACAGTGTCCGAGATGCCTTATTTGGTGTATTCTGCTCATTAATTTATTTCAACGGTAAACCACCAACTTTCCAGTCCAAATACTGGATGATTATTTCAGACATTTTGCCTGAGCTGTGTTTGTTGACATCTGTGGGAACTCCGTAATAAGCAACGTTGTTTTCTTCCAGTCTTAAAAAAAGTGAATCAGTCGAGTCACAATAATGACGATAGCGGTTGTTTTAGTTCTGGCGCATGCAAATTTGTTGGCAATTTGTGAATCAGAGAAATAATTTGGAAGTACATCTGATTTGAAACTATTGTGATGTTTGACTGTATGAAAATCAAAATGATCTTCTGTAACAACAATTTTATTCATTTCTGTGCTTGTTTCTTTCGGAAATCTTGCTTCCGAATTTTCAGACGCAAGTGCTTTCTTGTGACTTTTTTCTCTGTGTGTGCGTGTGTGTGTGTGTGTGTGTGTGGGTGTGTGTGTGTGTATGTGTGCGCGCGCGCGTGTGTTTTGTGTAAAAATCAACAACACTTTTTATTGCTTCTAACGCAAAATTTTACCTCTGCAAACGAGACATTCTGCGTCTGAATCTAGCCGAACACTGACAAAATATGGAAATTTCATTGGAGATCACATTTATTATTTTAGCACATAAAGTAGGTTTGTGTAGTAAATATACATATGATGTCATTTAATGTTTGATTCAATATTAAAGTTAAAAGTATTTGTAATTTGCAACAGCAGACAAGATTTTAATTGACTAAACCTAATACAGTCTTATCATTCAAAATGCCTTTTTTTCGTTATAGGTGGAAATAAACAAACAGTGAACATTATAATACCTGAGGTAAAACATGGTGATAATATATTATAAAAAATACAACAACGAGACAGCTCACGGGATTATTGATACTTTATTTGCTCGATACTGTGGAGATGACAACTATAAGTGGCTCGTCGGGTCTGAAATTCAGATGTGGAATTTTCAAAATTGTGTCTTTCATGTTATTTTGTAAATCGCATAAAAGCCAGATATTTCAACATTAAAGAAACATCCGACCGGACGCACAGTTCAGGCATGAAAATCCTCACAAATCCGGACGTATGGTAATACATACTGTCATGAAATACGTTGGTTCTCTTTTTCTGGTCTCCTATTTTCTCCGGCCTTACATACTCCAACTATCCCTTCTAAGCGCAACTTTTCATTGTTTATTGTTTACGCTCCCATTGGTTCACGGTTATCTTATCATACCTTGTATCTTGTCCTACTTGTCACTCACTTACTATTAACTGATATCTTGACCTGTTTGAAGCAACATTGACTTCTTTTTGTGCAGGCTGATATGTTTGCGTTAAGTAACAGCTTCGACCCGACAGAAAAGGCGCCAGTAAGTAGCGAGACCGAGGGATTGAACAAATGTTTGATACGGTGTGGTAAAGTGGGATGTTATAAATATTTATAGGGGACTTAGTGTACTGACTGAGATCAGCTGTGAAGGTATATATATCTAATAAGAGTAGTGTATTATATATAACCTTACTTGCTGCCACATATGTATACCTCAGTCAGAATTATTCTGGAATAGTGTGATGACTATGTTATATGTCTAGGGTATGTGTATGATGAAGTGTAAGTCAAAACAACAACAGACAGATAAACAATTTAATTTATTCCACTACACTTGACAACACTGTGACACTCACATACATAAAACACTCTACGAGGATATCTTAAAGGAGTCACTGATAACTTTTCAAATAACAATATGTATTCAGTGCTGTCATGAATGTATATGTGTCCTGATTCAAATACAAAGGGAACCAGGAATCACAATCAATTTTAATTACAAGTTATATGTACAGAATTTCTCAATATGAATCTTGTAGTGACATGTATTTTTAATAGTATCCTATGTGTGTTAGTGGTGTAGTAGTAATATGAGGTAATACTGGTTTTGTTTTGTTCAAGCTCTGTTGGTATTTGTCATCATGACTTCAATAGTTTGTCTTTATTGGAACTAGTATTGGAGATGTTCTCAGTTCCTGATATTAAAACAATTAAATTCCCCTCTTGATTATATTTTACACTGTCATTTTAAGATGGGGGTACATAATGTTGAGCTCAGCTGGCCACATCAGCTTACCTTGCGTGATGGCGGCAGGAAAAGACTCCTCTGCTCGATTTCTCCCCTGGGCTCTGGAGACACCTCACTGATAGCTAAATGGACCAAGGAGTATGCTGTCCGACTCTGGATTCAGCAAAGCTCTGACCAGGTGCTGCTCAATAACGTTAAGACCACAGTCCCACAATTCATGGAAATACACAGATACGTTGACTAGCAATGAATTCTGGCACAAATACTGGCACAAATTCCCATCTGCTTATGTTCCAGGCTTTTATTTAGCAAAAATATGAGCTGGCTTCAACGCACTGTTGCTTCATCAAGCTTATTTGAACTAGTGGTCTCGAACTAACGCTCTGAATTGTGTATATTCGCAGCTCTAACCAATGAAACCACGTCTCCACATCTTTTCAAAAAAATACCCCTTCTATTCGTTTCCCATAACAACGCAAGATAGTATTTATAGCCCGACCAATCGTGTTTAGTCTTATATTTGTTGCGCTCCAATCAATTAGGAGTTAACATGGTAGGCTATTTCCGTAACGTAAGGTTTTTTCAAACACGTTATAAAAAACTTTTAGGAGCAGAAATGATTTCATGCTGTCAGGCATCCCCACTATTTTATTTTGGTTATAATTTATTAATTCCTAGACTATTTGCGTAACGTTTTACATATTCTTTGTCAGCAAGCCCTAAGGAACCCAAATATACAAATTTAAAAGAGCTAAGTGGCTGCGTTCAAAATATGCAATTTCTTCTACCTCCTGTTTCGAAGATGTGCTGTCTGGGTACTGTAATGTTTTCAAACGTAAACCCATCTAATGTTATCTTTTCTAATAAGCGTTTTTCAGGTTTTAAAAACCTAACTCTGGGAAGGTTAGTGTTTTTATCACTGTCCGTCTGAAAAAAAGTTAGTGCATGTGGCCTTACACGCGTGATGGCAGCAATTGTGTATCGCGCGACGCGTGTTTAGTGTTGCACGTGTTCGGCTTTATGCCTCTCCCTTCTCTCTATCCTTTAGTCCATCTGTCTTTCGTTTTGGTAACGTAGTATAATTAATGTTAGGATTAATTTAGGTCATTACGCAGTGTGCCTCTCAATGTTTTTCTTAGAAATGCAATACCCGTTTTAATGTGTTGTGGAAACGCTTGTATTTATGCAGTGGCTTATATTTAACGTGGAAACGTTCCAATTTGCAGACGAAGCATAAAACAAAGGGGATTTCGAGTACAGTCATTGTGACAGCACTGTTTCTTTTACCATACTTCTTCCTTTATTAAATGTATTTGTTAGGCTTTATATTTACCTGATACTTTATATATGTGGATTAGAATATTTCACGACATACGGGTACATCGTAGCAGTTATTTACCATAAAACATGTTGTTCACTCTTTCCAATATGGATGACTGACGGTAATTGGGCGATAAGGTGTCAATTCGCAAACATGACGTGCCCAAACACACGGTCGATTTCACTGGGATGTTGGAAGGTGACAATTTTTTTTAAAGATTAAGACACGAACATTGATGTAACACTTCCGGTAGATGAAATTTGTTGTGATAATCAACTACAAGAAAGTAACATCTCGGAAGACGTTATCAGTGAAAGATCTGTGAAGTAGTGTGTATATAAACATGAAAGGCGAAACGGAAGTGGCAACACCTTATATGGCGATTGGGTTTGAAAATCACATGTCTTATGTTGTCATGTAGTAATGTTTTACATAAGCATAGTGGAGGACCCCTAATAAAATCAGACACTTATTTGCAATTGGTCTGGCGTTTGAGATGCTAAGATAGTTTTAATATGTACATTTGATCATTTTATATTTGCATTTTGAAACATGCATAATTTACTAGTGGATGTACAGTTGCATATGAGGCTGGCAACTGCATCACTGCAAATAACTCGAACCAACAGCAGAGGTGGCCCCAGGCTCCATGGAAAGCAGTGAGTGGATTATGATATCATGGTGTACATATTTATCATTCAAGAACTTATATATATATATATATATATATATATATATATATATATATATATATATATATATATATATATATATATATATATATATATATATATATATATATATATATATATATATATATATATATATATATATATATATATATATATATATATATATATATATATATATATATATATATGTATATATGTAATATGTATATATGTATATATGTATATATGTATATATGTATATATATATATATATATATATATATATATATATATATATATATATATATATATATATATATATATATATATATATATATATATATATAAACTTTTGTCTTCCGCTGTAAAGAAAAGCACTTTCGTCGGACTTACTGCGGTGAAAATAAACGCTCAGAGGGATTGTAAAATGTTTGAGGAAGATGAAGTGGTGGATGGAAGCGGAGGTCACCTGAGTACTATGTCAGAAGGCCCACTACTTAGCAGAGACATTTGTCTCCTTTCAGTTTGTGGTACAAGTTGCCAGTAGTTGACACTAGACACGAACATCAGACGGGTCTTGAAGACGTTTGACAACCTTTATAATTTCCGCAGCCTTAATGTATGAGACGTGTTACAGCCACCAGACTTGACTATTGTAGAGAAGTACAGTCCAAGGCACACGTGGAAACCAACGACGACTGAATCAGACGCGATTCCCCTTGGAAGGTAAATACCATAACAGCGCAACCAACGAACATTACACAGTTTTTCCTAATTTCCACCACCGTTAAATTCATCCGATGATGACAAATATCATCGCTACTATTTTATAAACAATTTTTTGATTTTACATTGTGGAACTATAAGTGATTATCTGTAACCGTAAAGAAATAGTTGGATTAATTACTATTCAGTGAAGTGTATGTCTGCACCCGTATGACTCATATTGTTCTAAATACATAACTAGATAGAGCTATTAAATTAAGATTTTGCAGAATCACCTTCAGCTGAGGGCTAAGAAATACGAGCGAAAATATATTACCTCACAGAAGTGGCGAGATAATAATAAGTTAATTACAGCTTAGAATCTAAGCCTTAGATGATCTCAGTTGTTATGCTTGCTTTTGTTTAAAATCATTTGAGACTACCTTAATAGAAGCATCATTATTCTATTTTTATCTATGCCAGGAGTAATCTTGAGCGAAGGTTGTTACCATTTGTAACATATTGTCTGAACCAATATCTAATGGCAATTAACGAGAACCAACCATGCCTAACTATAGCGGAATGTGCAACAACAATTTCAGCCAATCGCTGCACCGAACGCTGTAAACATAAAGCCGTGAGCTGGGGCAGGACGGTCAGATGAAGTTTGTTCTAACGTGTGTGTTTATTTGCGACTCCTGAGAAAATGATAATGGATTTCATCTTGTCCGATGATCACAGTAAGATACTAATACCTTTTAGGAGATACCTGGATCTAAGCTATAGGAGCAGTGGTACATGTGTTATGAGTGTTTATATGCCATTATAACAAGGATCGGAAGCAGTTTTACCCTATTTTGACTGCGATAGCAAAATATACTGGGGAGGGAGAGAAAGGACAGTTTGTTAGAACGATAGCGACCAATCGGCAAGTTAAAACAAGACCTCGATGGAGACAATCGGTTGAAGAACAACGGAGTAAGAAATTATGAAAATATTAATAGATTAACAGATTGGTCAGAGAGCATCATCCTCGAAGAAAAGTTTAGTACCCGAGATAGGCAAAGACCAGCCAATGGAATCGTTTGTCCCGTCGTCCGCTGGGAGGAATAAAAGGGGAGGCTACTGGTGAAGAGTTTCACTCTCGCCGCCAAATTTAAACGACAGAACACAGATAACAGCATACTGCCACGAAGCCACCTTCGCCATATGCATGTGTGAGCAGACTGTTTGGCCTTTAAAGCCCTGTGTATCTGAGATTGAGGGTAAGAGAAATAATTAAGAATATATATATATATATATATATATATATATATCTGATTATATATATATATATATATATATATATATATATATATATATATATATATATATATATATATATATATATATATATATTAGTGCTTAGTGGAAGTGTTTATTTGTGTAGAATCTCATTATGCAATTCCTGGAAGGAAAACCGCCTTGTGCTAAATAAGTTATGTTTCGAAATTAAATCAAAGGAAAGATGGAAAGAAAGCTATTAGTTTTCAGAAGCTTTTAAAGCCTTTTCTGATTGCAGAACCGGACAATACCATCAGGAATAAGGAAAGAATGAAAGTACGGTAATTGATTTCGTGTATTGTTTGAGTATACACTTAACACTTACCATAAGGCCTATGCGTTCATAGTGAAGTCAATCATGGACATATTGGGAAAGTGATTTTTATGAATGATATATTATGCTATTGGATAAATCTACTTTCACTGACTTGATCTGTCTTTACTGATTTACCATCAACTATTCTGAACTTCCTCACTAATCTCCTATCTGTATAGGAAGATTCTAGAGCCAGATGCTATGAAGAACATATTGTGTTTCAGGTCATATCGTATCCTGTCAATCTCCTTGTCAGCATTGAAGATAACCGGTGTTTTAGTGTATCGGTGTAAGAAGTGTTCAAGCACCAAGTATTGACATCAGGTGCGAGAGTGGAAACCCTCAGCTTTGGGTGTTCCATTCGTTACTGCTTCATTAACACAGCAGGCAGAGGCATTTAAGATAAGTCCTTTAAGACACGGCTGCCTAGCTGAGCATGACGTACCACATCACAGTATAAAGTTATGATGACCTTTATTAAATGGTGAATCCATGTGTAAACACGTGACTATAGATACAAGTCCCAGTGACAGTATAAATATATAAATACCTTGATTATATTTTCAAGTACTAACATTGACACTGAATGCAGAGTGAATTAATTACAGTGAATATATCCAAGTAATGACCAAGAGCCAACAAGACAGAGACATTAATATCAGTAATTAATTATCAAGTTTGTGTATTATATTATTTGTAACATATACAACAACATTAACATATTGTTTTATCCCCATAACCATTTTTGAGTTTCCAAAGAAATACAACAGAACAACACAAAAACAGATTTGTGTAAATAATAAAAACTAAGAAATTGTACTGCACTGTTTTGAGTACTTTATTCAAGTTTGAGTTCAAGTTACTTTAATTTTTATTAATTACCCCAAGACACTTTAACAGCCCATAGGTCGGTCTTAGGGGAGGGGCACTGTAGCAAAATCTGCGAGAATAAACGCTCAATTCAGTAAGATTTAGGCATAAAACGATAATAAATACATTAGCCCGCATGTGTCTGACGGTTGGCATCTTCAACGACAGCAGCGCTGCTTTTTGCACAGTGCTAAGCCTATAGAACGATTTCACGGTAATAGTCTGACACGCTTTTAGTTTCGTTTTCGAGAAACACTACTAATATTTAACATTTGCCCGATCTGCTGCATACACTTTGTAGTCTAACCTTATAATTAACGATTGGCGGAAACGTACTGCAAAATAACTATCTGAATTAACGCTTTCTGTCAACTTTAACGCCAAATTTAGTAGTAATCCTTACATTGTTTGGTAGTATTACACGATAAAATACTAATTATTAACGCCAATTCTTAACCCGCCACGTCTACACCCCGCTTCGCTGACACAGTCTGCAACGCATATACACACACTGCGGAAAAGCCAGCCAAGGCAAAACCACGCAGACAATTTTATTTTCCTCCTAGTGGTAGCATTTCTGACGTAACTAAAACAAGTAAGTTATTTGAAAAATACATGCTAGCGAGATGAAGGAGAGGAAAGATGGCGGACTTGTGCAAAATTTTATTTGACGAGTGACTATGACAGAAATTGGAAATTTTAAACCATTATGAAGTTCCCCATAAAAATTATATGGTAGTATGACGTAGAGTTCGCTGAACCAGAATGTACTTTCAATAATATGATAGTCCCAGAATTAGATAAGTTATTGAAGAAATACTAATATATACGGACACTCGACCAGACAGACTGGCGTTCCTGCTTATGTTTTTTTGTAACGTTTGGGGGACGCGAGCTTGGAAAAGAGGCAGGGAGGTACATTCAGATTCGCTTGGGTAAAAAGAGTATGACTGAAAAGGGGAGCGGTAGGAAAAATGTAATCCTAAACGAAACATCTTTTTGTATTGGGTATGACTAAAGCATACTGGCCAATCGACCACCAGACGCAGAAATTATTCGAAATTATTTTGGTTTTTCATTCAAACTGCTTTTGAATTCAAGTAGTCGAACGTTTCGATTGGCCAGTGCTAGTAAATATTAGCAAAAGGCTTTGAGTATTCATTGCCAGTTGAACTAAAATTTTTATTCAGATACGCTGAGAAACAGCTGTGTTAATTCTAAACTTAAATAAAGAATAAATTCACAGTCTGTGCAGTTCGGAGGAAGCTGAGGCCATTTCTTCACACAGTCAGCATCATTTGTTTATATATTTCTTGATTGTGGTAAGGATATTTTATGAAATTTAATATGTTTGGTCCAACTACAAAGTTAGATACTGCTATTGGGAAAAAGGGAAGGACATGCCGGGAGCAGACATTGTGGAGTCCTCACAATAAACGGTATCTAACTGATGTATGTTGTTATGATTATGTTGTCATATTATTGTATTAGAATAGATTAGTAAGCCTCTGTGTTCAATGAACACTGTTTTACATGCCTGAAGCAATTATATTTTAAAAAGAAAAGAAGAGAAGATCATATCAAAGGAAATGTGGTTACTCCACATATTTGTATTGAGGAAAAGTATATAAACGTACAGTGGCGTATCAGCTATAAGGACCTGAGGTGTGGTCACAGCAAGGTGGGAGTCCTGTACAATTTGGGGCTAGTGCATTTGTAAGGCACGCGAGGCTGACCCCATACCCACGTAGGAAATTATGTGATAGAATAAGTGATCAGATGTAAAAGGCCAGGGTGTCCTTTTGTTGCAGAGGGTCTATGTTCCTGTTGCCGGCTGGTGACAGGAAACCTGCTGAGTACTAATAAACGCCAACCAGTCTCCAACCAGTCTTATATGCTGTCGAAGATAACAGTAGGAGCTTTGGCGAGTGGTGAAATTGAAACTTTCTGCAACTACACATTGAAATATCTTTCCACAAGAACTCCCAGGTGATGTGTTAGACATCTGGGGCATCTCTGACATTTTCTTTTGTTTCAAAATAATACACAGGACGTTTATGGGGGTAGGATGAACTACAGCCCTCATATACAGTGACTCTCCCTTTATATGAATAAAGTGAATTCTTTTAATATTACCTACAGGAAAGACATATATATAAATACAAAATAACTTTTTAGTTATTGGGCAAATTGTCCCAAACTTTTAATTGTTCTTTTCTGTAAACTATTTTGTCCTTATTTTCAAAGACATGTCCACAAGCTATGAATGGACAGGCAAAATAAATTGTAAAGAAGATTTGTTCAAAGAAAAACTTAACTGCTGGTTTTATTATCTTCTTTATAGAAACTTAAAGTGTTTGACTGTTGTGTACCATCATTTCATTTCTCCCCTAGACACTAGGTACACCATATACCATACACTAGAGCCAGAATAGTGACCGTGTGAGACCTAGGGAGGAAGCGGTAGGTTCTCTGCACATAATTCATCATCATCATTTATAGAGTCAGAGGCCTACATGTGCTTGATCTCACACGGTTAAAGCAGACACCTTTTCATTCTTTGAGGATACCATCATAACCTCCCCAGCAAAATCAACTTTGCTACATAAATTGGGGGCTCGTCCGGGATCTGAAGTTCTCCTAGTACTACATACATTGGGGTCTGAAGTTTAGCATTAACAACAGTCTAATTTTACCAGGGAATCCCCATATTTTATTACCCAAGATTTGGGAAGTGAAGAAAGTGTCAGAGCCCAGATTTAATTAAATAAATTTATAATTAGTTAAAGATTTAGTTAGAACATTTTATAGTTATCACAATGGCAGATCTGGCCAAGTTTCGCTCTGCGGCTGTACAGACTGCTAAAGAGATGGGCATGGATGGACCAGAGTTGGTTAATATGTAACTTCAGAATGCGACAAGTATATTGAAAGGGAAGATAGGAAGTTAGCAGAAGAAAGAAAATTACAGTTACAAATTGAGGCTGACAAAGAAATTAAGAGGCTGCAGATTGAGGCTGACAAGGAGGCAAGGGCATTAGAGGCTGATAGAGAGGCGGAGATAAAGACGCTCCAATTTGACGAGAAAAAATTAGAGGCAGAAGAAAAAAAATTGACTGCCGAAAGGGAGGCAGAAGAAAAACGACTGCAAAGGGAAGCAAAAGAAAAGAAATTGACTGCCGAAAGGGAGGCAGAGGAAAAACGACTGCAAAGGGAAGCAGAAGAAAAGAGATTGACTGCCGAAAGGGAGGCAGAAGAAAAAGATTGACTGCCGAGAGGGAAGCAGCCAAGGAGGAGAAAAGATTACAGAGGGAGCATGAGCTACGACTAAGGGAGTTAGAATTTCAAGGCCATGCTCCTGAAAATGGTGCCAGCCCTTTTGCCTCAGATGCCACTGCTAGTCAGGGAGCCTCAACCTCAGCTATGGGTTTTCATGTAGACCATTTTGTTGAGAAAGACGATGACATAGAAGCTTATTTAAGCAGGTTTGAACTTTTAGCCACTACTTATGGGTTAGAAAGAGAAAGATGGGGGGTAAAGTTGTCTCAAGGACTACTGGGAACAGCTCATGAAGTGTTTTCCAAAATGAGCAGGGATGACCAAGACAACTATGACATGTTGAAGCAAGCTCTTCTGTTAAGATACGAAAAGAACGGAGAGTTTTATAGAAAGAAATTTAGGAATGCCAGGCTACTGTCGGGTGAGACCTATCACCAGTTCTCCGCCCGGTTGTAAACGTATATGGAGAAATGGGCTACTTTGGGGAAAACCCAAGATTTCAAAGAGATGATACTCATTGAACAAATGAGAGAGTCCATGGCTCCAGACATGAGAAAGTTTCTCATGGAACAGGGTGCGGAGAGGCTGGGTGAGATAATAAAGGTCGCTGAGAGGTATCAGGCAGCCCAGGCAGAGGTAGCTGGCACAAAGAAGAAACAAATAGATCAGAGTAAGGCCCTCCAAAACCATAATAAATTCGATAATAGAAATAAGCAGAACTTTGATAGGCCTCGAAATGAGTTTAAGAATAGACCTTCACAATTCAATGATAGAAGGAATGATGAAAGAAAACCTTTTAACCAAGGAAAGAGGTATTGTAAAAATTGTCGTATGGACAACCATAACACTGAAAATTGTAGAAGAAAAACTCCAAGTTTCGCTGCCATGAAAACGGAGAGGAAGGGAGTAAAGGTCAACTCTATTGAACAGCAGGAACCTTACCACACCCCAGTGTGTGAAGATGTAACATGCAATGGAGTCACCATAAGGTGTTTGTATGATACGAAATTAGATTATGATTCAGTTGTGAGTTCTCACCTGGTGCAGGCAGATCAATACACCACAGAAACAGTGGAGATCCAAGCTGCAACCAAGGACGTAGCGACCATGACACTTCCCATCGCCAGGATAACTGTGAAGACGCGATATGTGGAAGGAGTAATCAAGGCAGCAGTGTTAAATGACCCAATCTACCTTCTGATATTGGGGTGTAGATATGTCTTCTTGGGGAATCCCAAGAGACCTGTCATCATGGCAACAGTCCAGACACGATCATAATCCAAAAAGGAAGAGGATGAACCCATAAATACTCACCCAGAGGAGATGAGAAAGGCACAGGCTGAAGAAAAGTCACTGAAGCCGTGTTACAAGAAACTCCCAAAGAGCCATACTCCTCCTAATAAAGGAGAATTCTATATGAAGAATAAATTGCTATACAGGAAGGCCGGCACTGGTTCAGCTGGTCACGGACAGCTGGTCCTTTCTAGTTCATATAGGGAGAAAGTAATGGAGTTAGGTCATACTATCCCATTCAGTGGTCACATGGGGATTAGCGCAACAGGACAGCGTATAGCTTGTCATTATTTCTGGACAGGGATAACGGAAGACATTAAGAGATATATGAAATCATGTCCCGAATGCCAGAGAGTAGCTCCAAAACATTGGACTGCTCCAGCAACTCTTGGGGAAATGCCCATAGTGGGAACCCCTTTTAAGAGAGTTGCAGTGGATATTGTGGGACCTCTCACTCGGACCAAGAGGAGGAACAGTTACATCCTTACTCTGGTAGACACTTGTTCTATGTGGGTAGAGGCGGTAGCCCTGTCATCAATCGATTCAAAACATGTGGCAAAGGCATTACTTACGATATTCACAAGATTAGGATTCCCGCATCAAATCTTGACTGATAATGGCTCTCAGTTCAAGGGGAAGCTAACTGAAGAGGTTTTCAGGTTGTTTTAAGCCAAGCACTTTCATTGTAGTCCGTATCACCCCCAAGGGAACGGCCAGGTAGAGAGGTTCAATGGGACTCTCATTTCTATCCTGAGAAAGCTGGCACATGAGAAACCTGATACGTGGGACCACTACTTGCCCGCCGCATTGTGTGCGTACCGGGAAGTACCACATAATTCAACTGGAATGGCACCCGCAACACTCCTATTTGGGAGGCCTATAAAAGGTCCGTTGGAAGCTCTGATAAGGACCTGGGCAGATGAGAAGGCAGAGGAGACGGTTACCTCATCATACCAATATGTGAACGAACTGACCACTCGTTTAAAAACTAGTTGGAAACTGGCAAATGAAAATTTGAGACAAGCCAGGAAAAAGCATGCTGCTTATTATAATAAGAAGGCGAAGGATAGGGAACTTGCTGTAGGGGAGAAGGTACTTCTTCTATTGCCAGGCAGCAACAATAAACTTCAGATTGGATGGCAAGGGCCATATACAGTTTTGAAAAAGGTATCCAGAACAAATTATAAGATAGACAAAAAGGGAAAGGAGAAAGTCTATCATGTCAACCTTTTGAAAAAAAATATCTGGACAGACAAATCCAGGAGGGAACACATTTAATGGCCTTGTCTATCGCAACCGAGATGAAGAATGAACCTCTCTCCTCGGTTGAATATCCACTGAAAACCAGTGAAACGTTTGCACAGGTGAAACTCAGTAATCACCTGACAAAAGGACAGAAGGAGAAGGTTCAACAGGTCCTTGAGAAACATACAGATGTGTTAACGGATAAACCGGGGCACACAAATTTGTTGTCATACGATATGAAACTACTAGACCCAGCACACATCTGTATGAGGCCCTATTCTGTTCCGTTCGCTAAGGAAAAAGCTTTGAAAGAGGAGATTGATTATTTCTTAAAAAAGGGATTATTTCTCACAGTGAGTCTCCTTACAGTTCCTGTGTGGTTTTGTTGCGGAAACCATCAGGAGAACATAGACTGTGCATAGATTACAGGAAACTGAATGCTGTCACAGAAGGTCAGGTGGATCCATTACCTGATACTACTCAACTTTTTGCCAGGCTGAACAAGGCAAAATATTTTTCTAAGGTGGATCTTAGCAAAGGCTATTACCAAATTCCAGTAAAACCTGAGGTTCGACCTTATTTAGCTTTTAGCACCTCGTAAGGTCATAATGAGTTCAACATGTTACCATTTGGTTTGAAAAATGCCCCGAGTGTGTTTTCTAGGATGATGCGAAAATTGCTGGATCCCCTGAAAAATCCACGTATTTCGAATTTTATGGATGATATCCTCATTGCTACGGAAACATTTGAGGAACACGTTACCTCTTTGAATATGCTGTTTGATAGACTCAGAGAGGCTAACTTCACCGCTAGGCCAACAAAATGCTGTATTGGTTGTAAAGAGTTGGAATTCTTGGGACATACAGTGCATCAGGGTAGCATGACCCCTGATCCCAAGAATCTGGAAAAAATAAAAAGAGCACCTAGACGACAAACAAAAAAAGATGTGCGATCTTTCGTGTCTTTGTGTGGTTTTTACCAAAAGTATATCAAACATTTTAACTTTATATGTGCTCCTTTGACGGATTTAACTCGCAAAGGTCAACCTGATACTATAATTTGGACGGCACAGTGTGAATTGGCTTACCAGGAGTTAAAAGAGAAGCTTACAAGCAGGCCAGTGTTGCAATTGCCTGACTTGACTAAATAATTTATTGTGAGAAGTGACGCAAGCAATGTGGGCCTGGGTGCTACATTGTTGCAAAGGTCCTCCTCACAAGATGGGGAATTGAACCCAGTCGCTTATGCTAGCCGCAAGTTGAACAAGGCGGAAAAAAATTACTCTAAAAGTGAAAAAGAATGTCTCGCTTTAATATGGGCGATAAAGAAATTCCAGATTTATTTATATGGCAGGACATTTGTGGTCCAAACGGATCATTCACCCCTCGTGTTCTTGTCACAGGCCAAGCATGAAAATTCCAGATTATTGAGATTGTCTCTATTATTGCAGCCATACTCATTTCTGATAGAATACATTCCCGGCCCTTTGAACGTTGGCGCAGACTTTTTGAGCTGACATCCTTAGGATGAAGATCTGAAAAACGAGTAAGACTTCATGGAGCTAAGTTATCTCGCATATTATAACCTGCAAATGAATGCATGTTTTAGGATGGGAGGTGTGTAGCAAAATCTGCGAGAATAAACGCTCAATTCAGTAAGATTTAGGCATAAAACGATAATAAATACATTAGCCCGCATGTGTCTGACGGTTAGCATCTTCGACGCCAGTAGCGCTGCTTTTTGCACAGTGCTAAGCCTATAGAACGATTTCACGGTAATAGTCTGACATGCTTTTAGTTTCGTTTTCGAGAAACACTACTAATATTTAACATTTGCCCGATCTGCTGCATACACTTTGTAGTCTAGCCTTATAATTAACGATTGGCGGAAGCGTGCCGCAAAATAACTATCTGAATTAACGCTTTCTGTCAACTTTAACGCCAAATTTAGTAGTAATCCTTACATTGTTTGGTAGTATTACACGATACAATACTAATTATTAACGCCAATTCTTAACCCGCCCCGTCTACACCCCGCTTCGCTGACACAGTCTGCAACGCATATACACACACTGCGGAAAAGCCAGCCAAGGCAAAACCACGCAGACAATTTTATTTTCCTCCTAGTGGTAGCATTTCTGACGTAACTAAAACAAGTTAGTTATTTAAAAAATACATGCTAGCGAGATGAAGGAGAGGAAAAATGGCGGGCTTGTGCAAAATTTTATTTGACGAGTGACTATGACAGAAATTGGAAACTTAAAACCATTATGAAGTTCCCCATAAAAATTATATGGTAGTATAACGTAGAGTTCGCTGAACCAGAATGTACTTTCAATAATATGATAGTCCCAGAATTAGATAAGTTATTGAAGAAATACTAATATCTACGGACACTCGACCAGACAGACTGGCGTTCCTGCTTATGTTTTTTTGTAATGTTTGGGGGAAGCGAGCTTGGAAAAGAGGCAGGGAGGTACATTCAGATTCGCTTGGGTAAAAAGAGTATGACTGAAAAGGGGAGCGGTAGGAAAAATGTAATCCTAAGCGAAACATCTTTTTGTATTGGGTATGACTAAAGCATACTGGCCAATCGACCACCAGACGCAGAAATTATTCGAAATTATTTTGGTTTTTCATTTAAACTGCTTTTGAATTCAAGTAGTCGAACGTTTCGATTGGCCAGTGCTAGTAAATATTAGCAAAAGGCTTTGAGTATTCATTGCCAGTTGAACTAAAATTTTTATTCAGATACGCTGAGAAACAGCTGTGTTAATTCTAAACTTAAATAAAGAATAAATTCACAGTCTGTGCAGTTCGGAGGAAGCTGAGGCCATTTCTTCACACAGTCAGCGTCATTTGTTTATATATTTCTTGATTGTGGTAAGGATATTTTATGAAATTTAATATGTTTGGTCCAACTACAAAGTTAGATACTGCTATTGGGAAAAAGTGAAGGACATGCTGGGAGCAGACATTGTTGAGTCCTCACATTAAACGGTATCTAACTGAATTATGTTGTTATGATTATGTTGTCATATTATTGTATTAGAATAGATTAGTAAGCCTCTGTGTTCAATGAACACTGTTTTACATGCCTGAAGCAATTATATTTTAAAAAGAAAAGAAGAGAAGATCATATCAAAGGAAATGTGGTTACTCCACATTATTGTATTGAGGAAAAGTATGTAAACGTACAGTGGCGTATCAGCTATAAGGACCTGAGGTGTGGTCACAGCAATGTGGGAGTCCTGTACAATTCGGGGCTAGTGCACTTGTAAGGCACGCGAGGCTGACCCCATACCCACGTAGGAAATTAAGTGTTAGAATAAGTGATCAGATGTAAAAGGCCAGGGTGTCCTTTTGTTGCAGAGGGTCTATGTTCCTGTTGCCGGCTGGTGACAGGAAACCTGCTGAGTACTAATAAACGCCAACCAGTCTCCAACCAGTCTTATATGCTGTCGAAGATAACAGTAGGAGCTTTGGCGAGTGGTGAAATTGAAACTTTCTGCAACTACACATTGAAATATCTTTCCACAAGGACTCCCAGGTGATGTGTTAGACATCTGGGGCATCTCTGACATTTTCTTGTGTTTCAAAATAATACACAAGACGTTTATGGAGGTAGGATGAACTACAGCCCTCATATACAGTGACTCTCCCTTTATATGAATAAAGTGAATTCTTTTAATATTTCCTACAGGAAAGACATATATATAAATACATAATAACTTTTTAGTTATTGGGCAAATTGTCCCACAATTTTAATTGTTCTTTTCTGTAAACTATCTTGTCCTTATTTTCAAAGACCTGTCCACAAGCTATGAATGGACAGGCAAAATAAATTGTAAAGAAGATTTGTTCAAAGAAAAACTTAACTGCTGGTTTTATTATCTTCTTTATAGAAACTTAAAGTGTTTGACTGTTGTGTACCATCATTTCATTTCTCCCCTAGACACTAGGTACACCATACACCATACACTAGAGCCAGAAGAGTGACCGTGTGAGACCTAGGGAGGTAGCGGTAGGTTCTCTGCACATAATTCATCATCATCATTTATAGAGTCAGAGGCCTACATGTGCTTGACCTCACACGGTTAAAGCAGACACCTTTTCATTCTTTTAGGATACCATCATAACCTCCCCAGCAAAATCAACTTTGCTACAGGACCATAGATTACTGGACTGCATATTACCATCTCGTTCAGTAACCTTTACAGCCAGACTTAAACCTATGAACTCTATACGCCATTACTTTTTTCTGAGAATTGGGTGTATAAGACCAGTCTCTTATCTGGCAACTATCCTGGTATCATCTGATACCTTTTTGTCCATCATCATCATCAATATTATCTAACCTCTCGCGACATCATTGAAGACCCTCATCAGTTTACTCAAGGTTTGGCCATTGGTGCTCCACTACTACGGAGCAGGGGAAACAATCCCGCCACATATACATACATACATACATACATACTTGCATACATACGTAACACTTATTTACATAAAGACGAAAATTATAGCCTTACAATTTTTGTATCACTATTTCTTTCGCAGCATACGTATATATTGATTTAATTTAGGGATTAATCGTGTATGATGAACATAGGTATTTTTCCCCCTAATCTTCTCCATTCTAAATTTTTGTTTGAAATTTTTTAACGTGTTTATACACTATCCGTGTAACATTTATGATCTTAATTCTTCAGGAAACCGTTCAACTCTGCCATTGACATATTATCTTAGAGCTTGAAGCCATTTAGGCTGTCTTATCGATGGCAGTCTGTTGGCGCCGTATCAAAACAACAAGGTAGGTATCGCAATACAATCTACCTGAATATACTGACAGCTATTGTGGTAGGCAGACTGATTTGAGGAGAAAGTTGTCGTATGGAGCAGATAATATGTCATCTGCTTGTGGTGTTCGAACATGGCTCCTATTTACGTGGTAAAGATACAGGTTATCGTGTAGAATGTACTGCGGCAGGGGATTGAAGTCTTAGATAATTCACTCAACTAGGTCCTAACTTTATGAGGTATGGTGGCCGGTTTCCTTCTTCGCTGTTTTTGCCTTCCCTAATTCAGCAGCGAAGTCAGTTACCCATTACAGCTGGGTAGACTGAAGCATTCTGCTACGAGGTTTCGAACTGGTAGATTTTTCTCAAAGTGGCTTTGTTAAGGAAGCTGTCACGGAATTGCTTCCCCTGCATTGCAGTAGTGGTCCAACAGTGGCCAAAACTCAAGAGTATCTAATATGGGCCTTCAAAGGTGTCTACCTTCGCACAAGATTACTCTTGGCAGAGTTGTAGATAGACGGAAAATGATTCCTCCATCTCGAGGGACTTCATGAGATATTTCCGAAGTCAAGAACAAAGCTGCATTGGCAGGGCAATTGTTCACTCATACCGGTCCGCCGCATTTTATGAAGAATTAAGCAATTATTAATGTTAGCTCGTTCAAGCCCCCACCCTGATTTACTCAGTGGAATTCTTCTTATTATGATATAGCTCTGTGAACTGCATAAGTGTGACATTACGGCTCGTTTGCTTTTTCGTAATTTCCTTTCATCGCCTTTATTATCTATTATTTCGGCATATTTAACGCACACAATTTCGTTCCTATCCTCTACTCAGAATTGTTACCCTTTTTTCAACTATCATTGTTTACGTTTCACGCTTTGATGCATGACAGAGCCAGACAATCGCCCATCCCTGAGAGATTAATTAAATCACTAAACGTGATAATACCACATTGACTCCAAGTACATGCGAGCATGAAGTGTTTGTTCAAGATTGCGTAATCACTTCCGATCCGACAGTAGAATGGACTTGCAATACGGGTTTAATTGTATAGACCACGATTTGTCTAGACAGACAGTCGGATTTGCGACAAGTTCTGTGATACAAGAGATCGGGAGAGTCTGATAAACTAAGTAATCAGACTTCCGAATTACTTAGTATTGGTGATTATAGATGATCGCAATCTTGGAAGACATGTTGAAGAGTGAGCGGAAATTGTGATATAAGTAAACTTTGACAACACTTCACGGAAACACAATTCCATGTATGGAAAGTGGCTGTTTAAAATCTCAAACGTATGAGTCACGCAGGAAATTCCATAAGCATTACTCTATCACAATGTGTACTTTTAATGCTATTGGTTTGGCAATTCGAGTTGTCATATACAATCGCGCTGATTGGGAGTTTTCAAGTAGCAGACAACAAGAGTGCGTGGGTGAAGTCTGAAATATAATGTAGAACATTTTAGACGTACGACACTGCATTCCCGAATTCGTCAAGTAGACAGCTCTGACTGAAGCCAGGAAACAATAGAAGTTAAGATTCTGACTTTAAATAGGACCGAACTTAGAGAAACACTTCTGAACAGTACAGCAAGGAAACCCTAAGTTATTCATACAAAAACCGGACTTATACAGGACTTAGTCATAAAGTCGCAGAGGGATTGTTAATAGAACTAAATACTATCAAGTTACAACGACTATTTACCTGAGTAAGAAGTCTAAGATTTCTCAGTCATATTTTTATGCTTTGAATTTGACATGTTTATACTTGCTAGTGGTGTTTACGATTCATAGTAGGCTGGTAACCTGAGCATGTGAAAAGGATTCATTCATGAACCATCACAGCAAGAGCTGGTGATTGCATCATGCTAGTTCTCACGGAAGAACCAAAAGCAAATGTAACCCCAGACTCCGAATGGAGCAGGGAGTGAGTGATGATTACATCAACCTGTGCATAGTTGTATTTTTCATGTTGTGAATATATGTAAAACTCCGCCTATGCCGGTCCCAAGCCCGGATGACAAAGGAGGAGGGCAGCCTGCATGGAGGCCGTAAGGAGGCAGCCCCTCCACAATGCAAAGGCACAACAGGCCAATCACCTGTTTGCTTTAAATCACTATTACGAGCAATACAAGAGAGAAAACTGGACTGATTCTAAAGGCGACGAACTGGAACGGACTACGGACTACGACTTATGGAACTTGGAACACAAGAAGTATAAATGGGAAGGAAGAGGAGCTGGTGGAAGAGATGAGGAAAGCAAAACTAGAAATCCTGGCTATAACGGAAACAAAGAAAAAAGAACAAGGAGTCATGGATCTCGATGGCAACATGCTGCTCTACAGTGGTGTACCCACATCTGATAGAGCTAAAGGGGGCGTGGGTTGCATTGTGGTCCAAAATCAAAAAGATAGTATCAAGGGATGGAACTTTGTCTCGGAGCGCATTATGGTTGTTAAACTAAAAGAAGGAGAAACCATAGTCAACCTGGTCATAGTGTATGGGCCAAATGAGGATGAGATAGCAGAGGTCAAGGAGGAATTCTTCGACCTGCTTCAAAGGACAGTGGATGACTGCCTAGATGAAGTTATCTTGCTCGGAGATTTTAATGCCAGAGTTGGAAATGACCATGCTAGATGGGGTGGAGTTATCGGAAGATATGGAGAAGATACTCTCAATGACAATGGAAAGTGACTCCTTAGATTCTGCAGTGAGCAGAATCGTATCATTACAAACACAAAGTTCCCCCATAAGCGCATACATGCATACACTAGATGTGAACCAACAAAGAATGAGAAGTCAGTGATCGACTATGCCATTGTTCGGAGAATCTCATTCAAATATGTCCGAGATGCTAGAGTCTGGAGGGGGCCAGAGATTGGAAGTGATCACTACCTGCAAACAATCAAAAGAACAACTGAAAGAGTTGCTCAGCCTAGGAACTGCCCAACATCACGCAAGAAACCAAGTAAACGAGCAGGAGAAATGAGCATTAGGACCTACAAGATGAGAGAGCCAGAAATTAAGACCAGATATCAGGGGCTTATTGCTGCAGCGGTGAGCAACACAGAAGAACGACCTGATGACTTGGAAACCCTCTGGATTAAATTCAAAGATATCATAAAGACAGCTGCTGCAGAAGCATGCGGTGAAGTCCGACTTGGGAACAAGAGAAAGAGGACACCTTGGTGGACAGAGGAAGTCAAAGAAAAAATAAGAGAGAAGAAAATGGCATGGAAACAATAATTAGGAGCTAAAAACACAACAGGACAAATGGAAAAATATAGAGAATATCTGACACTCAGAACAGAAGCAAAGAACAAAGTGCTAGCAGCAAAACAGAAGTCCTGGGAAAAATTTGGAGACAAGCTAGAAAAAGATGCACAAGAAAACCAGAAATGGTTCTATAAGACCCTAAAGAACATGAGGAAGGAAAAACAATGCCCTCTCAAATTTATAAAGGACAAGCAAGGCAAATTGCTTACTGCCCCGAAGGAAGTAATGGAAAGATGGAAAGAATATTTCTCAGAACTCCTGGATGGTGAGCATGGTGAAGCATCAGAAATTATAAACACTAGCACAGAAGAGGAACCAATGATGGTGAAGATGACATAAAGATGGAAGAACTGAAGGCAGCACTGGAGAAAATCAAGATGGGCAAAGCAGCAGGGCATGATGGTATAACACCAGAAATGGTTAAGTTCATGGGAGCATCAATCGACCTATTACTCTTAAGGGTTTTACAGGCAGCGTGGTACAACAAGACCATACCAAAGGATTGGGAGATTGCCATCATAACACCAATTTTCAAAAATGGTGACAATCGACAGTGTGGAAACCATAGAGGCATATCCCTTCTCAGTGTCCCTGGTAAAATCTACTCTAGAATCCTAGAGCAGAGACTCCAACGCCTAGCTGAGCGACAATTGGATGAGGTCCAGTGCGGATTCCGAGCAAACCGAAGTACTCAAGACCTAATCGTCACACTCAGACAGCTGAGTGAAAAGGCCCTTGAGTATAAGAGTGAGATCCATCTTTGTTTCATAGATCTGGAAAAGGCGTTTGACAGGGTCCCCTGGAGCAAACTTTGGGACTGTTTGGCAAGAAAGAATATTCCAGCACCTCTGATTCATGCTATATAGAGCTTCTACAAGTCTTGCAGAAATTATGTGAGGACAGCAAACCATAAGTCAGAAGAGTTCAGGACCATCACTGGTGTAAGACAAGGTGATATCCTATCACCTTACCTCTTCATACTCCTTAATGACGATGTCATCAAGGCATGAAAGGAGAGAACAAGAAAGTATTCAGTGGGGTACTGGAAGATGAGACAGGTCTATATTTCGGAGCTGGCATTTGCTGATGATGTTTCCCTGATTGCTAAATCAGAGGCACATCTCCAATCCAACCTGCAAGTCTGGAAGGAAGAGCTGGAGAAGAGAGGGATGGTCATAAGCAGCTCTAAAACAAAATCCATGGTGATATCACGAGAAGAAGGAAGACATCAGATTAAGCTGGGAGAACAGGTCCTGGAGCAGGTCGACCACTTTAAATACCTCGGAGCTATTATAGACCGAAAGGGAGGCATCAAAGAAGAGTTGGCCACTCGAAAAGCAGCAGCTGGGAGACTTTTTCAGGCCATAAATCGAGGATTCCTCAGCAAGAGAGAGGTTGGTAAGAAAACAAAGATGGCTGTATACCGCTCCACCTATGTCCCAGTCTTGACATATGGATGCGAGTCATGGGCAATGACTACAACCCATAAAAGCCAGATCCAAACCTCAGAAATGAGGAATCTGAGGAAGGTGGTTGAAGTAACAAGAAGAGACATGGTACGCAACCAGACGATACGTCAAGGCCTTAAATCCTACCCCCTGCAGACCCAAGTAGAACAGTCCCAATTAAGATGGTTTGGCTATGTCTGCAGAATGGGAGAAGATCGGCTACCGCGACAAGCATGGGAAACAAAGAGCCAAGGATCCAGACCCCGAGGACGACGCAGAGTCCGCTGGGAGGACAACATTAGACAATCTTTGAAGGACCGAGGACTAGAATGGAACCAGGCCAGGAGGAAGACAGCCGATAGGATAGTCTGGCGCTCTCTCTTCCAAACCTCTACACCTCACTGTAGAAGGGGAACGACTAAGTAAGTAAGTAAGAATATATGTAAACTTAATATGTTCTTTCAGTCACAAGCCACTTGCTGCTATCTAGTCACACATTTTGCTTTAAATTAACTGAAATAATTTTCATCACATCCCTTGGGTGATATGATATACGCTAAGGGAGAGTAAAAATGTGAGAAAACAAATGGCTGACTGACAGCGAGAAAGGCACCTGATTAACATCAGGAAAACAAAGACTTAGCAGCGGAATTTGTTCATTTATTTTCTCTAAAGCTTGTGGTACCAGCACGAGGCGACCCGACTATTTGTGATACGACCCGAAGGGACCATTTTCTATACTACCATTCTATTGCTCTAAGCTTGTAATTGACATTTGAAACCTACATTCCACGGGTTGTGAAGATTCTTACCTTGACCAGGAGCAGTTACTTCCTGACTGATCTGGAAACGTGCCTCACCACAGAGACGAATCTACGGAAAGCAGCATCGGCACTTTAGCATTTTGTCAAATCCCAATTTTAACATTCCAAACAGGACTGAACTTTATTTGCCTATATTCATCAAGCCTAAATAATTTCTGTGAAGAACATTTTTTAAAATTAAATCACCAATGAACATTTATTTACAAGCGTTAAAGTAATTGATCATTAAATTTGTATATGTTGATTTTGACAAATTCATAGTTGAATTAATTATTACAGAGCGAAAGGCACACTTATGACTCAGAACCTCCAGTGTATATTCATATATATATATATATATATATATATATATATATATATATATATATATATATATATATATATATATATATATATATATATATATATATATATATATATATATATATATATATATATATTTTTTTTCTTCGTTCGTCCTGAAAAGGACGTTGGTTGCGTTGTGTCCGTTTACAGCGAAGCTGCGATATTTGCGCCTTTCGGCCGACACATCCGACTTCAGCACGGCATTTTTGGGACCGGGTTAGCCTTCCCTCTTCGATCCCTACTCGCTCAGCCAGACTGCAGTGATGCAGCCTGTTTCCAGGACCACCACTTGGAGGTGGAGTAGGGTCTAGGTCAGCTCTGGTTCGCTGACCCTGACGCAAGCAGTCTAGCTATGGGTCACTAACTACATTTCTCACTGTTGACGCGTCATATATATATATATATATATATTTATTTATCCCAATTAACATAATTACCGATGTATGTTACGTCGGTAGGTCACACTCAAAATAGTAACTTGCGCCAGAAAAAAAAAGTGCGCATCACACGGTGTGCAACTTGCGCGGCGTGGGTGTTATATAAAACAAATACTTTGGTTTTATTTTTATTTTTTTCACGAAATTAGTAGCGCTCGACAAAGAAAAAGTGCGTAAAAATTGGTGTGCATGAGCCCTCACCCGATGTAGAAATCATGAAAACTTGAAAGTTTTTGTTAAAACCACTTATTATCAGGGAACACTCTCTGAAAACAATTCACGCACTTTCACACGAAATGTTGTCATCAACGAATTTTTAAATTGAATCTAAAATAACATAATTCTCGCTGTGTGTACGTTGGTCACAGCTGAGGAATGCAACCGTGTTAAAAAATTCTATTGTTTCCATTATATATACTCTCCCGAAAAAAGTTACAATCAACAAAGAAAAGCGTTCAAATGACGGTGTTCGTGGACAGTTTGATTACACTGTATAATGGAAAGAAACCAAAAACACTCTAAGAATGTACTTCTATCTGCTCATCCGGGAGAAACAGCACACTATAATTAAAAACCCGTCAAGTTTGACGGGTTATTGCTGGTATATATATATATATATATATATATATATATATATATATATATATATATATATATATATATATATATATATTTATATATATTTATTTATATTTATATATATTTATTTATATTTATTTATATATATATAGCTAATAAGAGGAATTTTGCTGAATTGAATCAGCTGGGGGCTTGAACGAGCTAAATCATACAAAATACGTCTTCACAGACTCATTTTGCTCAGACTCATTCAGCATTATTCTTGACTTCTGAAATATCTTGTGGAAACGCCCTCGCGGTAGAAGCTTCATTATCCTTCTACCAACAACTCTGCCAAGAGTAATCTTGTGCGAAGGTAGACACCTGTGAAGACCCATATTAGATACTCTAGGTTTTGGCCACTGTTGGACCAATATTGCAGAGCAAGGGGAGGCACCCCGTGACAGTAAGATAGGAACACTATGAAAATTTCCACCGCTCTGTCGATTGAATTGAAGAAGGACCTCGTCCGGCACAGATAAAAATTACTTACTGACTTTACTCATTCCAAATTTGGAATACTCTGAATCCTAAAAATAAACATAATTTTATTAGAGTAGAACTTTAGGGAACTCAGTATTTCTAACGTAGGTCCCAGCAATTTCTTGGTTGCCCACTACTGTACGATATAAAGAACACGAAACTACCAATCTCCTTTTCTAATGCATCTAACATAGGGGTTCTTAACCTTTCTTGTGCCATCAACCCCTTTGATTGTCCAATGAAGTCTTCGGACCATTTTGATTGTCCGGCGAAGGCTACATGCTACTTCTAATTTATTTATTTTTTAAATGTACATGTATGCGTAATTAACAGTTTTCGACTGAAAATTTTAGTGAATACAAAACTCGAATTTTTAGGTTATGGTCACGGACCCCCTAGAAGCCATTCATGGACCACAGGTTAAGAAACCCTGATCTAACAGGTTCTATTACTGTTGTGATATTTTTCTTTGCCCTCACATTTTTAAGCGGAGCTCATTGCTACATCTATTGCTTGTGTCCCTCTGTAAGGTATGGTAATTCCAGTGTGCTAGTGCAGACTGCCGCGACAACAACTGTTAGTACAGGCATATATCAGTTGTCACGAAAATCATCTTGTGGTGTGGTTTTGGTTTTTAAAGACAATTTTCATTTCATACGGACAACTCCATTACTGCTCCGATCTCCTCCTTAGATGACACAATGAGGATCTCAGCACAATGCACCGGAAGGACCACAGTGTGCGTATACTGGTCTCATACATTCCATAAATATTTTCGTGCTAGGTAGGTTTCCTAATTTAAAAAAAAATTTACAACAATATTTTCGATTTCCAACTGCCGAGAGATCTTTAACGTGCGCAACAATGATAAATAACAATGCTAAAGGTCGTTTATATTTGAACATGCGCCTTAATATAACCAGCTAGTGTGAACGGGACGCGCCTCGCTCAAACGAGGCAAAATTGTATTTGAAAACAAAAACGTGCACAACTTGCACACAACACTCTCTATTTTTTGCCCTTATCGGAGAAGGCTAGGTATCCGATCTCCCCACCCAAGAGATCGGGGGGGGGGGGGGGGGGGGGGGGGGGGGGGGGGGGAAAGAAATCATTAGGAACCACTGCTTGATAAAAAATGTCCCAGCAATTATATTCCCTGGGCTGTGAGCGAACCCGGTACCTTTAAAATTAGAAGTGGACGCCATACCTCTGACTCCCTAGCTTGTTCTAACATTTATGAAGCCCAACATGCTCCAATATGCTGCATACACTTGCTTCCCTAATGTCCAGCTGTTGCGACGTTTCATATTTACACATTAGAATACAATAAACATGTCGCTCATTATCATTTCCTTCTTAGCTCCTTGTGGAGCATAGACCTATCACTGCTGCTGGTCGCTTTGCAGGACGCTAACACCAAAAACATTACGTGCTCTGGTAGCAGTGGTTTGTGTAGCCATTTCTGTTACATAATGAGGTAGCCAACCGCATGCCCATCTCCTGTAAGTAGCATTTTCCAACATGGCTGAGTAGTCAATAATTGTCGTGCGCTCGCTCAATAAAGGCGCGTCTGTGGACTGTCTGCGGCCTGCCACAGTATGGTAACTCGGTCATATCGTTATGTTCATTGTCGTAATAGAATCTCTCAGCCCAACGACCAAATGTGCTGCAATTAAGAGTTCTCCCCGCACAACTTCTGCCATGTCTTGTCGATTTTTCACCAAGAATTGGATCAAAATAGATTGCTTGATGCCATTTGATCGCATGATAAGTCACTGGCGAGAAGTAGCCAGACCAGAAGCATATATCGACCAATAAATAGACCAACGCACAGACAGACAGACGGAAAGATAGGTAGGTATTTAGGTAGATAGATAGATAGATAGATAGATAGATAGATAGATAGATAGATAGATAGATAGATAGACAGACAGACAGACAGACAGACAGACAGACAGACAGATAGATAGATAGATAGATAGATAGATAGATAGATAGATAGATAGATAGATAGATAGATAGGTAGGTAGGTAGGTAGGTAGGTAGGTAGGTAGATAGATAGATAGATTAGATAGATAGATAGATAGATAGATAGATAGATAGATAGATAGATAGATAGATAGATAGATAGATAGATAGATAGATAGATAGATAGATAGATAGATAGATAGATAGATAGAACTTTATTTTCAAAGGGTTAAGAATTGGCCGCGCAGACCCGTCTAACATTCTGCCCTTCCATTCTCACTTATCTTGCATACTATACCCTTTCATTCCCACATGTTACTTTAAGCATTAAATTAAAGGCATTCAACGTTATAAAGGTTACATAACAGAATACAATGACATTACCCAATCATAATCAAAATAAAGTATTTTTTAAGCAAACAAGAACGCAAGGAAAAAAAAATTGCATTTAAAAAAAAAACAGAAAAAAACCAAACAAACACACAAACAAAAAACAAATCCAAAACAACTAAACAGTAAATCAGACAATAATTTGAGTATGATCACCTTAGGGTAGGATAGAATCGGAACTTCTGAAATATTTGAACAGTCTACTATTGAGTGAGTAGGAACTTTGTGTTTTTCTTTGCTCTCCCTAACTCAATAGCAGAATCAGATAGATAGATAGATAGATAGATAGATAGATAGATAGATAGATAGATAGATAGATAGATAGATAGATAGATAGATAGATAGATAGATAGATAGATAGATAGATAGATAGATAGATAGATAGATCGATAGATCGACCGATAGATAGATCGATAGATAGATAGGTAGGTAGATAGATAAATTGATAGATAGATAGATAGATAGTTAATAGGTAGGTAAGTGGGTAGATAGATAGTTTGATAGACAGACAGACAGTTTCACGGGTTGCTTCCCCTTAGCTCTGCAGTAGTGATTCAACAGTGGCCAAAACTCAAGAGTTTCTTATGTGGGTCTTCAAAGGTGTCTACCTTCGCACAAGATTACTCCTGGCAGAGTTGTAGAAAGAAGGATAATAATGCTTCTACCTCAAGGGATTATTCACAAGATATTCAGAAAGCGAGAACAATGCTGCATGAGGCTGAACAAATGTTAACTCTAGTATCTGCCGTCAACTTTTATGAAGGATAGGATTGTCTTATAATTCGTTACCCGTTACCTCGTTTAAGCACCCAGCTGAGTTAATTCAGCGAAATTCCTCTTATTACACTGGCTAACACAAAAACAAATTGTTTTTCTTTCTCTAACATGTCTATGTTTTTCTGGTCAATTTTAATGCGCTGTTTTTAAATCTGCAAACTGTTTTTCTCTATCAGGTCGGGATCTCAAGAAATAAGCAATTGAAGTTTTTTAACAACGCATACAGTATTACAATATCATTCGTACAAGAAGTATAACAGTTATGTAGGTTTGAATTTCTTTGCAGTCGACTTTCGTCGGTGAATGGCATGTGGTACATAGCAATGAAGCATCCAACAATAATCGGCAAGCATGGTCACACTCCACCGTCCTTGATAACGTGACTCCATTACGGCGATATCTTGATGGAATCGTTCTCCATGTTCATCGCTGACTTCGCCAAGGTTGTCAGGGGAAAAGTCAAGATGCAAATCGGGCAAATGGATTTTGAGGGACATGTTACAGCCCATAATTCTGTATGCATCTATGCACTGCTTAACAATATGCACATAGTCGACAGATTTGTGATTTCCCAGAAAGTTATCGACGATCGATTTGAATGCCATCCATCCGCGAAATTCACTACCATGTAACAAGTTCTCGAATTGTTTGTCTGCAATAACTTTCCTAATCTGAGGTCCTACAAAGATGCCTTCCTTTATCTTTGCATCGCTAACTTGCGGAAACTTTTCTCGAAGATAAGTGAAAGCTTTGCTCGTTTTATCTAACGCTTTTACGAAATTCTTCATGAGCCCCAACTTTATATGTAACGGTGGTAAAATGATGCTGTCTTTGTTAACTAATGGCTCGTGTATTACATTTTTATGCCCGAGCTGCATACGATCCCTGATAGGCCACACCTTTCTTGCATAATGTTCATGTCTGTTGCGGCTGTCCCATTCACATAGGAAGCAACACAATTTAGTATACCCAGTCTGCATGCCCGTGATAATTGCAATGACCTTTAGGTCTCCACAAATCCGCCATTGGTAGTCATTGTACTTTATTTTTGCCAAAAGTATAGCCATATTGTCATAAGTCTCTTTCATATGAACAGAGTAGGCGACTGGAATTGATGAAAATAAATTTCTGTTACGCAATAACACGGCTTTTAGACTAAACTTGGAAGAGTCGATGAAAAGTCGCCATTCGTTGACTATGTGCTCATGACCGAGGTGCACCATTAGACCGTTTACATCTTTGCAATAGCAAATGTCATCATCGATCTCAAAGTATTGAATAAGTTCTCTGTGACTATGACGAAATTTAGATATCGGAGTATTGGGCGCTAAAAGATTCCATTCTTTGAGTCGCGAACCGAGTAATTCCGCTTGTCCTTTGGTAAGAGTGAGATCACGTATTAGATCTGAAAGTTCTGAATGGTTAATTAAGTGAACACCATCATTCACCGGTATATAATCCGAGTCAGAATTAGTTTCTAAAGCAGGTAAACTATCACTTTCTGATGGTTCATTCACGTCCAACGGATATTGTTCTGGTGGAACTTGGATCGGACACGTGATTGGATCATGAGACACTGGTTTCAAAACCGATTCAATATTTGGATAAACCACAGACTTTCTAGTTTTAAAAGTGAAACCATGGATATTTGTCAAGCAGAAGTAACAATCAGTAGCGTGATTTTTCGGTTCACGCCATATTACTGGCACTCCAAAAGGCATCGACTTATGCTTCGGCGATTTTCGTAACCAACCTGCCAATGTATTTGCACAAGTCGAACAAACTGCATTTGGCTTCCAAGATTTATTTGCATCATCAACTTGTGAATCTAAATAAAGTTCATATGCTTTCTTTAGTAATGGTGTAAAGTTTTTCTGGTGAACACGATCGGTAAAATATCCGCACACGTAGCAGAACAGATCAGCCAAATTTCTACAACTTCTAGAAGCCATATTTCGCTCAGAATTATTTCAAAATACAGTAACTATTTGACAAATAGCGTAACATATGTCATGCATCTTTTAGCAGTATAAAAAGTAGAATTATTTTGCAGTTTATTAATTTTTAATAAGTTATATAGTTAAAAATGAAACGGGGCAAATAACGGTTTTCCAAAAATATATTTATTCACAAATATCTTAAAAACCCGATGTGATAGAGATAAACGGATTTCAAATTTGAAATCAGCGCAAGAAACTGACATAAGAACATTTATTCTTATATAAGAAAGAAACATGTTGTTTGTCAGTGTTATTATGTATAGCTCTGTTTAAGTATATTTAAGAAATTGTCTGAGACATACGGATATAGTACATTCAAAATGATAAAATCAAAATTTGTATATATACAAATAACAAATTTAATAATCAATTAACAGTTTAAAAAATGAATAATTCCTTAACAAACAATAATCATCATCGAGTGATGTTATGGAGTATTGGGTAAGAGTTCACTTGGCAGCTTTTATGTTTCTACTTAACTGCCAATGAAGTTCTGCTCCTGCTGATGTTTGGGTCTTTGCAGATAGAGGACTGGATCGCACTCGTCACTGTTCAAGTTTGAAAGTTGTATCACGTTCCAAGAAATGTCAGGGAGTAACTACCAAGCTAGTCCCGCGTCTCTAAGACCTGTCTGAGGATGGTGTGTAGCGTCAACTTTCAGGCCACTTATACCCTCACTTGTTCCAGAGATTGTACCCTCAACTGGTACCACCGAGTAGCTTCACAAAAGAAGAGAACAAATACCCTCTTGAGTACTGCGTTTTCCGACACATACTTATGTATCCCCCTCTTCCTATTCCACCATTCCATCTATCTCAGAACTTTACCCTCGATGAGAATTAATCTTAATCTCATTGAGCGAAAACTTTCTTTACATTTAAATTGAATAGATTTATGTTTAACTTTACATTGGTTGAAAAGGTTAATAATATAGATTGAATATGTTTTCATTTACATCTACACTGGTTGAAAATGTTAATAATATAATTAACATAATTTCTTTCATCATTCACTTCCTGCTCCATATGGAACTTGGGACTACCTCTGCTTTTAGTTCTCTATAGGAAACTCGCATAAAGCAGTCACCAGCCCTTGCAGTGGTGGTTCATCAAATCGTCATTCTATATGCTGAGGTTGCCAGCCACAAATGACTTGGACATCCACTTAGCTTTTTTCACATATTAATATTCACATGTCAATATCTACGTATTATTTCACGTGTTAATAATGCAAAACATAGAATTATAGATATACAACTTACCCCAAATTGACTTTGAGATCACATACTTCTGGCGCAGAGATAGAGTAAGGCAACTTGTTGAAGATGCCTCTTACATGTGTTCTGGGGTTGTTACTTTATAATAAGCTCCCACTTTGACTCCGTCTCTCAGATTCCGGTTTTCCTTGCTAATAAAAGTAGAGTTTTCCTGGGCTTTTAAGTCCTCAAGAGGCTCCAACAAGTCAGGTCTGATAAATGAATTCTGATTTTTTTCTTAACTCTGTCAGGTCTGGTTCTTTTCTCGACGAGGTGAATTCTCAGAAGCGTTAAACTGCAAAAGTGTCAGGTTATATTCCCCCTTTCGTTCCTGGCACGTGTTGTTTACTATTAGACCAGGACCAATCAGAAATGTTGTTATATTTACATCTCGAGTGCCGGCCAATAGTTTCAAACATGCGTTTTTAGGATGGGGTTTATTCAAAAAGTTTCCTCATAGGAATTCTGCGTGTGATTGTAAAGGTCTCGTCTTCCATATATTCTCGTAGTAGGCAATAAATTAACAAGGCAGCTCGGGCGTTGGCGTAGCTGGCGAGTCCTTTTTAGGGCTTTGTGCAAGCAGATAGATAATGTTAGTCCTTTACAGAACAGAATCTATCAACGCTGATCGAGATAGCAGTCAACAGAGTTGACTTTTTTTTGGATGGTAAATGCGCTCTGATATAACCAAATAGGTTGAAAGGAACGCGCCTCGCCAGAAGAAGGCAAAAAAAAAATTCTCGTCAATGATTACAAATACCAATCCCTATATTATTACAACTAATGTCTTTGTAATAATTCTGTCGGAAGCTTATTACAACATTGCCGATCAGGTGTGTCTGACTGATTCTTATCGCCCCGTCCTTGTGCAAAAAAAAAAAATTCATCGTATTACCATCTGGGCTAAGACGTCACACTAGTCTTATCATGTATAAACAACCTTTGCTGGCCTTTTTCCGTGTGAAACAGGCGCCCAACTTCTGGTATACGAGAATGTCTACCAACGGATTGTCGGTTAAGTTTGCATCATCCGCCTACTCTTAACAAGGTCAAGCGGGGAAACAAACTTGATAACTATTACTGAAAGGAGTGTAAGGTGATTTGAAAATACCAAATATCTGTTTTATAGCAGAGAAAAAAAATGTGGCGACCACGGAAATTTCATGTAATCAGTACGCACAACAAAATGTAACTGAATACGGCCGGAGAGGACAAGAGAACGACCCAAAATTATGTGACAGACAGACAGACAAACGAACGGACCGATTGATGGAATGATTGAATAACTGATAATCTTATTTAGATGAACATATTTAAGAGGTAAGCCTTATTGTGATGCTACTGAGTAATCGTCCATTCTTTAAAATATTTAGTCACTACCACACGTACATTAACAAGTGGAAGCTTGAAGAGAAATAGTATAGTTTCTCCAAACATTGAACTGCCCGCAAAAAAAAAACAGCACCAACGTATATCTAGAAATTTCAACCTTCCATTCTGCGGAAAGCTGAAGAAAGATTTTTTTTAAAGTCGCTAATGAAATGTTTTACCGAGTCAGGAAATGCACCCTACTTTATCCAATCAGACTCCATCTCAGCGGCAGCCAATCGAAAAGAATAATTTTTTTCCTCACGACACCCGTTGAGATGGGAAAGACCCTGGATGATAATAACCGGGAACTCTGCGGTAACTCAGGTCAGATCTACAAGAGCTGATCGTATTGTAGACTAAAAATACACACTCATTTTATAAAACTGATAGCACGTGGTTTTTTTAAATTCCGTTTTCACATCTTAATTACTACCTCCTCATGGCTTGGAATATTGTAATGAACAAAGATACGCGTGCACAGCAAGAATACGCTTTCTTTCTCTCTTCCTAAATAGTACTAACAACCGGTAAAGCAGCGTAACGAAATTATAAAGAAAATAAATTACATTGACATATACATGGCGAAGCTCGCAGAAAATATGAATGGCTGAATATTTTAAGCTAAGTTCTAAAAAGTGTGATATCATTAGAAGCGTGGTTTAATTTTGGCTTCAAAATATAACCTGTCTTCAAAGTTTAATCACACACAGGATGGAGCAGTACGTTAAATAATAATAATTTGTTACAGATAATAACAATTGCGAAAAAAAACCACACATTTATTCACCTCGTCTGGAAGGTACAAGATAAATAACTGACAATAGTCCAAAGAGTCAAAATAAAATGCTTAATGTACTTCAGCCACTACTGATCATAAAGGATAACATCATAAAGGCAATTTTAATAGACAAAAAACAGAGAGCTACATCGAGATCGTTTCGTTATAATCTTAAATTCTATTGAATTAAAGGGAAAATGCGAGCTCTTCGTGAGCGGAAAGACGTAGAATAACAGTACTGAATTAAAAAACATAGTGAACACTGCTCTAAGGCGACTAAGTTCCGAGTTTATTTGAGGGGGAAAAAAACACAATTTATGTGGTTTGATCTCTGTAGCCGCGAGATGTCGTTGAGTAAGGAAGAAAGAGATCAGGTAATTCTGCTTATGGGAAATCAGAGTCAGAGAGAGGTCGCAGCAGAATTTAACAGACAGTCTCCGTACCGTGTGCCAGCACTGTGTTATTGGCAGATTCTGCTGTGACCTCTCTCGACCGTGTGCCAGCACTGTGTTATTGGCAGATTCTGCTGTGACCTTGTGACGGATGAAAATATTGCTGTCCCTGAATTGTCGGACGATAATAATAGTACCCTTGAATAGCACCGTGGGCACTGAATTTACGTTGAAATTAAGTCGCCAACGGGGATCACTCGTGGAATCCCCACGCGTGCTAATTAGTATGCATTATTCCACGTGGATTTCCTCACGCGGGCTAATTAGTATGCAATAGTTATCATGCGGGCAGCCAGGACATCGCTTTGTCTTAAATTTTGTTTAGCCACGCCTACTGTCTTATTTCTCGAGCCATTAAAAATCAAGCTATTTCTCTACCTTTTTCTGTCATCCCGTCAAGAAGGCGGCGCCAGAGAAACGGCAAGCGGGCAGTTATCAAAGACTGTTGTAGTCTCTAAGAACGTAGCAGAGTTTTACACCTCCGGTTGACACATTGACGCGAACTGGTCTAAGAGGGTTAGAAATCTCTGCCGGACGAAGAGATACGGGGAAAGTCTAGCGGTAGATAGTGTGTAATAGAGCTTTGATCGGCGGGCCCAGTCGAAATAGTTCTCTAGAATCAAGAGAGGCGAGGAATATCGCATGCGGCTATTATTTTTCATTCATTAAATATATATTGGTATCGCTGAAAAATGCAGTTATCATTCGCGACAGAGAGTTGAAGAGGAGGCTAGCTCATATTATTAGAATCTAACAAGATTTCTTTGAGTTTCTTCTATACGTGGAGTTTGAATTCATTCTGTGTGCTGCGGTAAAATATATTAGAGTTTTAACGTGTAAAGTTCATTTATTTCACTGGATTTTTTGTGTTAATTTAAACCTATTAAATAAACCTATAGCAAAGTTCTCCAGATGTAAATCGAAAATGTAACTATCCGTTATTTCCCGAGATAATATATGTGTAACATAATTTTAAAACGCTAGGTGATCGTAATTGTTTAATAACCATATATTTCTATTTCATCTTGTGTAAATTTTAAGTAATTAACTGTTCATAGCTAGTGGTAAAAGTGATACATTAGCTAGTCACTCGTGTAGTTCTTTTTAATATAAATAATTAAATACCGGAGTGATTTTACAGATCTTACATTAAAAAATGCGGGTGTTGTAATATAATTATAGTAAGATTACCTGTTTTATATATTCTCTTTTATACAGGTGATCATACCTTTGCGATCCAACGTTTTTATAGAGATACATGATCAGATGGCTTAAGGCATCCCAATTATATGTTCCTAAACATACAAACATTTGACAGTAAAAATCTGATGTTAGAGACCCTTATAGGTCCACCTTCTCAACCCATGAGAGCGGTTAAATAACCAGAACACTTCAATGTTAAATGGTGTTAAATGTTAAACTGGAACGGGACAATGCCAGAAGATTTTATTCTATCTTAATCATATAAAGTTCACTGGCCTGATGAGACAGAACTTACAGCACAAATTTATTTAATTAAACCCATATGACAGTAAACATTTTCCTACCACCAACTTCTACAGAGAACATTTACGGCTATTTCTTTCCGAGAACAGCCTGTGAGTAACATTCTGCTGTTTGAAATATCTCACCTTCACTACGACAGAAACCTAGAAAAAACTTATCCCCACGAAATACCTGCAGTACGAAAGAGGAATACCCCACCCAGGAAAAAATATAATCAACGCACCAATTCAGCGAATCTCCGAGAAAAATAGCAGTTGCCTATACGGAGTTTCTGGGGCTGAACTGGTCAAACAGGACATATAATAGTCTTAAAATACATTGAGTGTGATTAATTCCTTGGAACGTATGCATCGTCGACAGTGGGGTAAGCCTGTGTGTAAGTGAGCTCACTGTATTTATGTAGAGAGTGAAACGGAACGAAAGAATTTATTTTCTTAAGTTACTACTAATATAACATCTTCTTTTTTTATCTATCTCTCACTAAGTCTGAAGGCCCACGGGATAGTTAAATTAAGGACATACCTGTTACCCGTCCTGACTACTCCCCACTCCCATTGTTAATCACTTGTTTTGATCTTTTGGGGTAAACAACCTCGGGTTGGATCATTCCTAGTTTTCCATATTCCAGAGGGAGGGTCTACGAGAGTATAATTTTTCTTTTCTCTTATGTAACTATAATTCACTGATGTAATGATAACGATGTAATTTATGTTGTGATCTATTTTTCTAAAGATATAATAAACTTAATAAACCTTAATCTACTGGTGTTGGTCAAAACCTCCCCTGCCATTTATACGTGACCCCATAGTTTACCTGTTCGTTTCTATGTATGTATGTATTTATGTCACAAAATTGTTTGTGTGTGCGTACGAGAGGATAGTGTATTTGAATCCGTATCTAGTGAGAAAATACGTCTCCATTAAAGTGTGTCGTACTAGATATGTTGGGTTGAGCAATTACTTAATCCAAGACAGTATTTTTTCTTACACCTGTACTCCTCGTAAACAGGACTATTTCTCACACCTTTCTCTCACCTAGATCTCACTATCTCACCTCTGCTCGAATGGGACCATAAATATATAAGACCTATCTATAAAATTTACGACAGACCTCTCTCGACCGCGTGCCAGCACTGTGTTATTGGCAGATTCTGCTGTGACCTCTCTCGACCGTGTGCCAGCACTGTGTTAGTGGCAGATTCTGCTGTGACCTCTCTCGACCGTGAGCCAGCACTGTGTTATTGGCAGATTCTGCTGTGACCTCTCTCGACCGTGTGTCAGCACTATGTTATTGGCAGATTCTGCTGTGACCTCTCTCGACCGTGTGCCAGCACTGTGTTATTGGCAGATTCTGCTGTGACCTCTCTCGACCGTGTGCCAGCACTGTGTTACTGGCAGATTCTGCTGTGACCTCTCTCGACCGTGTGCCAGCACTGTGTTATTGGCAGATTCTGCTGTGACCTCTCTCAACCGTGTGCCAGCACTGTGTTATTGGCAGTTTCTGCTGTGACCTCTCTCGGGCTCTGATTTCCTAGGTGAAGGATTATCTGGACTTCTTCTGTTGTACTGTTTATGTTTCTTCTCATATATTACATTATTTTTAATTTCTCATAAATCCTCTATCTGGTTGTCATTATTTGCGCCCACTATTTATTGCCCCGTGGAATTCTCTGAGGTCTCTGAGAAGATAAATAAGAACAGGAACACCACTCTGCAAGGCATGTCGTGAGGCGACCAATACAAAGTTGAGAACTCCAATATGAAACACATAGCAACTGAAGCACGTGATTGTTTTGGTGCAGACTTTCTTAACAAGGATCAGCAAGTGTAGTTTTTTTTCATAGTGCGTAAATAACTGCAAGGGAAATTAAATTAAATTCTTACTTTTAACGCACAGTTCTTTACTTTTTTTCCCTCTAAATTACTCTGTACATATCAGATAGCCACATTGAGAGTAATAGTGGAACTAAGTATTGAATGGAACTCACCTCTTTGCAATGGATCTGTGGACTATGAAAAGACATTTGACAGTGTAGACAGAGAATCACTTTGAAAACAATAGCAACATGAATTTGAGAAGTACTTTACTTACATTTAACTCTTTCAGTCAATTCTTGTCGTGAAGCGTCGTGGGGAGCTGACAAATGCGTTCTTGGACCAAGTGTGGCGCATTGGCTGCTGTGAGCCAGTATTGTTGTAGGATGTCAGTGATGTTGTCAGTCTGCTTCTTCAACGTCCTTGTGTCCTGAAAACATATCTTCTACTGTTGTAGGCGCTCAATGGTGTGGGCTTCACTCTCATGAGATGCGTAAACCAGATCTTCTACTGTTGTAGGCGCTCAATGGTGTGGGCTTCGCTCTCATGAGATGCGTAAACCAGATCTTCTACTGTTGTAGGCGCTCAATGGTGTAGACTTCGCTCTCATGAGATGCGTAAACCAGATCTTCTGCTGTTGTAGGCGCTCAATGGTGTAGACTTCGCTCTCATGAGATGCGTAAACCAGATCTTCTGCTGTTGTAGGCGCTCAATGGTGTGGGCTTCGCTCTCATGAGATGTGTAAACCACATTTTCTACTGTTGTAGGCGCTCAATGGTGTAGGCTTCGCTCTCATGAGATGCGTAAACCAGATCTTCTACTGTTGTAGGCGCTCAATGGCGTGGGCTTCGCTCTCATGAGATGCGTAAACCAGATCTTCTACTGTTGTAGGCGCTCAATGGTGGGGGCTTCGCTCTCATGAGATGCGTAAACCAGATCTTCTACTGTTGTAGGCGCTCAATGGTGTGGGCTTCGCTCTCATGAGATGCGTAAACCAGATCTTCTACTGTTGTAGGCGCTCAATGGTGTGGGCTTCCCTCTCATGAGATGCGTGAACCAGATCTTCTACTGTTGTAGGCGCTCAATGGTGTTTGCTTCACTCTCATGAGATGCGTAAACCAGATTTTCTACTGTTGTAAGCGCTCAATGGTGTGAGCTTCACTCTCATGAGATGCGTAAACCAGATCTTCTACTGTTGTAGGCGCTCAATGGTGTGGGCTTCGCTCTCATGAGATGCGTAAACCAGATCTTCTACTGTTGTAGACGCTCAATGGTGTGGGCTTCACTCTTATCAGATGCGTAAACCAGATCTTCTACTGTTGTAGGCGCTCAAAGGTGTGGGCTTCACTCTCATGAGATGCGTAAACCAGATCTTCTACTGTTGTAGGCGCTCAATGGTGTGGGCTTCGCTCTCATGAGATGCGTAAACCAGATCTTCTACTGTTGTAGGCGCTCAATGGTGTGGGCTTCGCTCTCATGAGATGTGTAAACCATTTATATTTCTGTCTCTCTATATCACTGAAGCAGGATGTCATTGCTACTGTTTTTTCTGATGTCATTATTTCTCAATTTGTCTTCCTTTGTAACATTAATGGCTTTTCTTAAGCATTTAATCTCTCTTTAAGATGATATTTTTCTCTCCTGTGCTAAGAACAAGGACCCTATTTAACGCTGATATCAAAGAGTTGGTAAGAATATACAAATTCGCTATCGTTTAGTTTCCATTCTGATATTTGGTTGTTTTTTTTTATAGTAATTGTGACAGTTAGTAAACCACTGCACCTACTTTTTCGACACTCGTTTCACTTTTTGAGTCAATTCTTCATTTTCTGTGAATTAGACAGCACCTCAAAAACATTAATAGAAACCATCTTTACAATTAACACAGTGAACGGCTAGTGAAACACTTAAGAGATTGTTATGTGCGTTTATCTGAAACGTTGACCTAGAGCCCAGGTTTGCAATAAGATTATCACTGCATCATATATAGAAATGAGAAAGCAAAAAGACTTACCAAAGGAGAAAGCAGAATTAAAATTGAAGACAAGGTAACATATAAAAATATAGAAGTAATGATCAAAAACAACTTCAAAGTAAAATAGTAGAGGAAACATCCAACCAGAGTCAGATGTGACAAAAGATTTCTATCCCATGCCAAGAAGAGATGAAGTGATGTCTTCAGATCGAAAAACCGGCCAATGTAGACTTAAATACCAATACCATCAGTTCAGCAAAGTAAAGATCAAGCAGAAAGACATGTAATCATATAGGGTAGGCAAACTAATAGTAGGTCATGTTCTCGAACACTGTCGGCTCCACAAGAGAAGCAGATTGGCAACATGGCTGTCTTCAACCCGTCCGAGCAATGATTTTAAACTTTTGTTACGACAGGGTTTATGATGTTAGCCACTTTGATAATGGGCTCTTTTAAAGTTACGCATTAAGGGGTTTAAAATGCTATTAATACGAGGGAAGGTCAAAAAGTAATGCCTCCTATTGTTTATGTATGTAAATACTGCATCGGTGTGCAATTTGTAAATTTAGCAGGATTCCCCAAACACTCTTCTGCACTGTATAGCATTACCAACCTGTTTCAGTAACAGATGGCACCACTGTAACAGTTTAAAAATGGCTGCCAAAGACGTTCGGTTAAAACAACGTTATGTCATAGAATTCCCCAATGCTGAAGGCGAGACCCCAATTCGCATCCACGAACGTTTGAAGAATGTTTATGGAGATTCAACGATGGATGTTAGCACTGTCCGACGTTGGGTACATCGTTGTGACGAAGCTGAAGTAGGTCAATCCTCAATGGCTGACGCAAAGCGGACTAGCCGTCCGTCTACCGCAGTGACTCCACACAACATTCATCGAGTTGATGGCATCATTCGTGGTGACCGTCGGGTAACACTGGATGAACTTTCTTCCATGATGTCCATTAGTAAAGGCAGTGTCCAGAACATCATTAAAGACCTGGGTTATTCATAAGTTTGTGCACGGTGGGTACCCAGAATGTTGACAGACAGACAACATCGCCGACAAGAAAGAAGTTCAAAAGTTAGCCGTCTGTAGTGAAAGTTATGGCCTCCGTGTTTTGGGATGAGAAGGGTGTGATTCTTCTCGACTTCTTGGAACAGGGAAACACGGGGAATGCAGACCGTTACATTGAAACTTTGAAGAAGTTTAGAGGTCGTTTTCGGCGACTTTACCCATTAAAAGATCAGAGAACTGCACTACTGTTGCACGATAATGCCACGACACACACCGCTAAACGCACCATTGATGCGATTGCAGAATTTGGCTGGACATTATTACCACATCCCCCTTACAGTCCCGATCTTGCACCTTCTTTTTTCCATCTGTTTGGACCACTGAAAGAAGATCTTCGAGGACATCACTTTGAGGACACCGAGACCCTTAAACGCGCCGTACGCCAGTGGTTTAGGAAAAAGGACACAATTTTTTACCGTGCGGGGATACATGCCCTTGTGAGAAGATGGACAAGAACTGTAACAAATAACGGAGATTACACTGAGAAATAAATTTTTGAAGTTCAGACTTGGGGCTACATTTCAATGTGAATTTTATCTGTTTTCTTGCCTATTGAATGAAATTAAAAATTACGAGCCATTACTTTTTGACCGTCCCTCGTATATATTATGTTTCGCGCTTCACGGTAATTGAACGCGAATCGGTAGAGTCGCGTAGATTTATGATGACGTGTTGCGTTGGTATGCTAACACGTGACGACATTATAATTGTACCCTTTGTATTCTGGATTTGGTCCTAGACGGACGCGATTTTGCAATGCTCCCGTTGATGATAGTAATTGTGTAGAGGATTTTCTCTATTATATGGCACCATGGTCTGCCTATTGGATATAGATACAAATAACGTCTCAGTTTGATGAAATGAAATATTCTTCAGGTCAAGAATAGTTGCAGGGAGTAATTTTATTAATAAGTATCCAAATTATAATTATCGACCAACTTTGGTTGTTCATTACCGGATTACCGACCTACGGAATCGCTAGTAAATAGCCAGACGTTGTGTTGATTAATGAAGTAAAAGTCAGGAGACGATTCGTATAGATTGCATGAACTTTATGTAAGCTTGATTACTATGATGTCTTATGGATTCGCATATCGTCAATTAAATGTATTTTTGTGGACTCGTACCACCTTGGACTTATCAACTCACTATTGTTGAAGTTTTGGTCAGTTTACACCCAAAATTCGCCAACATAATATAAGCACGATGTTCAAGATAAAATAAGTCATAAATGATAAAGAGAATAAATTCAAGACATGGCCAGAAATAATGCACACTCTTTATTAATAACGGAAATGGTTAAAAAGGTCAAGCAATAAAGACAGACCTCCAAGCCACAAGCAAGCGCAACAAAGTGGTCTAACACCCCTACTATAACATACACCATCTTATTTTTGTTTTCCTTTTGTTTGAATATCACCCTTATGATACCCTGTTCAACCAGTAGGTTATAATTAGGGTAGATTTTATGACTCCTTGGTTTTAGACATAAACAAGCAAGTACATCATAGGTACGATCAAACAGTCATTGTATCATCGAAGTAGTCGATTCAACAGGCACAGCAGACAGCATTATAATAATGTACATTATGTGCCTTTTAGGATATCGTAAACCCGCTGTACATGTAGTCAGGTAGTAAACTTCCCCTTTCCATAAGAGCTAGTAGATATCAACTAGGAGATTAAATATGGTCTCCTCGATTTGACCTCAACAAGACAGGCATGTCTTTTGAGCGCCACGTTATTGTCCTCTATGTTCCTTATATAGCAAAGGTAGCAAACCTAGATCCATCAACAAAGTTCAGGAAGCAAATAGTCCGTAGGACAGGCATCAATCGATGCGCGACAATATAAGTGGATCGTGAGCTGAGCAAACTTGTCATAATATAGACTTTATAATAAGGCAGGCTAAGCGAAAGTCAACATCACAAGATGGCGATAAAGTTACTCAGCAAAAAAGGATTTAGTTACCTGTTCATTAGGAATTAACTCACATAATCACATATGCCTCCAGGCATTAGGAATAACATAGAGATATATCATCTCAAAAAAGGAACAACAATCATGAGGACTCCTTCCTGAATAAACTAAGCGAAGACTAGCACATTGCTACGTCTCGCCTTACCAGCTTCTCTGCTCAGACTCACCTGGGCGGAAATCGTTGAAACAACGCCACAAAAAGAGACATGCGCAGAACACGCGAATCGAATACAACTCAGCCAAATTTACGAAACGAAGAATGTTCTACGATGTTCGACTAAAGACCTTTTACCTTAAAAGGAAATGAATCTTGAAACATTGCGATTGCCAACTGTTTTCAAAGAACTGGCGATCTGAGCGCTCCATAAATGGACATGACTCAAAATCGTTCACACAACTATCGGCAACCCTAGCTATCAAGATAAGACAACTTCTTGACGATAGCTATCAAGATTAGACGACTGTAGAAATAAAAGTGACTACAATTCCATGAGTTCCTTCCCATGCATTAAAAAATTAACTATAGTCAGAATGCATGGTCAGAATAAGTTGCGACAAGTTTTTAGCAGCAACATTACCGCCACCTCCCGATAAAAAAAAATGTGCAACATTTTTTTTTTTTAAATATCCAAGAGTAAAACCAAAAGCGGTTTAACAACGCACGAATTATGCGGGGATAACTAATTGCACTGCCTAATATGAGGCTAAATTGACACATAAAGTGTCTGGTGAGAATATTTCTCAACAGATAAAAAATCTGATTCAAAAATATATCGGGGAGGTGCCACCAACACACACTACGCTTGCATGAAAATACAATATAAATATGCAAGTTCATATCATTATAATCAAATAGCAGTGTCATAATCTAATACCGCTTAGAATGGATGTACACATCTGATATTGAATGTTAAATATTACATTATCTAAATGTTTAATATTACCATTACATAATGAAATTAAACATAAATGACGATCCAGGACACATCTCCTGTCGTTCCAAAGAAACTGTACAATGTGGAACTCTCCATGTTTGACAACAGAAAGGTAGCTTCTCAGATCAACAATAACGTGCTGAGAAAAAAAACAACCAATATAATTCTATTTAATAGCCATTATGTTTCATACTATACAATACATTATTATTAATAATTGTGGCCGAGTGAACTTTCGGCCCTTATATTAACTACTCAGTCTTCTTCTTATATTAAAGATGGGAACAGAAGAAGATGATAACAAAGCACAATAGTATGTGTTCACCTAAAGTGAGGACAGATGTGCTAATGTATTGTAGTAATATAGGTGTGTTATGACTCTGTCGTATATCTAGAAATAGAACAGAAGTATTAGTTGGAAACATGTGGGCATCTAGACAGAATGTCAGCCATCACATTATCCGACCCACGGATAGCTCGTACCGTGAAGTGAAAAGGTTGAAGAGCAATAGCATATCGAGTGGATCTCGAACTCTTCAAGTTCTTAGTCTGAATAGCTGTAAGAGCTTTCTGATCAGTTTCTAGAATGAAATGTGCGCCCAGGAGGAATCTTTGTAGTTTGAGAATAGACCAAACCATAGCCAACAATTCACGGTCTAAAACCGAGTAGTTCCTCTCTGCCGCATTTAGTTTTCTAGAAATGTACATGACAGGATGCAGAGTTTCAGCATATTCCTGCATAAGTGCTGCTCCGATCCCAGTGGATGAAGCATCACTTCGAAGAACAAAAGTTCTATCAAGAGTAGGTAATCTTAGGATGGGAGGAGAAGAAAATATACTTTTAATCTGGTCTAAGGAAGATTGACATTCCTGAGACCAACGAATCAGATTAGGACGTAGAGTAGACAGTAGGTCATATAAACCCAGATAGTGATCTTCCCAAGAATCACTGAAGAGACAGATATCATCTAAGTAAGCGATGACATCTGAACGATGAGAAAGAATTCGACGCATCATGCGAACGAAAGTAGCAGGGGCGTTCATAAGACCGAAGGGCATTACATTCCATTGAAATAAACCCCTAGGTGTAGAGAAAGCAGTCAGAGGTTTGGCATGATCTGCTAAAGGCACTTGCCAATAACCTTTTGACAAGTCAAGTTTAGTGAAGAATCTAGAATTAGAAAGTCTAATAAGTAGATCTTCTAGTAAAGGCATAGGTTCAGCATCGAACTTTGTGACTTGATTTAATTTGCGATAATCAACGCAAATTCGTATGTTCTTATCTTTCTTCCGAACAATAACCATGGAAGAAGAATATGGAGAAGTCGATGGTTCAATTATGTTTAATTGGATCATTTCATCCAATTCCTTTTCCACTTGTGACTGAAAGTGTATAGGGATAGGATACGGCCTAACCCTAATAGGATTACTGTCGGTAAGAATTATGTCATGTTCTATGACATTCGTGTGACCAGGGATGTCGGTTAGAACATCCTTAAATGTCTGTAACATCGACGAGACTTGACGATGTTCATCAACAGAAAGATTAGGAGAAATGGACACATCTTTCCAAGATTCCATAGAATGTAGTGGAACCACTGGAAGAGGAAGATCGACATCAGAAAAAAAACAGATTCCTCATCCTGTATGACAGACAGGGATGAGTAATGACCATGAGGTACAGAAGAATCGTCCGTTGCCTGAAAAATAGGCAGCAAATAGTCTGGACGCTCATGAAATTCCGTTAGCATGTTGATATGGAAAGTCTTATGCTTTCCATCTATATCGACCACATAGTCAACATCGGAAATTCGTGAGACTATTGCATATGGACCTTTCCATGCAATCAGAAGTCTATTTTCCCTACTGGGGAGTAGGACGAATGCTTTGTCACCTGGACAAAGTTGTCGTAGACATCTGTTCTTGTTAGCAAACTGCCTTGCTTTTTCTTTAGCAATTTCTGACGAAGCAGTCGCTAGTTTGCATGCCTCAATGATCTTTTGTCTAAGAGCAATGACATACTCATATGAAGATTGAGTGTCATCACTAATATCATCGGCAGTGATGAGATCGTGTAATAAAGACATAGGGCCGCGCGGACGCGCGCCAAAGACAAGTTCAAAGGGAGAAAATCCTGTGTGCTCATTTGGGACCTCTCTATAGGCAAAGAGAGCCGCGGGTAAAACCCTGTCCCAATCTTGAGGATGATCTTCAGTTATCTTACCAAGCAAAGTCTTGAGCGTTCTATTCAGACGCTCAACTAACCCATTAGACATAGGATGATAGATGCTACTGAGAGATCTTTTAATGTGTAAGGTAGACATTACTTGAGACATAGTATCAGATATGAGTTGAGTGCCATGGTCTGACAGTATTTCTCTGGGGAACCCCAAGCGAGAAAATATCAGCCAAAGAGCATCTGCGATATCTGTAGTAGATATGCTCTTTAGAGGGATAGCCTGTGGCCAACGTGTGCACATATCGACACATGTAAGGATAAACTGATGTCCTCTGGCCGACTTTATCTTAAAAGGGCCAATAATATCTATGGCCATTTTCTGGAATGGCCGAATAGGGATGTCAGCAGCCTGGATAGGCGCAGCATGTCGTGGTCCTCTAGATTTGACCTCCTGACATACTTGACATGATCGGCAGTATATACGAATGTCCTTGTTAACAAAGGGCCAAAAGAAAGCCGCAAGGACTCTCGACTTTGTACGGGAAAATCCCATGTGTCCAGCACATTGCGAGTCATGAGCATGTTGCAATATTTGCACTCTCATACTCTTGGGAACAAGAATTTGCGAATGTGCTGACGTAGCCGAGTCTTGTACCATACGTACAAGTACGCCGTTTTTCATTTCTATCCAAGATTTTCTTTGTGTATCCTTATTTGGATCACCTTTCTTCGCAAGAATGAAGAATTTCTTTAGCGTAGGATCTTCTTCTTGTAATTTTATGAACGAGTCACGAGAAATAACCAAGGTACTATCTTGGCTATGAACTTCATTATCATTATTCAACGAAGTTTGTGGTGTTTGTAGAGCTTGTGCTCTTGTAACCACTGCATTGGTAGCTTGCATATTATCATCTTCCCAAGCAGCAATCTGCTGTGGGGTACATTCCCTAACTCCGTGGATACGACCAATAATAAGGTCCGCAATTGGATTAGGTAAGAGACAGGCATGCACATCTCCCGTAAAGAAAGGAGTGGCAATGTGAATTACAGCAGTAGGATATTTCTCTAGAGTGCCGCCAAATGTGACACATTTGATAACCCTTCCTGTCGCACAGGATGGATCTACAAGCGATTGTCTAACACCAATAGTGGTGCATCCGGAATCGAAAAGTAGTGAGACCGGAGTATTATTAACAAGACCCTTATGTAGGATTAGAGAACCTCTCCCGTCATGTGCAACCGAAGCAGGAAGAGCGGGGAGAGGGTGACCACAACTCAAAGTCGATATTGTAGTCGGTTCGAACAAAGTACTGCATTGGGGGCACTTGTTTGCTCTCCCAAAGTCAAAAGAAGAACAAGTGACAGCGTCAGAGTTTTTATTATCAGAAACCTGATTACAGGCTCCCTGAGATTCTTGTTGAACCGAGTTAGCCTGCTGATATCTCTTTTTTTTTTGTATTGAGATCTACCGCGACTACTATTACCTCTGAAGTTATCACTGTTGTTATTGTCTCTGTAGTTATTATTGTCTCTATTATAACTGTTATCATGTTTCGAACTACAGTTTCCATGATTATTATCATGTCCACATTGATGTGAACATCTATTTGTTTGGTTTTGAGGTCTACGCGAGGAAAAGCCTCTGTTACCATATCCTCTTCTGAAATGCCTAAAATTATTATGTTGGAAGTAACGAGGACTGTCAGCTCGTCTCCAATTCTTCGACGAAGAATCACCCTGAAATTGATTTCCATAATTTTGACCGTAACTACGGTTACTTTTCTTATCAAAATTTTGTTGGAATCTATTACTAGAGTTTTGACCATAAGGTGCTGCCGAAGCAACTGGCAGACCTTCTTTTACTTTAGAGTTACCAATGGTTACGTGAGGATGCGCAGTTATATACTGGCTACAGAAATCTTCCATTTCTTTTATTGTTTTAGGTTTACGTTCATGAAGGAAAGCAAGGAAAGACTCATTGACCGAAGACATGACTTTGTCTCTAAGTATTAAGTCCATAAGTCCTTCATAAGTTTTTTCTGTCTTAGACAGCTCCACCCAACGTAAAAAAGTAAGACGTGTCTTTGAAATGAATTCAGAGAATTGCACACCAGTTTCTGGTAACATATTTTTAAATTGAAGACGATAGCCGTCTTCGTCAAGTTGGTATTTTTTTAACAACATAGCCCTGACAACCTCATAGTTGTTCTTGTCAGGCTCATCTACCATACTTAACATACTCAAAGCATCACCTCTAAGTATTTTGGACAAATGATAAACCTGCAATGATTTATCTATGTTATGTACTTTACATGAAGTTTCAAATCTGTCCAAATAGAATGTTATATCGTCGATGGAAGCATTGAATGGTGGTAGGTTAAGTTTGAAAGTGCTTGCATTGGTCTTATCTGAGACCTTATTTGCATCATTAGCATTACCCATGTTCATCACCTTTAATTTCTCAACTTCCAAAGCTAAGAGTTTTTCTTCATGCTCCATTTTTGCTTTTCTCTCTTCAGACTCTCTTTCAAGTCTTTTATTTTCAGCCTCTATTTCAAATCTTTTATTTTCAGCCTCTTTTTCAAGTCTTTTATTTTCAGCCTCTTTTTCAAGTCTTTTATTTTCAGCCTCTATTTCAAATCTTTTATTTTCAGCCTCTTTTTCAAGTCTTTTATTTTCAGCTTTTGCTTCTGCTTCTCTTTTTTGTTTTTCCATTTCCATTTGGAATCTTTTTTCATCCACCTGCATCTGCAGTTTCTTTTGTTCAGCTTCCATTGCTTTATCATATTGAGCAGTTGCAAATTCTTCTAACTTATCACCAGTCTTCCCAAGCAATTTACCCTGCTCAATAAAGTGCTCAAATGTAGCCATGCTGAGTAATAATATGAGTCCACAACCTGAAATAATTAATTATCTTATTTCAAATTTAATTATAACAAGTCTTAAATGAAGCACTTGTTTACTCACAACACTATATTATTATCCCAATCTCTGTGGGAAACAAGTCTTATATCAAAGAACTTGTGTATAGACCTTTTTGAAATATCATCAATCAACTCTTGATCATAGGTGCACTTCCCATTCAATAGTGCACAATACTATTCATCATTTATTAATCATCAGTGTAGTAGTAATGCATAAGCATAACCCACTATTAAATGTGAATTAACTACTATAAGTCTAACCAATGACTATGTAAACACAATCACAATGTAAACATTAACAATGTAAACATTACACTGTAAACAATACAATGTAAACAATAACAAAGATTTAGCAACAATACGAAAACATTCGTAGAAATCAACAAAAAATAAAGCGAAAATTAAAGAAATATCACAAAAAATGTGATGATATCTACGAGAAGATAATACAAATACAAGACACCACAGTGTATAAACAAAAATGGTATATGAAACTAAACTATAGAAAAGAGTAGGCTAGCAAATACAAACAAATCAAAACAAAACTAAAGAATGCAGAAAAATAACGAAAACAATACTAACACATGTCATCACAACTAACAAAAAATAGCAACAGAAGTCGCTTTGCAAATTCCAGTATCGGAAATTTGCACACCCTACAGAAAACGCTCACGATAGATGACCTCTATGACGTGGTATGATCTAATGGAGACACCACCCAACCGAAAAACCCGCAGAAACATAAACATATTAATATACAAATAACATATAAACATATAACATGTAAACAAAAGAATGAGATGAAACACAGAAGACTCAGTAGAAGTATAAGGGCACAGTTCACAAACAAACAGGCCACTTAACTTATGGGTATCCAAACGTCAGCCAATGCAGAAAAAACAGATGACAATCAGCGTCCTAAGGAATGAAGATCCAACGATGATGGTCCATCTGAACTGCTCCAACTGCCATGACGATGGTACTTGAGCTTCTAAACAGTACAGGAAGTGTACAGGTAGTGTAAATAACGGCACTTGACCTTCTTAAATATAACAGCCACCAGTTTCACTCGGTACTTGGCCTTCTTAACACAAGAACTTGTAAGAATCGGCACTTGACCTTCTCAAAAAACGACAGCACTGGAACCTTGACAGCAGCAACTTGCTTGACTTGCGTTAAAGACAACAGCAGTCCGTGTTATCCGGCAATATGCAATAACGCTGGGTACTGTCAAATTCCTGTTTTAGTCAAAAAATTGCAATTTTGACATTTACCGGACAACGACGAGTACTTTGAAAACTTTGAAGATGTTGACTGTCTTGAAGAATGTTGAAGTGTTGACTTGAAGGATGCCGTTTGTTGAAAATGAAGTGGGTAAGGGACCCCGTGCTTGCTGGTACCAGAGCAAACCAGCTTATGGACACCAAATGTTGCGTGGTGGTGGGCTTATCGAATGCCTTTGGACTGGCCACCAAATGTTGAGTAGCAAAATATGTGTGTTGTGTAAATGTTCTGTGGATGACGTCACATTTGCCACACAACGTTGAGGGTGTTGTATCTCATCTGCTTTCCAAAGGTATTGTAATCCTGGCCTTTGCAGAGTAGTGTGCCACCCTCAGACACCAGGGATGATGAGGCGTAGTAGCATGGTGTCTGTAGTCTGGTTTAAGTGTGTAGGATGTAGATGTGTATTCAGACAGTGAGCATTACAAGCAAGGCAATCCACACAAGGACGTCACGTTAACTCACGACGTGAAAAGTCAATGATGCTTGCAACAGCTAGTGACGGTTTTGTATAATTTATTATAAACGCCACAATGACGAAGTGTGTAGACATAAACAAGCAGGTACATCATAGGTACGATCAAACAGTCATTGTTTCATCGAAGTAGTTGATTCAACAGGCACAGCAGACAGCATTATAATAATGTACATTATGTGCCTTTTTAGGATATCGTAAACCGCTGTACATGTAGTGTAGTGGTATTGATGGTATTGTATGATGATGATGGTACTACGTGTAAATTGTATGAGGCCAGCTGTGAAGGCTCCTGAGATAAAATGTAATTGAGAATTGTCAGAAGGCCTTTCTTGCTACCACTACGACCTCACACTTAATTTTTTTTTTTTATGAATGTAGCTGCGTAAAGTGTCTAGGGTTATGATGTGTACTGTGGTGTGATAGTTATAAATATACCCATAGATATTTAACAAGACTAATAAGATTAACAAGTGTTAAAATACACTGAACTAACTCACGGGTATAAAGTTTTTGATATAATTATATTACATTTATTTGTTCTGGATCAAGTTTTATTTTGACCAGAACTTGTTTTAAAAGAAGGATTTAAAATTTATGAAAATTATGCATGGAATGTTACATAATAAATGCAAAGGTGTACATATTTAAGTACTAGAATAGTTAGTTTTATTAAAATGTTCTGGTAGTCAGCTACTAAGGAGGATATTTATTGTCTGTGCTGTTGGGGTGGTCTCATCACACCTGTCTATATTGACTACACAGTGTCCAGAAAAATGGTGGGAATTTTTTTATGGGGTATCTGCAACTAAATGGGGTTGGTGAATATCCAGCAGACCAGAGGCTCACTCATCTGGTATTTGTAGCTCTGGTGCTGAAATCAGGTGGTCCCACCTCTCCGTGCTGGCGGGCAATAATGGTGGTCTCTGTCACAAGGACTGCACAGATACACTTGTGTAAATCACCACCCGAGTAGATACTGCTTCGTAGACGACAGAAACTCGCAGCTCTGCAATCAAAGTATGGGCCATGTGTCAAAATCTATTCTCTACCCACGTCTGGACACACCACACTGACACAACAACCACATTATACAGACAGGTCAGATCTCTCTGACCAAACAGCACAGTTACCATGGTGGGTTTACATCCGATAGATCCTCCCAGACTATAGATTCTGAAAAAATAATTATTAGTTTTCTACCCTAAAAGAGGATAGGTAATATGTTTCCTTATTCTCAACTCTTGATCTGTCTTGCATAATCCTTGCTGGTGTTTAGGTACATTGTTAGTCCCTAGACCCTGACTTGGGCGGGGGGTCTAGAGCAAAATCCCTACTTGTTTGTAAGGCTAGATTATGATATGGCAGTATCAAATCACTCGAACATGAAACAATATTCAAAATATATAAAGAAATAATTTCAATCTTACCAGATTATGAATAATTAACACAGAAGTGCTAGCAAAACTCAGCTGAGCTGCTGGCTATAGGATGGCGTCCCTAAATTAAACTCACTGTCTTTCATATGGGAAAACACCACACTTTAAAATCTGTGTCTAACACTGAACAATTATTGAAGAATGACCCCAAATGCGCTCTAAGCGCTAATAATATGATTGTCTGTGGCCAATCACTGCCGAGGTTTATTTTTAATTTCAAATTTCCTCACTAAAGTCATTTCAGTCAAGCTTCAGTCACGTATGGATGGTTATCTGTTAGTCTGTCCGTCTCTACTTGTGTTTCTACAAAATTGTGCTCGATTTTTGACCCAACCGTTCTCTCCCCTTCAAATTTTTGTTGTAAAAAGTTATATATTTAGACACAGCTTCCACCAATGTCCCTTCACTTCTATGCTAAGTAAATTTGAACATCTGTGTCCAAGGTCGTGTTTTTGTGTGCAAATAACGATATGTTAGATTCAATGCAGTCTGTGGCTGATGTAAACTACACTGTCTTTTGTCATTATTTTCAATATTATCTATCCGTCTGTAAAATTAAGACCATATTCGTTCACTGCTCAGAATAGGCCATCTGGCCAGCTAATTTTTATATTCCTAACATTAATATGAAGAAAAATTTACTTTTTAAGTTTTGTAATTTTTTTCCGACGTCTGCGTTCTTCCGCTCAGATTCAAATCAAGCGCTTGGTATCGCAAAACGTCCAATTCCGTACCTCGTGTCAATTTGGGGGACTTGAATTTTTTTTTACTTTCATCCATTTCCCCCCACCCCCCCAATTGCGTCTCTTTAGCCTTTCCAGTCATATTTTTTTTCCTTTTTGATCCTCCGTTCCCCTCCGGTCTAGCAAGTCAATTTATGGAGGGTGATGACCCGCGGTCTAGGCGATCATGTACATCAGCAGCCTACGCATTATGTTTTTATCCTTAAATGTTATCCTTGGAGGAATTTTACCGTTGTATCTCTGTCAATTTCACTACACATCTCCCCACCTGAAAACATGCCTATGGCAAGTTCCAAAACCAGCGATACACATAGGTAAAATTACTCCTCACGTCTGCCATTACTCTAATTTTGATCACAGGGGTGCCGACTGAGGAAATCTGCACCGACATTCAATTTGCCTGGGATATATTGGATACTAAACTGATAAGGTTGAAGCAATAAAGACCACCTCAGCAATCTTGCGTTTTCATGCTTAGCCTGAGACAAGAACACGAGAGGCTGATGATCCGTCTCCACCACAAATGTCCTACCATACAGATAGATTTGAAACTTCTTTATTGCCCAGATTAATGCTAAACATTCTTTTTCGCTTGTGGAGTATCCTTGTTCCGCCTTATTCAATTTGCGGCTTGCATAAGCGACTGGTTTCAGTTCCCCATCAGGTGAAGATGATCTTTGCAACAAAGCCCCTCCTAGTCCCACATTACTTGCATCGGTTCTTAAGACAAAGTCCTGTGTCAAATCAGGCAGTTTGAGAATAGGCTTGCTAGTGAGTTTTTCCTTTAACTCTTGGAACGCTAATTCACATTGTGCAGTCCAAATAATTTTATCTGGAAGTCCCTTGCGAGTCAGATCAGTCAGAGGAGCACAAATGGCGTTAAAATTTTTGATGTATTTCTGATAAAATCCGCATAACGACACGAATGATCGCACGTCCTTTTTGGTTTGCGGCCTAGGTGCTCTCTGCAGTTTTTTCCAAGTTCTTAGGATCAGGGGTCATATTACCCTGATATACAGTGTGTCCCAAGAATTCCAACTCTTTGCATCCAATACAACATTTTGTTGGCCTAGCAGTTAAGTTCGCCTCCCGAAGTCTATCAAACAACATCTCCAGAGCTTCAATGTGTTCTTCAAATGTCTCTGTGGCGACGAGAATATCATCCATGAAATTTGTGATACATGGGTTATTCAGGGGGTCCAACAATTTTCGCATCATCCTTGAAAACACACTCGGAGCATTTTTTTCAGTCCGAATGGTAGCATATTGAATTCATAATGTCCATCCGAAGTGCTAAAAGCCAAATAAGGTCTCACTTCAGGCTTCACTGGGATCTGGTAATAGCCTTTACTAAGATCCACTTTTGAAAAGTATTTTGCCTTGTTCAGTCTGGCAAATAGCTGTTTTGTGTCTGGTAATGGATCCACTTGTCCTTCTGTGACAGCATTCAGTTTCCTGTAATCTATGCACAGTCTGTGTTCCCCAGACGGTTTCCTCAACAAAACGACACTAGAACTAAAAGATGATTCACTGTGCGAAATAATCCCCTCCTTCAACAAATACTCTATTTCTTCCTTCAATGCCTTCTCCTTCGCGAACGGAATAGAATAGGCTCTCATACAGATTGGGTTTGAGTCTACCAGTTTCATGTCATACTGTAGCAAATTTGTATGGCCTGGTTTATCTGTTAATACATCTGTATGTTCCTCCAGAACTTGTTGAACTCTCTCCCTCTGGTTTTTAGTCAGGTGCTTACTGACTTTTACCTGTGCTGCTGTTTCACAAGGATGTAATGGGTATTCATGTGAGGTGAGTGGTTCTTTTTGCATCTGGTTGCAATAGCCAAGGTCAATAAGGGGGTGCTTTCCTGGAGTGGTCTGTCCAGATACTTCTTTAACAGGTTTACATGATAAACTTTTTTCCTTCCCCTTTTTTGTCAATTTTATAGTTTGTTCTAGACACCTTCTCTAGAACCGTATATGGACCTTGCCAACCAATTTGTAATTTATTCTGGCTTCCCGGTAGTAGAAGCAGCACCTTCTCTCCGACTGCCAGTTCCCTGTCCTTTGCCTTCCTATTAAAATATGCTGCATGTTTCTTCCTGGCTTGTTTCAAATTATCATTTGCCAGTTTCCATCCAGCTTTCAAACGAGTGGTCAGTTCGTTCACATATTGATACGATGAGGTAACAGTCTCTTCCGCCTTCTCATCTGTCCAGGTCCTTAATAGGGCTTCTAATGGACCTTTTATTGGCCTCCCAAATAGCAGAGTTGCGGGAGCCATCCCGGTTGAACTATGTGGTACCTCCCGGTACGCAAACAATGCGGCGGGCAGGAATTGATCCCACAGATCCGGTTTTTCGTGTGCCAGCTTTCTCAGGATAGAAATGAGAGTCCCATTGAACCTCTCTACCTGGCCGTTCCCTTGTGGATGGTACGGACTACAATGAAAGTGCCTGGCTTGAAATAGCTTAAAAACTTCTTCCGTTAGTTTCCCCTTGAACTGAGAACCATTATCCGTCAAGATTTGATGCGGGAATCCTAATCGGGTAAATATTGTAAGTAGTGCCTCTGCTACATGTTTTGAATCAATTGATGGCAGGGCTACCGCCTCTCCCCACATAGAACAAGTGTCCACCAGAGTAAGGATGTAACTGTTCCTCCTCTTGGTCCGAGTGAGAGGTCCTACAATATCCACTGCAACCCTCTCAAAAGGTGTTCCCACTATGGGCATTTTCCCTAGAGTTGCAGGGGCAGTCCAGTGCTTTGGAGCTACCCTTTGACATTCTGGGCAGGATTTGACATATCTTTTTATATCCTCCGTTATCCCTGGCCAGAAGTAATGACAAGCTATACGCTGTCCTGTGGCGCTGATCCCCATGTGACCACTGAAGGGGATTGCATGTCCGAGTTCCATCACTTTCTCTCTATATGCAATGGGAAGAACCAGCTGGTTGTGACCATTTGTTCCAGTTCCGGCCTTCCTGTATAAGAGTTTGTTCTTCTTGAAATATTCCCCCTTGCTCGGAGGTGTGTGGCTTTTGGGTAATTTTTTAAAACATGGCTTGAGTGTCCTATCCTCAGCCTGCGCCTTCCTCATCTCCTCTGGATGAGCGTTTATAGGTTCACCTTCTTCCTCCTTCTTCTGTGACCTGGTCTGCACTGTCGCCATGATCACAGGTTTCTCGGGATTCCCCAAGAAGACGTATCTACACCCCAATATCAGAGGGTAGATTGGTTCATCTATCACTGCTGCTCTGATTTCTCCTTCCACATAGCGAGTTTTCACCGTTATCCTTGCGATGGGAAGTGTCATGAGTGGTATGTCCTTAGTCGCCCCTTGTATTTCCACTGTTTCTGTGGTATACTGACTTGGGTCCACTAGGCTAGACTTCACAACTGAATCATAATCCAAACCTGTATCATAAAGGCACCTTATGGTGACCCCATTACAAATAACATCCTCACAAACTGGGGGGTGATAAGGTTCCTGTTGTCCCTTAGGATTAACCTTTAATCTTTGCGTCCCCGACTTCATTGCAGCAATGTTTGAAGGTTTCCTTCTACAAAATTCGGTGTTATGGTTATCCTTCTTGCACCATTTACACCATCTTTTTTCCTTGGTTCAACGGTTTTCTTTCATTGAACTTTTGGTCATTGAACTGTGAGTTTCTGTCGCGATAGTCATTTCTTGGCCGCTCAAAGTTTGTCCTACCTTTATTTCCCTGCTCTCTATTATCAAATTTATTAAATTGCTGTGGAGCTTTAAAATTGTCTATGTGCTTCTTTTAGCACCACTTACCTCTGCCTGGGCTGCCTGATACCTCTCAGCAACATTTAAAATTTCCCCCAACTTCTCTGCACCTTGTTCCATGAGAAATTTTCTCATGTCTGGAGCCATGGACTCTCTCAATTGCTCAATCATGATCATTTCTTTAAGATCTTGGGTCTTCCCCAGAGCCGTCCATTTCTCCAAATAGGTTTCTAGTCTGGCCGAGAATTGGTGGTATGTCTCCCCAGACAACAGTTTGGCATTTCTAAATTTCTTACGATAAAATTCACCATTCTTCTCGTACCTTAATAACAAAGCCTGCTTTAACATGTCATAATTGTCTTGGTCTTCCCTGTTCATTTTGGCAAATACTTCATAAGAAGCACCCCTCAATCCCTGTGATAGCTTTAAACTCCACCTCTCTCTCTCTAACCCATATGTAGTAGCTAATAACTCAAAACGTCCCAGGTACCCCTCTATGTCATCGTCTTTCTCAACAAAATGGTCTAAATGAAACCCCATAGCTGAGTTTGAGGCTCCCATACTGGGCGTAGCATCTGAGGCAAAAGGGCTGGCACCATTTTCAGGAGCCGGGCCTTGTAATTCCAGCTCCCTTAGTCGTAATTCGTGCTCCCTCTGCAACCTTCTATCTTCTGCCTCCCTTTCGGCAGTCAACCTTTTTTCTTCTGCCTCCCTTTCGGCCTTTTTATCTTCTGCCTCCCTTTCGGCAGTCAACCTTTTTTCTTCTGCCTCCCTTTGCTGTCGTTTTTCTTCTGCCTCAATCTGCAGCCTCTTAATTTCTCTATCAGCCTCAATTTGTAATCTCTTTTCTTCAGCTAACCTGTCAGCCTCTAATTTTCTTTCAGCCTCTTTTTCTAATCTCCTTTCTTCCCGTTCAATATATTTATCACATTCAGTCGTTACGTATTGAATTAAAATTTGACCATCCATCCCCATCTCCTTCGCAGTGAGCACAGCAGCTGATCTAAACTTTGCTAGCTCAGCCATACTTTTTAGACAATATAATAATATATAAGCTAAATCTCTAACCAGTAAATACACTAAGTACTTCTAATTACTATAGTCTAACTAATTCTAACTAACCAGTTAACTAATTAATTATTACTGGCTGTGAAGATTCACCAACTTTTATCTGCAGGGACACTTTTAATTTTAAAGGAAATTTTACAATTTATTTCCCTACTTTTTATTTCTCCCACCAGGAGATCTTAATATTACTGTTGGGCTAATTATCCCTGGACAAGACCCCAATATATGTAGTGGTATTGATGGTATTGTATGATGATGATGGTACTACATGTAAATTGTATGAGGCCAGCTGTGAAGGCTCCTGAGATAAAATGTAATTGAGAATTGTCAGAAGGCCTTTCTTGCTACCACTACGACCTCACACTTAATTTTTTTTTTTTATGAATGTAGCTGCGTAAAGTGTCTAGGGTTATGATGTGTACTGTGGTGTGATAGTTATAAATATACCCATAGATATTTAACAAGACTAATAAGATTAACAAGTGTTAAAATACACTGAACTAACTCACGTGTGTAAAGTTTTTTTGATATAATTATATTACATTTATTTGTTCTGGATCAAGTTTTATTTTGACCAGAACTTGTTTTAAAAGAAGGATTTAAAATTTATGAAAATTATGCATGGAATGTTACATAATAAATGCAAAAGTGTACATATTTAAGTACTAGAATAGTTAGTTTTATTAAAATGTTCTGGTAGTCAGCTACTAAGGAGGATATTTATTGTCTGTGCTGTTGGGGTGGTCTCATCACACCTGTCTATATTGACTACACAGTGTCCAGAAAATGGTGGGAATTTTTATGGGGTATCTGCAACTAAATGGGGTTGGTGAATATCCAGCAGACCAGAGGCTCACTCATCTGGTATTTGTAGCTCTGGTGCTGAAATCAGGTGGTCCCACCTCTCCGTGCTGGCGGGCAATAATGGTGGTCTCTGTCACAAGGACTGCACAGATACACTTGTGTAAATCACCACCCGAGTAGATACTGCTTCGTAGACGACAGAAACTCGCAGCTCTGCAATCAAAGTATGGGCCATGTGTCAAAATCTATTCTCTACCCACGTCTGGACACCACACTGACACAACAACCACATTATACAGACAGGTCAGATCTCTCTGACCAAACAGCACAGTTACCATGGTGGGTTTACATCCGATAGATCCTCCCAGACTATAGATTCTGAAAAATAATTATTAGTTTTCTACCCTAAAAGAGGATAGGTAATATGTTTCCTTATTCTCAACTCTTGATCTGTCTTGCATAATCCTTGCTGGTGTTTAGGTACATTGTTAGTCCCTAGACCCTGACTTGGGCGGGGGTCTAGAGCAAAATCCCTACTTGTTTGTAAGGCTAGATTATGATATGGCAGTATCAAATCACTCGAACATGAAACAATATTCAAAATATATAAAGAAATAATTTCAATCTTACCAGATTATGAATAATTAACACAGAAGTGCTAGCAAAACTCAGCTGAGCTGCTGGCTATAGGATGGCGTCCCTAAATTTAACTCACTGTCTTTCATATGGGAAAACACCACACTTTAAAATCTGTGTCTAACACTGAACAATTATTGAAGAATGACCCCAAATGCGCTCTAAGCGCTAATAATATGATTGTCTGTGGCCAATCACTGCCGAGGTTTATTTTTAATTTCAAATTTCCTCACTAAAGTCATTTCAGTCAAGCTTCAGTCACGTATGGATGGTTATCTGTTAGTCTGTCCGTCTCTACTTGTGTTTCTACAAAATTGTGCTCGATTTTTGACCCAACCGTTCTCTCCCCTTCAAATTTTTGTTGTAAAAAGTTATATTTAGACACAGCTACCACCAATGTCCCTTCACTTCTATGCCAAGTAAATTTGAACACCTGCGTCCCCAAGGTCGTGTTTTTGTGTGCAAATAACGATATGTTAGATTCAATGCAGTCTGTGGCTGATGTAAACTACACTGTCTTTTGTCATTATTTTCAATATTATCTATCCGTCTGTAAAATTAAGACCATATTCGTTCACTGCTCAGAATAGGCCATCTGGCCAGCTAATTTTTATATTCCTAACATTAATATTAAGAAAAATTTACTTTTTAATTTTTTTGTAATTTTTTTCAGACATCTGCGTTCTTCCGCTCAAATTCAAATCAAGCGCTTGGTATCGCAAAACGTCCAATTCCGTACCTCGTGTCAATTTGGGGGACTTGAATTTTTTTTACTTTCATCCCTTTCCCCCCCCCCCCCCCCCCAATTGCGTCTCTTTAGCCTTTCCAGTCATATTTTTTTTTTCCTTTTTGATCCTCCGTTCCCCTCCGGTCTAGCAAGTCAAATTTATGGAGGGTGATGACCCGCGGTCTAGGCGATCATGTACATCAGCAGCCTACGCATTATGTTTTTATCCTTAAATGTTATCCTTTGGAGGAATTTTACCGTTGTATCTCTGTCAATTTCACTACACATCTCCCCACCTGAAAACATGCCTATGGCAAGTTCCAAAACCAGCGATACACATAGGTAAAATTACTCCTCACGTCTGCCATTACTCTAATTTTGATCACAGGGGTGCCGACTGAGGAAATCTGCACCGACATTCAATTTGCCTGGGATATATTGGATACTAAACTGATAAGGTTGAAGCAATAAAGACCACCTCAGCAATCTTGCGTTTTCATGCTTAGCCTGAGACAAGAACACGAGAGGCTGATGATCCGTCTCCACCACAAATGTCCTACCATACAGATAGATTTGAAACTTCTTTATTGCCCAGATTAATGCTAAACATTCTTTTTCGCTTGTGGAGTATCCTTGTTCCGCCTTATTCAATTTGCGGCTTGCATAAGCGACTGGTTTCAGTTCCCCATCAGGTGAAGATGATCTTTGCAACAAAGCCCCTCCTAGTCCCACATTACTTGCATCGGTTCTTAAGACAAAGTCCTGTGTCAAATCAGGCAGTTTGAGAATAGGCTTGCTAGTGAGTTTTTCCTTTAACTCTTGGAACGCTAATTCACATTGTGCAGTCCAAATAATTTTATCTGGAAGTCCCTTGCGAGTCAGATCAGTCAGAGGAGCACAAATGGCGTTAAAATTTTTGATGTATTTCTGATAAAATCCGCATAACGACACGAATGATCGCACGTCCTTTTTGGTTTGCGGCCTAGGTGCTCTCTGCAGTTTTTTCCAAGTTCTTAGGATCAGGGGTCATATTACCCTGATATACAGTGTGTCCCAAGAATTCCAACTCTTTGCATCCAATACAACATTTTGTTGGCCTAGCAGTTAAGTTCGCCTCCCGAAGTCTATCAAACAACATCTCCAGAGCTTCAATGTGTTCTTCAAATGTCTCTGTGGCGACGAGAATATCATCCATGAAATTTGTGATACATGGGTTATTCAGGGGGTCCAACAATTTTCGCATCATCCTTGAAAACACACTCGGAGCATTTTTCAGTCCGAATGGTAGCATATTGAATTCATAATGTCCATCCGAAGTGCTAAAAGCCAAATAAGGTCTCACTTCAGGCTTCACTGGGATCTGGTAATAGCCTTTACTAAGATCCACTTTTGAAAAGTATTTTGCCTTGTTCAGTCTGGCAAATAGCTGTTTTGTGTCTGGTAATGGATCCACTTGTCCTTCTGTGACAGCATTCAGTTTCCTGTAATCTATGCACAGTCTGTGTTCCCCAGACGGTTTCCTCAACAAAACGACACTAGAACTAAAAGATGATTCACTGTGCGAAATAATCCCCTCCTTCAATAAATAATCTATTTCTTCCTTTAATGCCTTCTCCTTCGCGAACGGAATAGAATAGGCTCTCATACAGATTGGGTTTGAGTCTACCAGTTTCATGTCATACTGTAGCAAATTTGTATGGCCTGGTTTATCTGTTAATACATCTGTATGTTCCTCCAGAACTTGTTGAACTCTCTCCCTCTGGTTTTTAGTCAGGTGCTTACTGACTTTTACCTGTGCTGCTGTTTCACAAGGATGTAATGGGTATTCATGTGAGGTGAGTGGTTCTTTTTGCATCTGGGTTGCAATAGCCAAGGTCAATAAGGGGGTGCTTTCCTGGAGTGGTCTGTCCAGATACTTCTTTAACAGGTTTACATGATAAACTTTTTCCTTCCCCTTTTTGTCAATTTTATAGTTTGTTCTAGACACCTTCTCTAGAACCGTATATGGACCTTGCCAACCAATTTGTAATTTATTCTGGCTTCCCGGTAGTAGAAGCAGCACCTTCTCTCCGACTGCCAGTTCCCTGTCCTTTGCCTTCCTATTAAAATATGCTGCATGTTTCTTCCTGGCTTGTTTCAAATTATCATTTGCCAGTTTCCATCCAGCTTTCAAACGAGTGGTCAGTTCGTTCACATATTGATACGATGAGGTAACAGTCTCTTCCGCCTTCTCATCTGTCCAGGTCCTTAATAGGGCCTCTAATGGACCTTTTTATTGGCCTCCCAAATAGCAGAGTTGCGGGAGCCATCCCGGTTGAACTATGTGGTACCTCCCGGTACGCAAACAATGCGGCGGGCAGGAATTGATCCCACAGATCCGGTTTTTCGTGTGCCAGCTTTCTCAGGATAGAAATGAGAGTCCCATTGAACCTCTCTACCTGGCCGTTCCCTTGTGGATGGTACGGACTACAATGAAAGTGCCTGGCTTGAAATAGCTTAAAAACTTCTTCCGTTAGTTTCCCCTTGAACTGAGAACCATTATCCGTCAAGATTTGATGCGGGAATCCTAATCGGGTAAATATTGTAAGTAGTGCCTCTGCTACATGTTTTGAATCAATTGATGGCAGGGCTACCGCCTCTCCCCACATAGAACAAGTGTCCACCAGAGTAAGGATGTAACTGTTCCTCCTCTTGGTCCGAGTGAGAGGTCCTACAATATCCACTGCAACCCTCTCAAAAGGTGTTCCCACTATGGGCATTTCCCCTAGAGTTGCAGGGGCAGTCCAGTGCTTTGGAGCTACCCTTTGACATTCTGGGCAGGATTTGACATATCTTTTTATATCCTCCGTTATCCCTGGCCAGAAGTAATGACAAGCTATACGCTGTCCTGTGGCGCTGATCCCCATGTGACCACTGAAGGGGATTGCATGTCCGAGTTCCATCACTTTCTCTCTATATGCAATGGGAAGAACCAGCTGGTTGTGACCATTTGTTCCAGTTCCGGCCTTCCTGTATAAGAGTTTGTTCTTCATGAAATATTCCCCCTTGCTCGGAGGTGTGTGGCATTTGGGCAATTTTTTAAAACAGGGCTTGAGTGTCCTATCCTCAGCCTGCGCCTTCCTCATCTCCTCTGGATGAGCGTTTATAGGTTCACCTTCTTCCTCCTTCTTCTGTGACCTGGTCTGCACTGTCGCCATGATCACAGGTTTCTCGGGATTCCCCAAGAAGACGTATCTACACCCCAATATCAGAGGGTAGATTGGTTCATCTATCACTGCTGCTCTGATTTCTCCTTCCACATAGCGAGTTTTCACCGTTATCCTTGCGATGGGAAGTGTCATGAGTGGTATGTCCTTAGTCGCCCCTTGTATTTCCACTGTTTCTGTGGTATACTGACTTGGGTCCACTAGGCTAGACTTCACAACTGAATCATAATCCAAACCTGTATCATAAAGGCACCTTATGGTGACCCCATTACAAATAACATCCTCACAAACTGGGGGGTGATAAGGTTCCTGTTGTCCCTTAGGATTAACCTTTAATCTTTGCGTCCCCGACTTCATTGCAGCAATGTTTGAAGGTTTCCTTCTACAAAATTCGGTGTTATGGTTATCCTTCTTGCACCATTTACACCATCTTTTTCCTTGGTTCAACGGTTTTCTTTCATTGAACTTTTGGTCATTGAACTGTGAGTTTCTGTCGCGATAGTCATTTCTTGGCCGCTCAAAGTTTGTCCTACCTTTATTTCCCTGCTCTCTATTATCAAATTTATTAAATTGCTGTGGAGCTTTAAAATTGTCTATGTGCTTCTTCTTAGCACCACTTACCTCTGCCTGGGCTGCCTGATACCTCTCAGCAACATTTAAAATTTCCCCCAACTTCTCTGCACCTTGTTCCATGAGAAATTTTCTCATGTCTGGAGCCATGGACTCTCTCAATTGCTCAATCATGATCATTTCTTTAAGATCTTGGGTCTTCCCCAGAGCCGTCCATTTCTCCAAATAGGTTTCTAGTCTGGCAGAGAATTGGTGGTATGTCTCCCCAGACAACAGTTTGGCATTTCTAAATTTCTTACGATAAAATTCACCATTCTTCTCGTACCTTAATAACAAAGCCTGCTTTAACATGTCATAATTGTCTTGGTCTTCCCTGTTCATTTTGGCAAATACTTCATAAGAAGCACCCCTCAATCCCTGTGATAGCTTTAAACTCCACCTCTCTCTCTCTAACCCATATGTAGTAGCTAATAACTCAAAACGTCCCAGGTACCCCTCTATGTCATCGTCTTTCTCAACAAAATGGTCTAAATGAAACCCCATAGCTGAGTTTGAGGCTCCCAGACTGGGCGTAGCATCTGAGGCAAAAGGGCTGGCACCATTTTCAGGAGCCGGGCCTTGTAATTCCAGCTCCCTTAGTCGTAATTCGTGCTCCCTCTGCAACCTTCTATCTTCTGCCTCCCTTTCGGCCTTTTTATCTTCTGCCTCCCTTTCGGCAGTCAACCTTTTTTCTTCTGCCTCCCTTTGCTGTCGTTTTTCTTCTGCCTCAATCTGCAGCCTCTTAATTTCTCTTTCAGCCTCAATTTGTAACCTCTTCTCTTCAGCTAACCTGTCTTTCAGCTCTTTTTCTAATCTCCTTTCTTCCCTTTCAATATATTTATCACATTCAGCCGTTACGTATTGAATTAAAATTTGACCATCCATTCCCATCTCCTTCGCGGTGAGCACAGCAGCTGATCTAAATTTTGCCAGCTCCGCCATACTTTTTAGACAATATAATAATATATAAGCTAAATCTCTAACCAGTAAATACACTAAGTACTTCTAATTACTATAGTCTAACTAATTCTAACTAACCAGTTAACTAATTAATTATTACTGGCTGTGAAGATTCACCAACTTTTATCTGCAGGGACACTTTTAATTTTAAAGGAAATTTTACAATTTATTTCCCTACTTTTATTTCTCCCACCAGGAGATCTTAATATTACTGTTGGGCTAATTATCCCTGGACAAGACCCCAATATATGTAGTGGTATTGATGGTATTGTATGATGATGATGGTACTACGTGTAAATTGTATGAGGCCAGCTGTGAAGGCTCCTGAGATAAAATGTAATTGAGAATTGTCAGAAGGCCTTTCTTGCTACCACTACGACCTCACACTTAATTTTTTTTTTTTTATGAATGTAGCTGCGTAAAGTGTCTAGGGTTATGATGTGTACTGTGGTGTGATAGTTATAAATATACCCATAGATATTTAACAAGACTAATAAGATTAACAAGTGTTAAAATACACTGAACTAACTCACGGGTATAAAGTTTTTGATATAATTATATTACATTTATTTGTTCTGGATCAAGTTTTATTTTGACCAGAACTTGTTTTAAAAGAAGGATTTAAAATTTATGAAAATTATGCATGGAATGTTACATAATAAATGCAAAGGTGTACATATTTAAGTACTAGAATAGTTAGTTTTATTAAAATGTTCTGGTAGTCAGCTACTAAGGAGGATATTTATTGTCTGTGCTGTTGGGGTGGTCTCATCACACCTGTCTATATTGACTACACAGTGTCCAGAAAATGGTGGGAATTTTTATGGGGTATCTGCAACTAAATGGGGTTGGTGAATATCCAGCAGACCAGAGGCTCACTCATCTGGTATTTGTAGCTCTGGTGCTGAAATCAGGTGGTCCCACCTCTCCGTGCTGGCGGGCAATAATGGTGGTCTCTGTCACAAGGACTGCACAGATACACTTGTGTAAATCCCCACCCGAGTAGATACTGCTTCGTAGACGACAGAAACTCGCAGCTCTGCAATCAAAGTATGGGCCATGTGTCAAAATCTATTCTCTACCCACGTCTGGACACCACACTGACACAACAACCACATTATACAGACAGGTCAGATCTCTCTGACCATACAGCACAGTTACCATGGTGGGTTTACATCCGATAGATCCTCCCAGACTATAGATTCTGAAAAATAATTATTAGTTTTCTACCCTAAAAGAGGATAGGTAATATGTTTCCTTATTCTCAACTCTTGATCTGTCTTGCATAATCCTTGCTGGTGTTTAGGTACATTGTTAGTCCCTAGACCCTGACTTGGGCGGGGGGTCTAGAGCAAAATCCCTACTTGTTTGTAAGGCTAGATTATGATATGGCAGTATCAAATCACTCGAACATGAAACAATATTCAAAATATATAAAGAAATAATTTCAATCTTACCAGATTATGAATAATTAACACAGAAGTGCTAGCAAAACTCAGCTGAGCTGCTGGCTATAGGATGGCGTCCCTAAATTAAACTCACTGTCTTTCATATGGGAAAACACCACACTTTAAAATCTGTGTCTAACACTGAACAATTATTGAAGAATGACCCCAAATGCGCTCTAAGCGCTAATAATATGATTGTCTGTGGCCAATCACTGCCGAGGTTTATTTTTAATTTCAAATTTCCTCACTAAAGTCATTTCAGTCAAGCTTCAGTCACGTATGGATGGTTATCTGTTAGTCTGTCCGTCTCTACTTGTGTTTTTCTACAAAATTGTGCTCGATTTTTGACCCAACCGTTCTCCTCTCCCCTTCAAATTTTTGTTGTAAAAAGTTATATTTAGACACAGCTTCCACCAATGTCCCTTCACTTCTATGCTAAGTAAATTTGAACATCTGTGTCCAAGGTCGTGTTTTTGTGTGCAAATAACGATATGTTAGATTCAATGCAGTCTGTGGCTGATGTAAACTACACTGTCTTTTGTCATTATTTTCAATATTATCTATCCGTCTGTAAAATTAAGACCATATTCGTTCACTGCTCAGAATAGGCCATCTGGCCAGCTAATTTTTATATTCCTAACATTAATATTAAGAAAAATTTACTTTTTAATTTTTTTTGTAATTTTTTTTCAGACATCTGCGTTCTTCCGCTCAAATTCAAATCAAGCGCTTGGTATCGCAAAACGTCCAATTCCGTACCTCGTGTCAATTTGGGGGACTTGAATTTTTTTTACTTTCATCCATTTCCCCCCCCCCCCCCCACCCCCCCCCCCCCCCCCTCCCCCCAATTGCGTCTCTTTAGCCTTTCCAGTCATATTTTTTTCCTTTTTGATCCTCCGTTCCCCTCCGGTCTAGCAAGTCAATTTATGGAGGGTGATGACCCGCGGTCTAGGCGATCATGTACATCAGCAGCCTACGCATTATGTTTTTATCCTTAAATGTTATCCTTGGAGGAATTTTACCGTTGTATCTCTGTCAATTTCACTACATGTAGTCAGGTAGTAAACTTCCCCTTTCCATAAGAGCTAGTAGATATCAACTAGGAGATTAAATATGGTCTCCTCGATTTGACCTCAACAAGACAGGCATGTCTTTTGAGCGCCACATTATCGTCCTCTATGTTCCTTATACAGCAAAGGTATCAAACCTAGATCCATCAACAAAGTTCAGGAAGCAAATAGTCCGTAGGACAGGCATCAATCGATGCGCGACAATATAAGTGGATCGTGAGCTGAGCAAACTTGTCATAAAGATGGCGATAAAGTCACTTAGCAAAAAAGGATTCATTTACCTGTTCATCAGGAATTAAATCACATAATCACATATGCCTCCAGGCATTAGGAATAACATGGAGATATATCATCTCAAAAAAGGAACAACAATAATGAGGACTCCTTCCTGAATAAACTAAGCGAAGACTAGCACATTGCTACGTCTCGCCTTATCAGCTTCTCTGCTCAGACTGACCTGGGCGGAAATCGTTGAAACAACGCCACCAAAAAGAGACATGCGCAGAACACGCGAATCGAATACAACTCAGCCAAATTTACGAAACGAAGAATGTTCTACGATGTTCGACTAAAGACCTTTTACCTTAAAAGGAAATGAATCTTGAAACATTGCGATTGCCAACTGTTTTCAAAGAACTGGCGATCTGAGCGCTCCATAAATGGACATGACTCAAAATCGTTCACACAACTATCGGCAACCCTAGCTATCAAGATAAGACAACTTCTTGACGATAGCTATCAAGATTAGACGACTGTAGAAATAAAAGTGACTACAATTCCATGAGTTCCTTCCCATGCATTAAAAAATTAACTATAGTCAGAATGCATGGTCAGAATAAGTTGCGACAAGTTTTTAGCAGCAACAAGGACCTTTAGCAGCAGCTGTCTGACGTCGTTTGCCCGTTCTATATATTGTGGTCTTTTCATTCCATTTGTGTACTTGTTTTATTCTGCTTGTGTTTATTTGTGTGTTTTCCCTGTTGTGTTGTTTTTCCGTACACCATCTTAAGAAGCCTCACGCCCCATTAAAGCATCTTAAGAAGCCTCACGCCCCATTAAATCATCTTAAGAAGCCTCACGCTCCATTAAAGCATCTTAAGAAGCCTCACGCCCCATTATCTTGTAGCTCGCAGAATATATAAAAAATGTGACAACAGGAAAAAAAATTATGTTTTTAAGAAAATGTTATTTAAAAAAAATGTGACTCAGGTTCGGTATTTAATTCATAATGTAATTGTTCTATTGTTTACAAAGACATTTGAGTTATGTGTATTCTATAATGTTTATGATGCTTCGTCTTCTAAAATATCTGTCATGTCTTGCACCCCCAACAGAAGGCGGGTCTTGCACTCCCAGGTGATGCATGCCCACCTGGTTATGAAGTACTGTATTAGATAGAAAAATTAAAAGTTTATGAGAGAAACCTGAGAAAGACTGCCAACTTAATGAGAGAAATAGATGTAGTTATGTCAGAGCGAGCAAAGATGAAGAATACGACTGAACTAAATTATTGTTCATACCCTCTTAACTGTAAGACATGACAGCCCTTAGCAGAAACAATAAATGTCTGTTGAGAGATTTATCACATACAATAGTGTGGGTGTTACTGCGGCGGTAGGGTCGTATGATCCTAGTGAAAGAAGCGCTGTTCTATATTTTTGACCGAGAAACTAGGTGATGTCAACGGGTGTATGTACAGGCATACTTCGGTTTATTGCGCTTCGCTTTATTGCGCTTCGAAGATATTGCTCTTTTTTCAAATTATTCATGTTTATTTATTAGAACGTGCCTTCTTCTTCCGACAGATTTTGGCTCTCCACCTGCAAAAAGATTAGGATTCACTGAAGGCTCAGATGATGAAGATTAGCATTGTTTTAGCAATAAAGTATTTTTAATTTTACAGTACATTTTTTTAGACCTAGCGCTATTGTGCACTTAATAGGCATAATGTGAACATGATTTTAGGCTTTTATATGCACTGGGAAGACACACACAAAAATGGGTGTGACCCGCTTTATTGCGATATTCGCTTTATTGCGGTGGTCTGGAACCGAATCCGCAATGTCTCCGAGGTATGCCTGTATATGTATGTTTGGGTTGATATGTCGTAAAAGGAAGGCGAATTTGTTACTACAACTTACGAGATGGACTGAATATAGGGGCGGACTGAACGGTTGGGCAATCTGGACAGTTTGACATCGTGGCATGGAAGGATGTCAACAACGGAATTGACACATTGTACTGGAGACAGGAAGTTGTGGAGAGACATGATCTCTTACACCACTAGACATGGTACTTGAAGAAAAACAAGTTTAATCATATGGATATGGAAGAACCGCTCCGAGTTTTCAGGTCAGTCAGGAAATATCAGCATACATATTTTTAGCGTAACAAGTTTTTTTGTTGAAGGATTTTTTTAAAAAGATATTTGTTTTCAGTATCATTCCATGTTTAATAACTCCATTGGCCACACTTCTGTTACCTGTTCGCCACATATGTTGGTTGGCAAACGAATTGCCCACCTCTGATTGGAGATGGGATGCATGTTAGGTTGAGCTAGAAGGTACAAGGTAGTGTGTGTGTGTATGTGTGTGTGTGAATGGCAAAGCGAAAGGACAGCAAGCTGTTTGCCAGTATGTGAGTTTACATGAGATAATTAGCTGAAAAATTGCATGTACCTGGGTGTGGGAGAGAATGCTTTTGCTTTGTGTGTGTGAGAGAGTTCTTGTGGGAGTAAGGAAGCAGGGAACCGTAACAGTGTTGTATTAAGATCCGCAGACGATGGAAATAGTAAGTTCAAGTACCTCATACTTCTAAAATTAAAAGAAAAAAAACCGTTTTTGGAAACTAATGATTTAAAACAAAGATTTAAAACAAAAACATAAAAAAACAACAGACATGAGAAAATATGAACATATGGTCATCGGAAGAAGGTTAAAAAAACTCTAAAATTTAACGTTTATATTTGTCTTATTTCTTTCTTTCATTCTGAAATAATCTTTCATATTTTTGAAAATGCCAGCAAACCGCCTGCGAAAAACGTTTCTCGGTTATCTTTCCGCTCCTTATAGAGCATGCTACTACTACTACAGCTGGTCCACCATACTACTACAGCTGGTCCACCATACTACTACAGCTGGTCCACCATGCTACTACAGCTGGTCCACCATACTACTACAGCTGGTCCACCATACTACTACAGCTGGTCCACCATACTACCACAGCTGGTCCACCATACGACTACAGCTGGCCCTCCACGCGACTACAGCTGGTCCACCATACTACTACAGCTGGTCCACCATGCTACTACAGCTAGTCCATCATGCTACTACAGCTGGTCCACCATGCTACTACAGCTGGTCCACCATGCTACTACAGCTGGTCCACCATGCTACTACAGCTGGTCCACCATGCTACTACAGCTGGTCCACCATACTACTACAGCTGGTCCACCATACTACTACAGCTGGTCCACCATGCTACTACAGCTGGTCCATCATACTACTACAGCTGGTCCACCATGCTTCTACAGCTGGTCCAACATGTTACTACAGCTGGTCCACCATGCTACTACAGCTGGTGCACCATACTACTACAGCTGGTCCACCATACTACTACAGCTGGTCCACCACGCTACTACAGCTGGTCCACCATCCTACTATATCTGGTCCACCATTCTACTACTGCTGGTCCATCATACTACTACAGCTGGTCCACCATGCTACTACAGCTGGTCCACCATACTACTACAGCTGGTCCACCATACTACTACAGCTGGTCCACCATACTACTACAGCTGGTCCACCATACTACTAGAGTTGGTCCACCATTGTACTACAGCTGGTCCACCATACTACTACAGCTGGTCCACTATACTCCTACAGATGGTCCACCGTTCTACTACAGCTGGTCAACCATTGTACTACAGCTGATCAACCATTCTACTACAGCTGGTCAACCATGCTACTACAGCTTGTCCACCATGCTACTACAGCTGGTCAACGATTGTACTACAGCTGTTCCACCATGCTACTACAGCTGGTCCACCATGCTACTACAGCTGGTTCACCATGCTACAGCTGGTCCACCATTCTACTACAGCTGGTCCACCATACTACTACAGCTGGTCAACCATTGTACTACAGCTGTTCCACCATGCTACTACAGCTGGTCCACCATGCTACTACAGCTGGTCCACCATTCTACTACAGCTGGTCCACCTATAAACTGCAGCTGGTCAACCATTGAACTACATCTGTTCCACCATGCTACTACAGCTGGTCCACCATGCTACTACAGCTGGTCCACCATACTACTACAGCTGGTCCACCATGCTACTACAGCTGGTCCAACATACGACTACAGCTGGTCCACCATGCTACTACAGCTGGTCCACCATGCTACTATAACTGGTCCACCATACTACTACAGCTGGTCCACCATACTACTACAGCTAGTCCACTATACTACTACAGCTGGTCCACCATACTACTACAGCTGGTCCACCATACTACTACAGCTGGTCCACCATTCTACTGCAGCTGGTCCACCATTGTACTACATCTGTTCCACCATGCTACTACAGCTGGTCCACCATACTACTACAGCTGGTCCACCATACTACTACAGCTGGTCCACCATGCTACTACAGCTGGTCCAACAATCTACTACAGCTGGTCCACCATGCTACTACAGCTGGTCCACCAAGCTACTACAGCTGGTCCACCATACTACTACAGCTGGTCCACCATACTACTACAGCTTTTCCACCATACTACTACAGCTGGTTCACCATACTACTGCAGCTGGTCCACCATACTACTACAGCTGGTCAACCATTCTACTGCAGCTGGTCAACCATTCTACTACAGCTGTTCCACCATGCTACTACAGTTGGTCCACCATGCTACTACAGCTGGTCCACCATGCTACTGCAACTGGTCCACCATGCTACTACAGCTGGTCCACCATGCTACTACAGCTGGTCAACCATTGCACTACAGCTGTTCCACCATGCTACTACAGCTGGTCCACCATGCTACTACAGCTGGTGCACCATGCTACTACAGCTGGTCAACCATTGTACTACAGCTGTTCCACCATGCTACTACAGCTGGTCCACCATGCTACTACAGCTGGTCCACCATGCTACTACAGCTGGTCCACCATTCTACTACAGCTGGTCCACCATTCTACTGCAGCTGGTCAACCATTGTACTACATCTGTTCCACCATGCTACTACAGCTGGTCCACCATGCTACTACAGCTGGTCCACCATTCTACTACAGCTGGTCCACCTTTCTACTGCAGCTGGTCAACCATTGAACTACATCTGTTCCACCATGCTACTACAGCTGGTCCACCATGCTACTACAGCTGGTCCACCATTCTACTTCAGCTGGTCCACCATTCTACTGCAGCTGGTCAACCATTGTACTACATCTGTTCCACCATGATACTACAGCTGGTCCACCATGCTACTACAGCTGGTGCACCATTCTACTACAGATGGTCCACATTGCAGGAGTGCTGCACCAAACAGTCACATACTCTTGTAGCAGTGTTTTTTTAAGCAATATTATAACACAGGTGCAAATAACAAGTTTACTTTAAACATCTATAAATCCGCAACATAAACTGTTCATCGTTTTTTTTCATCCGTGCTGAATGCTGTGTTGCCAGTGCTAGCATCAAACCACGTTTCCTCAGAATGAATCATTACCATTTACCTTGTCCCCATCTAGTTTCTGTCCTATTGGGTCTGTTATGAGACAACGAAAGACTAGGATAATCGCTTCCTCATACAATTCAAACAGGAGACCACCAACAGATTGTGTATGAGGCTGGCAACATCTATATATAAAACTAATTGCCACATAAACAGCTGCTGCAAGAGCACAAGAATGCTTGGTGAAGGTTCTATGTTAGCAGACCAGCTGCATTGGGGGCTCAATACACCATAAGGAGCAAAGAGGAAAATTGATGATGATGTGGGATTGCTGTTTATATTGTTAATTCCATATTATGCTTGTTTGCTCGATTATGTCTAGGATTAATAATTATATTGTCCACAAGGTTCAAATCAACCACCACAAGAACTCAGTAACAGTATTTTCAACGTTCCAACTCAACGATAAAAATATCGAGAAAACGAAAAGATCAGCCATACTCTTGGTCATTCTATCTGACATGTGGCGTGCAATAGCCAACGCCACAGATGATGACTTACCTTGTCACATAGTTTATCGTTTTCAGTTATATATAACGTATAATTTAAGGTTTCTGCGTTTCCCAGTTGAAAGCGAAAACAAAAATTCCTTTAACAGCCCACTGAAATAAAGACAAATACCTTGAGTCAATGTAAGGTAAAGGTATTCTGTAGCAGGTGCTGCCTTAGTGGAGGGAAGTGTTAGAGATATCACTTCACTAGTACCAGCTTCGAAAGGTTCGGGGTTATCAGGTTCCTTCCTCGCTACCTTTGCCATGCCTAACACAAGAGCAGAGTCAGGTATCCATTTACAGCTGGGTGGACTGTAGCGTGACGCCACAGTCTTTCAAACCTGGTACCTTTGCCGCGAGAAGCCAGAGCTTTAATCACTCCGCCAAATCTGAAGCTCAAATTAGTTCTTAAGAAAGATTCGAACATCCAGGAATAAGAGATTTCTGTCGCTGACAAAATAATAGAACCAAACAGAAATGTCATGCAACCTGCTGTCTGCACAAATGTGATCTAATACAGAATGACAGACCCTTCCTGTCAGAAGATTCGAATTACACAGAAAACAGTATGACTCCGCAGAACTCATTTAAACACCTTATTGCTACCTGTCTAGCAGAAATTTTGCGCAGTTAAGTTGATCGTGCAGTAACTAGACATGCTGAATCTTTTTTTTTTCTTTTTTTTTTTTTAAAGTAAATGAAGACAAATATATTCTCATCTATCTGTGATGGGTTATAATTAGGATATGTGGTGTCTATAGTTTTTTTTAGTTTTAGAACGTCCGATTGACAGAGTGGTTAGACTGCTGGTCTCTCGCGGCTACGGTGCCCGGTTCGATTCACGGCATCATCATGTTCCAGTCTACCCAGCTGTAAATGGGTGCCTGACTTTGATCTTGAGTTAGGGAAGGACAATGCAGCGAGGAAGGGAACTGGTCACCCCCCACCTTTCGATGCTGGACCTAGTGTAGTGAAGTCTCTAACACTTCAATCCCCTACGTCAGGATCTGCTATGGGCCTACCTTTATCTTTTTTTACCTTCAATTTTTTTATATGTTATGTTCACTTGCCGCTTTTTCCTTATAGCATTGTTACTCCTGGGCCTGGCTAATTATTTTATACTATGGTAAATGACAATGTTATAACTATGTTCGTTTGTGTGTGTGTGTGTGTGTTTCCTTAGTCCTACAATGGTACATTTTTCAACAATTTTTGCTGTAATAAACAGGAAGGTTAGCAAGATGTGGTGACAGCTTGGGGTCGTGGGTTAATATTTAATGTATTATTTATTTCACATTACTAATTTGTATTGCTTAATTTTTCTTCTTCTTCTTTAAGTACCATGCTGGCTGGAGTAGGCGATCCTGTCCTGTCTATAGTAATATTTGTCAATTCTATTGTTGATTTCTTTCTTACAAAGATGTCAATCTGTCCACTATCTTCTCTCTTCGTCCTCTCTCTCTCTCTCTCTCTCTCTCTCTCTCTCTCTCTCTCTCTCTCTCTCTCTCTCTCTCTCTCTCTCTTTCTTTCAGTCTTTCCTGTTGTCACGACACATTCCAGCTTATTTCTACTCATACCAACATAACATGCCCAAACAAGTGGATTGCTTCCTTCTTACATAAGCGACAAGAGTGTTTTGCTTGTTCACCTCTGTCTGGACATCCTCTTTGCTCTGTTAAGCTGTCCATAGTTTTTTTTTTTAAATATTCTTCTGTAAAACCACATCCCTGTGGTCTCTGGCACTTTTCCTACTTCTTACTAATTGTGACAGTTCGTATGTTTTGATGATTGTCAGTTTCAGTGGCAACACAAAGTTTGTAAACAACGGAGAGCAATTTATGCTTGATATTGCTTGATAAATTGGGCGTGCTGTTGTGGGGTTAATTTTGTAATTGACTGTGGCTGTTGTGTAAGCAAATACTCACCGATTTTTTTAACAAATTTAGAATACCAAATAAGACGAAGAAACACTTGGCAAAAACAATAAATGTTTGTTAAAATTCAACAGAAACCATTTTTTTCTCTTGTACAACAAATTTTAGACATGAAATATTTCATCCTAAGTATGGTGAAAAACTTTAAATAGCTATATATACAAGCACAGTGATACCAAATTGCAGCAGTCTTAGCCATGTTGATTTATTGATTGTACGTAACTTCGTTCTCTAACAGATGATCATTAATTGTCATTAGTACCTCTGCCTTATCAATATCTAGTGTCTACACTATGGGTGCACTCGAAGCTAGTCTGTCAGCTCTCTCATTGCCGTGTACACCAGCATGACCAGGACAGTAGGTCCAATTTTTGCAAAGAACAGGTAGAGGCACTAGAGATCATTTATTCAACATGAGGATCATCATAGAGAAGTGTAGAGAATTCAACGTTGACCTACATACTTGTTTCATTGATTACACCAAAGCTTTCGATTGTGTACAACATCAGCAGTTATGGGCTATTATGAAAAATATGGGATTTCCAAACCACCTTATACAACTCATCGCACTGCTGTACCAAGAACAACAGGCAGCCGTAAGAATAGAGGGGGAAACATCAGAATGGTTTGAAGTACAGAAAGGAGTAAGACAAGGCTGTACCCTTTCCCCTTACCTGTTTAACATTTATGCCGAGAATATCATGAGAAATGTAAGAGATGACCAAGAACACACAGAGTTTGACTCATTTAACATCGGCGGGTACCAGATCCCGGAAATCAGATATGCTGACGACACAGTCCTCCTATCGACCAACCCAGAAGGACTTGAACAATTACTTCTGTCCACCAAAAAAACACAGCGAGGCCCAGAATCTATACCTAAACACCAAGAAGACCAAAGTATTGACAACAGACAAAGTAAAGACCAAACCAGAAATTGAAATTGATAACGAAGAACTGGAAAGTGTTAATGAATTCGAATACTTAGGATCAATCATCAACAGCTCTGGCGACTGTGCAGTAGAAATTAAAAGAAGACTTGCAATTGCTTCACATAAACTAATACAGATGAAAAACCTATGGCAAGGCACAAGCAAAGAAACAAAGTTACAACTGATCAGAGCATGTATATTCCCAGTAGCAACATACGGCTGCGAGACTTGGACACTCAATAAAACAGTTGCAAAAAAGATTACATCATTCGAAATGAAATGCTACAGAAGGATGTTGAGAATACCCTGGACAGAAAAAAAGACCAACAGAGAAGTACTACACTCACTAAACGTACAGGAACATTGGCTCCTAAATACCATCGCAATAAGGAAGCTGAAATTTTTCGGTCATATAAAAAGACATAATAGCCTGGAAAAAACAGTGATGGAAGGCATGGTCCCTGGGAAAAGGGGAAGGGGTCGACCTAGACGACGGTGGACCCAGGACATCACAGAGAGTCTGAACTTGTCTTTGGCTGATGCAGGTCGACTTGCCCAGAATCGTGATGCGTTCAGAGCAGCTGTAATGGAGACAACGTTCTGGAAAGAATACGTCACATGATGATGACAGTGATTATTGCTGCTGGAAATATGTTACAGCTACCGTTTACCTGGAAATCGTAAAATTAGATTTATTTTTCTTTCATTTGAGATGTTGTGCAATTAGTTCTTACTGCATACTATTTATACCTCTGTTATTATTAATTACTAACTGCTGGTACCTTATTATTTCAGTTAGTTTAGATGTGTCCATTGTTATTTTATTTCTTTTTTTCTTCACATTAAAAACAAAGCTAGCTGGGGCTTATACCTGACATACCCGTCACACCTTTGAGCGTGTTTTGATTCGCTCTCGTGTTAAGAAATCTTTCACCAGGATTAAATTTTGGTCTTTTTTTTTTAAGACCTGCTAAAGCAGCAGTGGCCACGTAATGCTGCAATGATCAAACACGACATGCCGCTCAGAGCCCAGGAAAGATTTCACAGTTGAAAGGAAAACTAATTTGGGGATTACAAATAGGGAACTAGTAATCGATACACACAAACGTGATTTAAAATGATATTCGATTTTTATGTGTGTGAGTAAAGTTAACGTAGATAATAGGCAAAGGTTGCATTCACCTTTCATTTGGCGCGGCAAAGATGTTTGTTCATTTACTTTCTTTCTGTCTGTACATTTTCAAGAAGCTCTATGTTTTACTCTCAAAAACACATTTACATGCACACGCACGTGTATATATATATATATATATATATATATATATATATATATATATATATATATATATATATATATATATATATATATATATATATATATATATATATATATATATATATATATATATGTGTGTGTGTGTGTGTGTGTGTGTGTGTGTGTGTGTGTGTTATGATTAAAATTCATAACGATTATGTAGGTATTATAGTAAGCTCGACAGGGCTCTTTTTCTGATAATTTTATACGGAATTACTCACTAAAAAAGGAAGTGAGATCATACCGATATGGTGTAGAAGCAGTCGTCAATTTTGGGGCAGATGTAGGGTGATCGTCTGCTAGATGAGATGCGGCTTGTGTTTTAATGTGAGCGGACGTATGTGTATTTTGCTCCTGCAGTCTAATGTGTCTTTCCTGCATTGTACCATCACTAGGGCATCATGATACTAAGTTGAGGTGTCCCTAATTTATTCTAGTCAGGAAGTATATCTATTAACGAAGATGTCAAGTGTACGAGGAGATTAAATATTGTATGAATGCCAGGACAGCGTTTCGATGGCGAACGGACTGCCTGATGATTTTTTTCTTCTTTTATATTAGTTCATTTGCCATTGGGCTCATAATTATGTGATGGAGCTATGTCACAAGTGAAATAAAACTGTACATTGTCGTATGTTCAGGAAGTGTTTTCAGCTCACTGACTTTATCGTGATACGAGTCTGTCGCATACCCCTAGTTTGTACTTTGGCCACGGATACTTTTCCGGACATTTAAATATTATAGACGGCACGCATCCAAAAACACGTTTACATGCACACGCAGGTGTATATATATATATATATATATATATATATATATATATATATATATATATATATATATATATATATATATATATATATATATATATATATACAGTGTATACTTACGCTTATCGTGTTCAAATTAAGTTCTTTTGGGACGAACATTTTACCTGTTTATTGATCTTGTGATAAGCAATCAAAATATATAAATATCAACATCAGCCAACAGAAAAAACAATCAAGTGGACTAAACAGCTTGATGATCTAAATTTTGCCGACCACCTGGCTCTCTGTCCCACAACGGTACTTGGATGCTAGACACATGCAAGTGTTTGATGAGAGGTCACAGCAAGTGGGTTTGAAAATGCACATGGGGAAAACAAAGATAATGAGAATAAATGCAGGAAGCGATAACAGCGTTGGACTGGAAGAAACATCATTACAAGATGTAGAATCATACATATTTGTTGCCAGTAATGTATACACTGTTACAGGGACAGGCAAGGATATCGAAATAAGAATACAAAAAGCGAAAGGAGCTTTCGTGTTATCGGGAAATATATTAAGATAAAAAGAAATCAAATCCAACACAAAATCAGAATCTTCAATTTAAGTTACGTCAGTCATGTGATATGGTTCTGAAACATGGAGAACAATAAAAACTACAACATAAAAGCTGCAGACGACTTTAATAAATGGAGGCTTGCGTAGAGAAGAAGGATTGAAGTGGTGTGACAAGATCGCTAATGGGGGAACAGATGACAAGAATCAGACATTGCCAGTGTAACAAGAGATGACAAGAATCAGACATTGCCAGTGTAACAAGAGATGACAAGAATCAGACATTGCCAGTGTAACAAGAGATGACAAGAATCAGACATTGCCAGTGTAACAAGAGATGACAAGAATCAGACATTGCCAGTGTAACAAGAGATGACAAGAATCAGACATTGCCAGTGTAACAAGAGATGACAAGAATCAGACATTGCCAGTGTAACAAGAGATGACAAGAATCAGACATTGCCAGTGTAACAAGAGATGACAAGAATCAGACATTGCCAGTGTAACAAGAGATGACAAGAATCAGACATTGCCAGTGTAACAAGAGATGACAAGAATCAGACATTGCCAGTGTAACAAGAAATGACAAGAATCAGACATTGCCAGTGTAACAAGAGATGACAAGAATCAGACATTGCCAGTGTAACAAGAGATGACAAGAATCAGACATTGCCAGTGTAACAAGAGATGACAAGAATCAGACATTGCCAGTGTAACAAGAGATGACAATAATCAGACATTGCCAGTGTAACAAGAGAAGTAGACGCTGGAGATGGATAGGACAAGCATTGAGGAAACCTGCTGATATACTTACAAGGCAGTCCTTGTTCTGGAATCCCCAGGGTAAGAGAGGAACACGGAGACCAAGGAAATAAACGGTGAAGAGAACTGAAGACAGACGTGAAGGGGATGAAGTAGACAAGGACAGACCTTGAGCAGATGGCACGGGACAGGAAGACGTGGTATAAGTTTGTTGAAGGCCTTTGCTCCTTGTGGAGCGGAAGTGTAATAATGATGATGATAAAACAGTGAGTACATTCGAGCTTCGCGCATTTATTAATTCTAATTCCTCTTTTAATTGGAATTTTATTTTATTTACTTATGAAAATATATGATTGTGCAAAATCTATTCACAATAGAACATTGTCTGTTGTGTGTGTTTTGAACATTTTCTTCTGGGCAATACTTTTAGCTATGAATGGTAAATAACATTGTTATTGGTTCTGGCTTTTGAAATTTACAGAGTTCAACGAAGAGATCGTGCATTTCCAAATACAGTTGACATTCAAAAATCCGACAACCTCCGGACCTGAGGAGTGCCGGATTGTTGAAAATGCCGGATTTTTTGGGGTTATATATGCTGTATATATTTAACAGAAAATGACTACCTGTACAGTCCTTTAAAGAAAGAAAATTAAATGTTTACGTTTTACACCACTTCTTTTATTTGCTGAATCCATAATGGGGCTATACAGCAGCAAATAAATGATAAAATGAGAAGGAATGAGCAGGAATGCCTGTTAACACGTGCAAGCAAGACCCAAACAGCTGCATCAAAACATAAACGGCTCCAGAAAACAGTGGCGCGCCAACGAGGTAAATTAAAAAATGCGCTCCGAAATCCATTCCGGAAAACTGAAGGAACCGGATTATCGATGGCCGGATTTTTGAATGTCAACTGTTATAATATCTTGTCATCATCTAGTGGCAAAGTATTCAAGTGGATACTCATGAAAGTAATATATTCGATGACTACGTGTCTCTTATTTGGTCCAGTTTTGCGTTGGATGTACCACACAGAGAAGTCAACTGAAGACAAACATGAAGGTGATGAAGACGACATCAGAACACCTGGAGCTGATGGCACGAGACAGGAAGACTATTCTCCTTGGGGAATTGAAAGATGATGAATGAATGAATGTACCCCATCGTCTTGCAGCGGAATGTTGCCGTAATACCGTATAAGCTCCTTTTTTACTGCTGAAGAATAAAATCATAACGTGTCAGGTAGGCAACGTCAGTCGTTCCGAAAAAAAACCTTATCATTAAGACAATCTCACAGTGTGTAAATTACAAACCAAACATATAACACTTGGTCATTGTGATGCTGTAAACAAAAACATCTCTGCACATGAAGGAGGACATATATAATAAACGATCCTCGAGTAATCTTAGTGACGACATGCAGCTGGAATTGATGGATATCGCCTGCACAGAAGAAGGGGAGTTAAATATCAGTGACAAAACTAAGATTACAATTGGCTACATATACTACTTTTATCTCAGTGTTAAATTTTAGGTCAGCTGCAACAAACAGGAATGAAACATTTTGAAACAAACTAGGGTCAATAAAATCCGAATGGTGGTTAAAAATAAAAACAAAAAAATTCTCAGTGTAAGATTTGTCTTGTTCTATTTTTGTAACTACACGATTTTCTCTATTGTTCAATATCTCAGAAAAACAGGCAGATATAAGTACGTACATGAATGCATGTATATTTACATACATACATACACACGCACCTGTATATTTGAACCCTTACAAACATAAATACGTACGTACAGGTGTATACAATGTTAGCATGTATATGCACAAAGATGTATCAACAAACATCTGTGGTTCGTACAGATATAACTTAAAAATAATGTGATACTTGTTCACTTACATTTACAAGATCTACATTTGCTGGAGCTTTACATTCAAATCTGACTTCTGTCAAATAACTGCCTGGTACTCTATTCCTAGTACGCATTAATTCCAGTTTAGTGGAACGCTGATTGCTTTTCCCGTCACATCTGCACCAGATATTGGAAATGGCATACACAAAGGTGAACTTCTGATTCATATTACTGCAAATTGACTTTAGTGGAACACGAATGGCTAAACCTGAACATCGACTTCAATGATGCTAAATATAGGAGTAACAGTGAAAGCGCATATGGTTGTCACTGTCCTGTTTTGGTCTGTGTTACACCACGGTCATATTTACCGCACGCAATACTATAGGAAAACGGACTGATACAATGACCAATGAAAACGCTCCTTTTTCTGGTGTGTATAATGAAACCTTTTAGGCTTAACATAGAGGCCCATTTTGTGTAAATGATAGTAAGAATTTATTTAATTTCTTAAAGACTAAAGATATTTCAACAATGGGAATGTTACTTGAGAGGTAGGTGCAAAGACCTCCTCAAATAGTAGTTCAATTATAGAGAAAAATCGTTTAAAATGACATCTATACATCAGGGTAGTCCGCAATTTAGTTTGTTAAAGTCTGCATAGATTTAAATGCATTTTGCAAACTAAACAATTATTAGATAGAAAGGTAGAGATAAATTCACAGTATAATTCTAGCTTTAAATGATCAAAATCGGCCCAGAATTAAGAGAGATAATAAATATTAAAAGTTTTGCACATTGAACAAGAAGGCAAAAATCATTTCAATTTTAGATTCCTAACGCCGTTTTTACCCCCATGCCATCCGAGAGGGAGGGTGCGGTACTATAAAAGTCCTTAAACTTGGTTGATTTGGGGCCACAACTTTTTCAAACACTTGCTGAACAGAAGAGAGCGGCAAAACGTGTGCTGTCAAATACTTTGCCACTGTATCTGCATAGCAGACCTAGATATTGATTAACAGCCTGTTATAGCTTATGTGTATTGCCTGAGGGTAAGAAAGAATATATATATATATATATATATATATATATATATATATATATATATATATATATATATATATATATATATATATATATATATATATATAAAATTATGTAATTTTCCTGTGTTTAATTTACTTGTGTGTTATGAAGTGTGTTGAGTGTGTTAAGAAAGAAATTACAGGACGAGTGTGCTGCCGGCTTGAACGCAAGCATGTGTTGACTTTTAGAGACGAAAGCCAGCATTGGGAAATGTGTAGAATAATTAAGAATGATGGCAAAAATACGACTCTAAGTTTAATAATGCATTTGAAGGCGTATTTCTTAAAGGAACGACACACTGATCAGGACCATAAGAACGGATGACATAATTTGTTAACATGTATTAATCAAGGTGTCACTTAATAGTTTGTATTAAACCAAATCATTGTATGGAAGCAGATCATGGACAAAAGGATCTAACGTAGGATTTATAAGGACAGTGTAATAACATTGAACTGGCTGTGAGTGGTACTGAGGTAAATTGTCCTGTGCAACTGTTGGCACAATGTCTGACACTCTTTGTTACGTCCCTTGTGTGTGTGGATAGAATAGTGTTGGACCATACAAGGGTTGTGATTATTTGTATTACAGGTTTTATCCTGCAACTACCAAGATTGTTCGAGACATCCACTTCTGTGGTGCAAACGTTCTCAAAGTTACCTAGAACTAGTCACCCTGTTTTCCCTGGCCTGGAGATCTAGACATTGTGTGATCCTGGCTATAGTTGGGTGCTTCTAATTTTTCAAGATAAGTGGAAACATAATTCCACTGGTCAGCCTATCCAGAGACATTCTAGCACAAATAAAATACAAATAACAAACACAGTTTGAGTGATGACTTATGAAGGACTTTATTAAACTAAAATACATCACTTCACAGTCCAGCGAAAGTGATAACTATATATGTTAAATAAATAATTGACATTTCAAATATAACTTTATCATATTGAAGTATTGTGGAAATGACATTCCAAGTGTATTTATTTTTATTTTGTAAAAACCTTTGAAATTCTTTATCATTTTCCTAACCGAAAAGAGAAACGGTATAGAATCAATAAATTGTAAATATATTTATATAATCAGTCTTGCTTAATTATTTAATTTGAGTTAAGGTTCTGGCTGTTGGACATATTACATATTTAATTAATTAATTAATCCCCTAGCAGAGTCAATAACAACATAATAACCATTATTCAAGGGAGGATCTTGAGAGGTAGCACTTAGACCTTCAGGACCAAACACTATCATCATACTTGAAGGTTTATACAGCTTGACCCTACCTTTGATTGTCGATACACCCTTACTCTTTTCAGAGAAAGGGGTATTTCCTATAAGACCAATCTCTTATCTGGCACTATCCTGGTATCATCTGATACATCTTTTTGTCCAGGATATCTTTAATTTTAATAACATCTGAACCTCTCGCGACAGTCACCACTACCATATTCGTAAAAACTGTACTGAGATACGAACAGCTTCAGCCTGAAAGTGAACACAGAAGAAGAAGAATAGCTAAGTCTAAAGCCTTAACCCTTCGCTGAGAGAAGCCAACCTTTCTCGTTAAAGAAGTTGCTGTTAATCCTAGAGAAATACTTAGTGTACAATTCAGAATGATTTTTTCGAAAATTAAATTTCGTGAGAAAAAATGTACACAAAGGTAATGCAGTTTCCAAAATTTTTTCACCGAAAGGTGAGGGCTGAATATGAATATTGGTTAAGCAACCACAAAATGATCTGCAACAGTGGGATAAGAAAATGGTTTTTAGCATTTTTATCATCGTAAAGCAAAGCATTGTTGCACCACATGTACTGGAAAATGAAAATCTATTTTCAACGCTTTCAACATTGAATAAAAATATCTTTCATGACAAGTTATTTCACCTAGTATAATCCAATGTATGGGAGCCGCGCTGGTGTAATGGCTTCGGCGTTGTACTGGCGACCAGGTGTTCATGGTTCAAACCCGGGCGTCGGCGTTTGAAGAAATGTTTACGGCCGGAAATTTGACTGAATAGCCTGAACGGCTCCTGTGATAAACCCTCTGTGGATGGGAAGGAGCGAAGCTCCTGACCGGGTTGGAAGGAAAGTCCTCAGGTTCCCCAGCCTCGCAATGACATGTCATTGGGCCGAAGGGCTGAAAGCCCAAGTGCCGCTGGTTAAGAAAAAAAAAAAAAAAATCCAATGTATATTTTAGCGTCACTTAAAAAAAACAAAAAACTTCTCAATATAAGACAACAAGTAAAGAAAAACAAAATGGGTTTGGGAACCACCTGTAAAACTCTTATCAAATCCACTAAACTCATTTAATTGGATTGTTGCTAATGACGCTACGAATTGTAACAAGAGCTGAACTGAGACATAGAAAGAATAGAACATCTGCACCCTCAGGCGTGTCTTACAAGGTGACTATTATGAGCACGTGACTAGTAACTTTATTATGTAAAACAAATTGGTCCCATGCTCCGTAAGTAATGCAGATGAAAATTATGATAATACTAGTGTCAAAGCCCGTCATAAGACGGGAATTAAATTCAAAAGCACCAATATCTAACGTCAATTTTACTTATTCAAATGTAATAAAAAGAACCAAAATATTTGTTTTACGACTGATTTTTAAAGTCTGAACATGACAGAAGAGCATCTTGATTTATATCTGGTACAACGTAAATCATGGATCTCCGCATCTTCCTGTCTCCAGTTCATGTACTGTTGATCAGTTGTGTTGTTGACTTTTGTCCATACAGTATAATCAAACTGTTCATGCATACCACGCTGTGTGCACTTTTTTTGTCGAGTGTTACTATTTTCGGGAGAGTACATATAACGGAAACAACACAATTAATGTCTAACTTTCAACCACAGTTGCATCCCTTAGCGTTACTGACTGAAAAAGCTGGGATGATATATATATATATATATTGAAAACAATGTTCATAATTATTGTATGATCAGCCGTAGTGCAGTAAAAGGATGAGTTTTACAAAGGTAGTAACCTTCGTTGAAGATTACTCTTGGCAGTGATGTAAATAGGACGATGATGCTCCTATTTCAAGCAGTCCCACAGGTATTTCTAGGATGGCAAGTACACAAACTGTGTTTACTAAGTTTGTTTTAAACCTTGTATCCCCCGCCCACTTCTGTGAGACAGATATTTGACTTGTTTTTTTTTTTAGCCCCCAGCCGAAAGTAATTCAGCAAATAATTATTAGTATACTAGCTCTGTGTATATGTATTTTTATTAAAACAAATAATCATATGGGGGCAACTATCATTTTCAATCAACCGAGTTATCAACTCCAACGAAGGATTATATTTACATATATTTAAACCAGAATATTTATTTATGAAATATAATTGAAACAAGGTTAATTTGGAAATGGGTTGCTTCAGAAACAGTTAAATAAATGGTAAAGATCTTTTAGAAAATTGTTATTTTTTTCATGGGAAAATTTGGTGGAATAATGTTTGGAAGTCCAGTATCAGTGTCGACTAGGTGAACAAATCTGTCGAGTTGCAGCGAAGGGCTATTGATGTAGTCTGGTGTAATTGATGCTGATTCACAGTGACGTTTTGACTATTTCTGCTCTCTTTAGGAGTCGAATGGCTTTTGGGGGAACGTTCATTGCGTTGCAAGAGTAACTTCCACAAATGTCGCCGCTTCGAGTGTTCTCTAGACCCGTCTCTTATAGGTGGTGTCCAGAGCTGAGTAGTAGTAACTAGTGCCAGGAAATAAAAGATATAAAATCGAAAACCCCGTAAATATTTTGTCTTCTGATGTAAGCATCAGGCGACCTCAGTTTTCCTCCACCATTTTATCTTCTTCTGAATTTTCCCAATGCCAATGAGCATAAATTTCAGACCTTCGACTCAGATGAAAGTGGGTTCGGAGAGTGGCAGAACACAAATGAATCATAATTATTTGTACATCAATTTGAATAGATTGTTGACATCTGAAATAAACATTATAATCTTATCAACATTCTCTTTCTGCTATATATGGAGCATGGGGTTACCTCAGCTATTGTTTCTTGCAAAGAAACCCGCATGAAGCAGTCACCAGCTCTTCATGTGGCAATTCATTTTACATGATGAAGCTTCCAACCTCATACACAACCTTTCAGCAATAAGCCTTGCGTACATGTCAAGGCACTTATAAAATAAGAAGATGTTCATGTTAAAATGTACCCCTTCAATATGAATGGGATGCAGATGTTTTGCACAAAATGACCGATAACACGTCACGGCAGCCGTAAAGGTGCAGTCAACTCATATGATTTAATGGTAATTGTAAATTTAAAACTCCTAACTTTAACAAATGAGGAGGATTTCGCGGACTTATGACTCTAGGTATTATAAAAGAAGTTTTATGCTTTAATTTTACAAGTTATTTCTATTAGCTTAGGCACGTCATACAATGGAATCATCTTCCTATATCGTCCTGACGTCTTGTCTCTCTGTCGGGATTTGAAAAAATTAGTCACGAGTTTCAATCGCTGGTTGTCTTATAGTAAAATTTCGCCTACACGTAATTTTACTTACGCTAGTTTATTTTTGCTGAAACTAATCACAGGTTAGGCTAGTTTAATTTTCAGTTTAAACCCGATCATCGTTTTAATATATTTTAGTCATTTTAATAATTATTGATACGGCCCTATATGGTAGTGTAACTAATTGTTACCCTTGCCGGAAACTATTATGTCATATTACCTGTCCTAATACTTTGTGGCAGGATATTATGATTAATAAATTTCAGATATCTTTTCTTTATTCTACACTGGTCTTTTCCTTTTTCTTCCAATCTTTTACTCTTCTTCCGCTCTTTTATCCTTCTTTTTGCATACGCTAGATTGTTAGCAATTCGTACGTTTGTCATTTTCCTTTCTAATATTTAGCAACGCATTTTATTGCTGTTAAGCTAAGATTCTTTGATGAGACCGAATCGTGTTAATTCGTTCTCGACAGGGATAAGAAGTAAGACGATCGTCTATCCCTTTTCTCAAATCTGCTCGCCTATAAGTTAATTATTCAAGGTGAAAGATTTGAGATGAAAGACGAGCGTGCGTGTATTTCGTTTATGACCATAGACTGCAGGCAGTAAATAGTGTGAATTCTCGAGAGCAGAAATCTCTTGCACGGTCTGGTAAATCATGTTACGCAAGATCAAAGGGAGACTGTCCGCTTGATTTGCGAGTCTGTTTCGGCTTCAGCGTGAGAAATTCGCAGAATGAGATAGAATTTATGTAGATTTTCCTCTAGGTGTGAACATGTGGCAGAGAGAGTCTGGAGTTTCGATAATGTAAGGATTTTCCTTTCGTCAGAGATATATTTATACCAGAGCAGTTTTAGACTTCATTCAATCAGACTCCACAGTCTCGCTAGACAACCTAGCTACGTTCTAGAAATAACTTTTATTTAAGTAGAATTTCTCAGTTGCGTTGGAGGATAGTTTTAAGTAGTACTGTGTTGAATTAAATAGATTTCGCTAGTTTTATCGTCTATATATTGACTAGTATGTGCAGAGTGATTAAATGATAAGTTAGTTAATTTTCTCTACGTTTATGGTGTTATAGTGGATAGCAAAATAAATTGTAATTTCTAGCTAAAACTTTACAGCTATAAATAAATTTAATTAAATTGCTAGTAACCAGTCCGAGAATATTTTAACTAACTAGTACATGCTGTCGTGAGAAATTCTAATCCACATATATAAATTAAAAAGTAAATGTAAAGCCTAACGAATTAATTCAATAAAAGGAAAGAAGACTGGTAAAGAACAGTGCCGTCACTATAGCGTACTCCTGTGTTATAGAACGTCATGCTAGTTAAACAAGAAATCCCCCTTTTTCTATGCTCCGTCTGCATAAAACTACACGCGTTTCTAAAAATACAACTAGTACTGTGTTTCTTGGAAAACCTTGAGATACGCAAGCTGCTTAATGACCTAGATACACAAATACTAGCATTAATGAATTATATACACTACGTTAACATAAACGAAGACAGATGGACTTAGGATAGAGAGAGAGAGAGGGATGTACCCAGGAACGCATGCAACACTAACACGCAGTCGCGCGATATAAAATAATGCCACCCCCAAGCGAAAGGCATGAAGCGCTAACTTTTTTTTTTCAAATAGACAGTGATAAAAAACACTACCAATACGAGGTTAGGTTTTAAAAAACATGGTTAATGCTTATTAGGAAACATGACCCAATACTGTTTTACGTCTGAAATCCTGAATTTAGCCTGACACTACAGAAGACACGCCATCGTATCGAAGTGAACGGGTGGAAGAAGAAAATACATATTTTGAACGCAGCCACTTAGCTCCATTAAATTTATATATTTAAGTTCCTTAGGACTTGCTGACAAAGAATATGTTAAGTGTTACGCAAATAGTCTAGGAATTAACAAATTATAGCCAGAATAAAATAGTGAGGTTGTCTGACAGCACCATATCATATTTGCTCAGTGGCATGTTTTAAAACCAGGGAGCCGCGGTAGCATAGTGGTTAGTGCACTGGCTTCCTAGCGCAGTGGTCTATGGTTCGATCCCCAGATGAGGCGGAAAATTTTTAGGCCACAAAACGGCTCCTGGGTCGACCCAGCCCCAAATGGGTACCAGAGCTACTCTGGGAAGGTTAAGGCGGCCGGCGTGATGCCGACCACATCACGCCTCGTGTGCCGACGGTCAAGATAATATGGGCCTATCACCATATTCCCAATATGCCTCAATGGGCGTGTAACGGGTTCCTTTACCTTACCTATGTTTTAAAACCACTATTTTACGGGAAATAGGCCAACAAGTTAAATCCGATTTGATTGGCTAGACTAATATGTAAGGCTAAACATGATTAGTCGATTGCAAATACTATTTTTGGTTGTTAATAGAAACGATAGAAAGAGTACATTTTTTTCAAATGCTTTTGTAAACATGGTCCCATTGGCTAGACCATTTGATATAGTCAATTAGAAGCGTCAGTTCAGTGCCACTTTTTGAAAATTCAATTTGTAACAGCAAGTGCGTTGAGATCCAGCTCATATTTTTCTAAATAAAAGCCTGGGACAGAGGCAGATCGGAATTGTGCCATAATTCATCGCCAGTCAACGTATTTGTTTATTATTTCCATGAATTGTGGTAAGCTAGCCCTATTTGATATCTTTTTGATGAAAATTGAATGTGAATTGATAATGTATGTCTGTATGTGTGTGGTTCAGTAATAAACAAAAGGCAAAACCTAGATATTGCTCCAACATGAACAAAACTTGTCGCAGAGGAGTGAAACTGCATGGGATTGCCAAATAGTACTTTGACACCTATCTTATTGAATAGAAGGAAATAATGCTGGAATTGCAGAGGCGTTGTAACCATTAGGGAGAGGAATACTGGTGTAAATTGTTTCAGAAGAAGCTAGCAGTTGGACTACAGCGCTGAACTCGGTGTTTGTTATGTATTGTGTTTCAGTGTTGAAATAGATTATAAATTAGTTCTGAAGGGAGGTACAACCTTCTTGTTTCAGGGACCGTGTTACTAAATTATTAAAGCAGCACCTGGTCTGAGTTTTGCTGAATCCAGAGGCTGCTGGCATACTCCTTGGTCAAGATAGCGACCAGTGGTGTTTCTCAAGAATACGGTTAAGCAAGCGAGCAGAGGAGACTGTTTCCTGCCACCCTCACAGAAGATAAGATTCGTTGGCCAGAGCAGCTTAATCTTATGTACCCCCCTCTAAAATTGACAGTATATTAAATACAGAGGGACAATTAATTGTTTCAAATGACAGGAACTGTGAACTTTTCCAATACTATTTCCACCAGAAACAGACACTTGAAGTCGTGATGACAAACAACCACCTAGCTTGAAAAAGCCAGTATTACCTCATAGTACTACATCACAACTTACACACATTGTGATAATAATAATAATATATGTCAATACAAAGATTATATCTATAAATAGTGTACATACAACTTGTAATTACATTTGATTGTGATTCCTGGTTCACTTTGTAGTTGAATCAGGATATCTATTATTGAAAGAAATTAATACATATTTTTAAAATTAAAACTTGACTTATTAAGATAGTCTTATAGAGTGTTCTGTGTGTGTGAGTGTCACAGTGTTGTAAAGAGTTGTGGATTAAACTAAATTGTTTATCTGTCTGTTGGTTGTTGTGAACATACACTTCATCACTTTCATAACCCTAGACATTCAACGTAGTCATCACAATATTCCATAATAATTCTGACTGAGGTCTAAATGTGGTAGCAAAGTAAGGTTATCTGTAATACGCCACACTTATTAGATACAGATACCTTCACAGCTGATCTCAGCCAGTACACTAAGTCCCCTATAATATTTATATCATCCCACTTTACCACACATGCGCTGATTCATCATTGAGTATTGACGAGATACTTACGTATTTCTAATTCATGATGATTGACTCTTTTAATGACTAGAATGTATTTCACGGAAGTTTAAACGATGAGACAAGCGCTAAGCTTATATTCTCTAACTTAAAGTTAATAACCGAAGTGAATATTATATTTTACGCGAGGGTAGGATAGGATGTGTGTATAATATTATGGTTAAGTATTTTGTACTTTTCTCTTCCTTATACAGTATTTGGGTCAGCCCAACCTCTACCAGCGGTTTTGTTTCAGTATATGAGAAAAACCTAGAAGAAACATTTTTGTAATTTTAATAAGTGAGTTTCCAAGTTACAATCTGTCTGGCATGGTGTTTGCATCCAGAAAGAGACAGAGTACTCATCTCACTAACTTTAAAACTAAATGCAATAACTGGGCCTATCGAGCCAGATTATAATTCTTCCCAACAATCTCATTGTACATTCAGCCCCTCTGGCGAGAGAAATTACAAACAATAACATTTCCGACGGTTTTTTTGACAAATTGTGGTGTGACCAAGAATTTTACATTTGAAAGTAGTTACAAACCTGTCATTTTCCTAAGTAGTGGAAACCTCGTGACTCTAACACTGTGAGCCCGTTTAATATTTCTTACCCAAACTGATTCAAGTGACCTTACTAGTATTCTGAAAATGTAGCTATAAAGCGAACGCTCCCCGGAACATCGGAAGAAACCTGTATCTGCAGAGCTGGGATTCGCTTTATCAAAAGAACACAGATTCACTGTAGAGAAGTGTCCTGAAGTTTGCGCCAGAAGGCGAAAAACAGCACGTGTGTAGGTAAGAATGTATGTCAGGGGCCCCTGCTGAACGAACAGAGAGAAAGCTGAACGAGTGATTCTTTCATTTTATATTCATGCACCCACTTTGAAATTTCTTTATGCAATTTTTGTTGCAAATGCTGATTTCCTCTTAAGATAGATTAATATATCAACTCTGTTCTTAACTGTAGAGGGGAATCAAAGACCATAGCGTACAAATCTGTGACTCTTTGGAGGCTATAACTTTTCTGCTAACGGGATCGTGGGCTCTACATAGAGGGAAAGGATTACACCTATGGGTCTATTTTTTTAGTATTTCTTTAACCTATGTGTATTTATATGTGATTGATATTCAAATTTATGGTGTGGGTACATTGTCTTATGATAATAAAATTTACATAAACTTATACCAGTGTGTCAGTCATCTCGTCCCAAATATCTATATTCCATTGTTATAGTTTTCACGTCTGTGCGTCTAACTGTCGTCACTTGTGTGTGTGTGTGTGTGTTTGTATGTGTGTATGTATGTATGTATGTATGTATGTATGTATGTATGTATCCTGGGCGGAGTTTGGCACACTTACGGACTCTAAATGATTATCCGATATGATATGGTGTTTTTATACTATATCAAGTACATGTTAATGTATTTTTTTGGATAATAAAGATTCTGACTATGTATATGTCTATATGTCTATATGTCTATATGTCTATATGTCTATATGTCTATATGTCTATGTGTATATATGTGTATATATGTGTATATATGTGTATATATGTGTATATATGTGTATATGTGTATATGTGTATATGTGTATATGTGTATATGTCTATATGTCTATATGTCTATATATATATATATATATATATATATATATATATATATATATATATATATATATATATATATATATATATATATATATTCTAATAGTCTGTCTGACTCATCTAGTTCTGTTGTAGAAGATAGGCTGAAAGCGAGAAGATTCTCGATTTCATGGACAGACTTTATTAATTTCCACCATGTCACTCGTGAAAATCTATTTCTATTATTATCTCCCACTGAGCTATTCACCTATTCTATTTCTATTCAGAAGGGACCAATCTACGTCTTTATTCCCCTATCAAAAATCTACGACATACTTAAATTTAGTTGTAATCAAGACAAACCTGGAAGTGGTTTTTTTTCTGCAAGTCATGTTCGCAAAATTAAACATTAGTTATCTTTTAACTGACTATCGTACACTAATCCGACAACATTGTCCGTTGCATCTTTTCACCTGAGCGGACGCAACTACGTGATACGAATAATGTGTTCGGCTACGTAACTACTGAGAACTATTCTCCTAGACTATTGTCTTAGTTTATCTAAACAAACACTCCAGGACTGCTTTCCTGCGGCCGTTTCAAGCTATTGTAGTTGCCACACAGAGCAGACTTTTCATGATTAGATAAATAAACATGTCACGAGCGGTCCGGCCTAAAAAAGGGTGGGTATTTATCTTAGGGCAACGTCCTGCTACAAAAAGTGATTACCAGCAAAGTACTTACGTAAAGGAGTCAAGCAAAAGGATGGACGGGACAGTGAATCGGATGAATGACGTTCAGTGACTGTATAATATCACACAATTATGTGATTCTATTCACAAGTGTGTGTACAACGTCACCATGTTATGAGATCCTCTCACATCTGTAATCTTGTAACAAAAATTAAATGATTTTTCTCGGTTTTAATATTTGTACGCCGGGACCGGCACAAGTCACTCAAGAGCCCTTCAATATTCACAGTTTAAAATGTACAACGATAGAGCTATTTGTGCAAAGTTTCAGCTCACTAGGTCATCTGAAACATGGTGAACCAAGGGCTCAAAGATTTGAAACCTCCAAACAACGCTAATATCAAATTAAATAAAAGAGGTACCAAAAAAACACCCCCCCCCCCCCCAAAAAAAAAAAAAAAAAATCTATGGCTATTCAGTAATTAGCCAATTAACAAATACATTTGTGTCTGTCAATTTGACTTTATACATACGGCTAAGCTGAAAATGATAATTACACTAGAGGCGTTTAAAAAATATCTAAAGTGAAATTGCGTCCATCCTGTCCACGAACGTCGTCATTCGTCAGGTATCATACACACCTCCAAGAAAATACTTTTGACAGTTTGTTTATGGTTGGCTGATAACTCTTAACTTTTTGTCATGTTCTGCATAAACAATTTACGTTATTCTTGTCCGAGGCTGAAGGAACCGCCAGTACCTTGTTAGACTGTTAGCTGTTTTCCTCCCTATGTGAAATGACTGCAAACATCATCACCATGGTGCCATGTTACACAAGATGATTGGCTGGATGACGCATTTCCGGCCAATGTCCCAGACAACATGTGGTGCAGAATGATTCGAGTTTTTTGCACGTTACTAAACTCGGGCAGCTCTGGGACCATATGGTAGCGAATATGTTCGTGGTCACTCACCTACAGGCGAAGATAAAAAAAACGTGAAAATAATATTTAAAAAAGGGGTGGGGCTGCTGTAAACATGGAGATAAAGTAAAACAAATGAAAAATAGGCATGACGTCAGTTGTACAAGTGAACAATACACCAAATACACATCAAAAGATCATGTTTGGAGAGTCTAACGAGAAACGTACACTTATGTTATGACATGAAGTGATGGTAGACTGTGTTAATGTTTAGAAATAACTAATTCATTAACCGTTTACAAACGGGACGTATCACCATGAGTGCGGTCATTGCTATAAATGGAGAAAGGGTAGACTTTGATGAAGTAACTGCTTTACGTGATATGAAAAGATAATAAAAACGACATGATGGTTCACTTGAATGGTTTAAACGGTCAAAATATACAAATATTTAGAAAGATTAAATTTGGTAATTATGTATGTGTGGACAAACTAAATTTTATGTTAGTGCCAATTACTCGTGCACGGCTTCTGCGTGCGGAAGAAGTCTTATGACAAGACTGTCAGCGATGGTGCGTGTTCAAGATGCCGAAGTAAGGTAAATGCGCTATCTAAACTACTTAATCCAGTAGTTCCCAAACGGGTAGGCGCGTCACACTGGCGCGAGAGGATGGCAGGTGTGACTGGAAGATTCAAAGGCAATCAAGGATTTAGAGAGATTTTCAAACAATTCGTATGCCTAAAACAAATATGAAGGGCATTTTCTTATTTAATTTATTTATTTTGTTACCTGTGATATAGTATGGAAAATATATCTATAGAGACCTACATAATTTTGCAGAATGTTTCAGATTGTATTCAGTAATATAATCAGATAGACAGTTATCCACGACATATTGTTGTGAACAGGGATTTTCAGTTCTGACAAATATCATAGACCAGAGAAGAGAACGGTTTCTTTGTATTGATGAGGACATGAGAGTTTGTTCATCCCAAATTAAACCATCCTATAAATGAGAATAGGCAACAATAACAAGCACACACCTCTCATTGACTATGTATATTTTGTGAATGAATTATGGTTTTATGTACCTGTATCTTTTTATACTTTCTGGATTTCTCATGATCATATTGTAGGGTAGTTGTGTTCTATGTTGTGAATAAACCACTGTTAGCAGTTAATTTATTTTATTTTTGAAGCTATTTCTTATCAATAAAAAATGCAGTGTTGAGCGAGCAAATTTTACTCCAAAAGTTTGGCCAAGAGAAAAAAAAAAAGTTTGGGAACCACTGACAACCAGTCGTACTGCTATCTCTACTACTTAACCAGTGTTGACTGCTATCAAAACCACTCCAGCCTGTTTTATTGATGTCAACCTCCTTAACAAACCCTGCTACTATCTAAATTACTTAATGGGCTTTATTGCTATTTACTCACCTGCTGATATTTAGTTTACGTTCTTTAAATATGTGTAAAAAGTCTTGACTGCTGTTTGCTATTTTGTTTTCGCCATTCTTGTCTTTCTTAGGGTCATGGTGACTTGCATTATGTCAAGGTTTTCATTTACATGTGCGCTTCAAAGTGACTTTTATTTATATTGTAACCAACATATACTTGTCTTCGTAAGCCGACTCTGACATCTACTGCTTTGAGTTATAATGAGTCGGAGTGCACTTCTCGAAAATAGTGTTGACTGTTATTTGTTATTTTATACCTTTGTTAAGGTCATAATACCTTACTTTATGTCAAAATTTTGATTAATGCTTGCGACATTGGAGTCACTTTTTTCTGTTGCAACCACAGAACATATGTCATCGTAACCTTCTCCGGTATATGCTACTCTACTTTAGAAAAAAAATGTATATATATATGACTAGGTGTGCACTGACAGGACATAGACCTGCCTCCTGTTTGTTTGTTTTTTCCTGTCAGTTTCGTCTGTCTTAATGTCAGCGTGACTTACTTTATGTCAAGGTTTCGTCGGTGTCTGTATTTCTATTTCTATATATATATATATATATATATATATATATATATATATATATATATATATATATATATATATATATATATATATATATATATATATATATATACAGACAGACAGATAGATAGATAGATAAATAGACAGATAGACAGATAGATCGATAGATAGAAAGAAAGAAAGAAAGAAAGATAGATAGATAGATAGATAGATAGATAGATAGATAGATAGATAGATAGATAGATAGATAGATAGATAGATAGATAGATAGATAGATAGATAGATAGATAGATAGATAGATAGATAGATAGATAGATAGTTGGTAGACAGATATACAGGTAGTTAGGTAGGTAGGCAGGCAGGCAGGCAGACAGGCAGGCAGACAGACAGACAGAGAGAGAGAGAGAGATAGATAGATAGATAGATAGATAGATAGATAGATAGATAGATAGATAGATAGATAGATAGATAGATAGATAGATAGATAGATACACATTTATCTAATTATAAACATGAAATAAATATGTTGAAAAGTACAAACTAAGTATCACCATGAAATAAATTATGTTGAAAAGTACTAACATCATCAATAAACCTACATTCGATATTATATCATTTGTTCGGAAAAAAAATCCCATTGGGGGGGGGGGGGGGGGGGGGGGGGGGGGGGGGGGCGGTGGGGGCAGATAATCAGAACTCATAAAGTATTCGAAAAGTTTACGATTATATGAATAGGGACTGAGGCTGTTATGTTTTAGATAATGTGGAAGATAGCTCCAAAGATGAGCAGCAGAGTAAGCTAAGCTTTTCTTGAATAAGTCAAGCCTAGGCTTGGGCACTTGTATTTTGTTAAGGCGTTGACTGCGTCTTTCATTGTATTTGAACATTGGCCACAGATATGTTGGAGCATTCTGTGACAGGATTTTGTGAACAAATTTAGCTTTGTTGAACAGAAAGCGCTTTCTTAGAGGCAGTATTTTGAGATTTTTATATAGATCTACACACTGTGTTTGGCAGTTGTCAGAAACTAGACGCACTGCACGCTTTTGTAGTGAATGGAGTCTTTTTGTGTTGGACATAGAACAACCATCCCAGATTGTGGAGCAATAGTCAAGGTTTGTTTGTATGTGAGATATATAGAACAATTTTCGTGCATCTTCATCTAGGAAATGTTTGATTTTAGCTAACTGGTAAACTTTCTGCGCCGTTTGCTTGGTCAGTGCATGTGCATGTGAGTTCCAATTTAGATGCTGGTCAACGACTATTCCTAGAGTTTTATGTTTATTAACGTTTTCAATTGGTGTGGTACCAATGTAGATCTGAAGTGTTGTTTTCTCTGAATTTTGTAATTTTTGTCTAGTTGATACGCACTTTGTTTTAATTATATTTATTAGCATGCGATTTCCGATGCTCCACTTAATCAGATTATCTGTATCTGTTTGTAACGATAGTTCGAGTGTGTTGCAACTTGTATCACTCGTGTAGACAGTACAGTCATCAGCAAATAGGTCACAGGATGCGTGCTCGACGTGTAGTGGAAGGTCATTAAAGTATATGGCAAAAAGTAGAGGCCCAAGAATAGAGCCCAGAGGAACGCCGGTACTTATTACGGTTGGGTTTGAACAAGAGTTATTGTAAGAAACTATATGTTTTCTGTCTGACAGGAATTATTTAATTATCGTCACAAGTTGAAGGTTTACTTTTGATGTTTCTTGTTTTCTAATTAAAATAGCGTGATCTATCATATCAAATGCTTTTTTAAAGTCTACAAAAACTGCCCCACATATGTTATCGTTATTAATATTTAAGTGCCAGTTGTCAATCATCTTAGTTAGAGCTGTGTGACATGAATGTTTAGGTCTAAACCCCGACTGACTATCAATTAGCAAGCGGTTGTTAACTAGGTGTTGTAGTGTTATTTTATGTATGTGTTTTTCTAGTGGTTTGGATAGCGATCATATTAAGGAGATTGGCCTATAGTTACCAAGGTTATTACTGTCGGAAGAGCCAGGTTTTAAGAGAGGATATACCTTAGCGACTTTAAAGTGCCACGGAAAGTAACTCCGTGCGATACATTGACTGTATGTATATGTAAGCATAGATAGATAGATAGATAGATAGATAGATAGATAGATAGATAGATAGATAGATAGATAGATAGATAGATAGATAGATAGATAGATAGATAGATAGATAGATAGATAGATAGATAGATAGATAGATAGATAGATAGATAGATAGGAAGGTAGGTAGGTAGACAGACAGACAGACATACAGGTAGTTAGGTAGGTAGGTAGGTAGGTAGGCAGGCAGGCGGACAGACAGAGATAGATAGATAGATAGATAGATAGATAGATAGATAGATAGATAGATAGATAGACAGACAGACAGACAGACAGACAGACAGACAGACAGACAGACAGACAGATAGATAGATAGATAGATAGATAGATAGATAGATAGATAGATAGATAGGTAGGTAGGTAGGTAGGTAGATAGATAGATAGATAGATAGATAGATAGATAGATAGATAGATAGATAGATAGATAGATAGATAGATAGATAGATAGATAGATAGATAGATAGATAGATAGATAGATAGATAGATAGATAGATAGATAGATAGATAGATAGATAGGTAGGTAGGTAGGTAGGTAGGTAGGTAGGTAGGTAGGTAGGTAGGTAGGTAGGTAGGTAGGTAGGTAGACAGACAGACAGACATACATACAGGTAGTTGGGTAGGTAGGTAGGTAGGTAGGTAGGTAGGTAGGTAGGTAGGTAGGTAGGTAGGTAGGTAGGCAGGCAGACAGACAGTCAGAGATAGATAGATAGATAGATAGATAGATAGATAGATAGATAGATAGATAGATAGATAGATAGATAGATAGATAGATAGATAGATAGATAGATAGATAGATAGATAGATAGATAGATAGATAGATAGATAGATAGAACACACTTTTACTATTTACAGTGTTAACTGTTCCCTACATTTTTAAAACAGTACTGTACTATTTTCACGGTTGTAGGACGGAAGTTTTAAATTTTAATTTAACCAATAAAACTACTCACTTAAATAGTGATATACCTAACTGATAAAAGTAATCTCTATAAACTACAAAAGAAGCTTTAGAATGTAGCCCTATTAAATCTGAAGTATTCACGTGAACAGGATATTTTTGTAACTTACATTTAAAAGTCTGTGTACTAGTTTTCACGATTAAGAAAAGAAAAAAAAAAACCACATCAATACAAATAGACTTTTCTTCAAATAAACAGTACTTCGATTGCTGTAACTAAGGCTAAAATACCTGTAGCGTGGTGTTTGCATAGCGACACATCGTCTTTCGAACCCAAACCCTTCCGCCTGGCTTCGGTTGAGCCACGACCGGGTCCTGAAAAGCAATTCATAATATTTACAATTGCTGGAACTACTTCTTTTGATTATGTTTGGACAAAGTTTCTTATCGTATTTTTTTTTTTTTTTTTGGTACGAGCTTCATGTTATACATGCCTGCAGTGTATTTTTACGCCTCATTATCAAAAAAAAAAAAAAAAGGAAGAAAGCAATAATGTCAAGCAGCTTTAGTTTCTAGCTCTGAAACATTAAGAACAACGACAACAACAAGCAAGAAGTTGCAGACTTTCATAAATGAGTGATGGATGATAAATAGGAAAATGATGAAGTGTAAGTCACAACAACAACAGACAGATAAACAATTTAATTTATTCCACAACACTTTACAACACTGTGACACTCACACACATATAACACTCTATAAGACTATCTTAAATGAGTCAAGTGTAAAGTTTCAAATATTTATGTAATAATTCCTGCCAATAATGGATATCCTGATTCAACTACACAGTGAACCAGGAATCACAATCAAATGTAATTACAAGTAGTATGTACACAGTTTATAAATATAATCTTTGTATTGCCATATTTTATTATTCTTATCCTATGTGTGTAAGTTGTGAAGTAGTAATATGAGGTAATACTGATTTCGTTCAAGCTTGGTTGTTGTTTTTCATCATGACTTCAAGTGTTTGATTATCGTGGAAATAGTATTGGGAAAAGTTCACAGTTCCTGTCTTTTGAAACAATTTATTGTCCCTCTGTGTTTAATATAATGTCAATTTTAGAGGGGGGGGGGGCACATAATGTTGAGCTGCTCTGGCCACAGAAGCTTATCTTTCGTGATGGTGGCAGGAAAAGACTCCTCTGCTCGATTGCTTCACTGTGTTCTGGAGACACCTCACTGGTCGCTATCTGGACCAAGGAGTATGCTGTCAGCCTCTGGATTCAGCAAAACTCAGACCAGGTGCTGCTTCAATAACTTAGGACCACGGTCCCTGAAACAAGAAGGTTGTACCTCCTATTTCAGAACTAATTTATAATCTATTTCCACACTGAACACAATACATAACAAACACTGAGTTCAGAGCGGTAGGCCAACTGCTAGCTTCATCTGAAACAATTTACACCAGTATACTCCTCCCTAATGGTTACTACGCCTCTGCAATTCCAGCATTAGTTCCTTCTAGTCAATAAGATAGGTGTCAGTGTACTGTTTGGCAATTCCATGCAGTTTTACTTTTCTCCGACACGTCCTGTTCAGGTTGGAGCACTATCTAGGCCTTGCCTCATGTTTGCTACTGAACCACACTCATATACAGACATAAATTATCAATTTTCATTAAAAAGATATCAAATATGTCAAGCTTACCACAATTCATGGAAATAATAAACAAATACATTGACTGGCGATGAATATGGCACAAAATCCGATCTGCCGCTGTCCCAGGCTTTTATTTAGAAAAAAAATATAATCTGGATCTCAACGCACTGTTTCTTAGTAAGTTTATTTTAAAATGTGGCACTGAACTGACGCTCCTAATTGACTATATTGGCGGGTCTAACCAATCGGGCCATGTTTACACAGCTTTTCAAAAAAACTCCCCCTACTACCTTTTCCCCTAACACCAAAAAATTAGTATTTGTAGTCCGACTAATCGTGTTTCGCCTTACATTTACTTCTATCCAATCAAATAGGATTTAACATGGTGGCCTATTTCCCGTAAAATGGTGGTTTCAAAACATGCCACTGTGCGATTATTATTTGGTGTTGTCTGACACCCTCACTATTTTCCCTTGGCTATAATTTGTTAATTCCTAGACTATTTGCGTAACACTTAACATATTCTTTGTCAGCAAGTCCTAAGGAACCCAAATATATAAGTTTTAAGGGAGCTAAGTGGCGGCGTTCAAAATATGTATTTTCTTCTAGGATAGTCGTGCTGTTACCACCTCCTCACTTCCAAACTTTATGGTGTCTGCTGTACTGTCAGACTTTCAAACGTAAACCAGTATAATGTCATGTTTCCCAATAAGCATTAATCATGTTTTTAAACCTAACTCTCGTATTGGTAGTGTTTTTTATCACTGTCTATTTGAAAAAAAGTTAGTGCTTCATGCCTTTCGCGTTAGGGGTGGCATTAATTGTATATCGCGAGACGCGTGTTAGTGTTGCCGGCGTTCCTGCTTTCAGCCCTCTCTCTCTCTATCCTAATTCCATCTGTCCTTTCGTTTATGTTAACGTAGTGTATAAAATGAAATTAATGGAATATTAATCTAAGTATTTATCAGCTTGGGTATCTCAAGGTTTTCTTAGAAATACAGTACACGTTTTATTGTTTTGTGGAAACGCGTGTATGCTGCTATAGGCTTTACTATCAACGTGGAAACGTTACAATTTGCAGACGAAGCAGAAAAAGGGGGATCTCGAGTACAGTCATTGTGACAGCACTGTTCTTTACCATTCTTCTTTCCCTTTTATCGAATTAATGCGTTAGGTTTTACAATTTACTTTTTAATTTATATATGTGTATTTAGAATGTCTCAGGACACTTCTGTAATCCACAGTGGGGGAGGGGGGAGGAGAAATAAAAATATACAAGAAAGGATTTGTTGTTGTTTTTGTTGTTTAACTAGGATTGTTGGGCCTCTCGCTCTTTTGCAGCCAATACCACGTCGAAGTCTCCTTGGTACTATCTACACTATAGATCTAGGTTTTTCCTGTGGCTTTTCTGACATTCCGAAAAGTGTTGAGTTGAAGTCATGAGCTTCAGTTTCTCCAGCTTGGCCGGCATTTAAAGAATCCTCACATCTGGTCCCTTAGATAGGAGGAAGAAGCTGGTGGCATATTGTGCATTCACCGCCATCCACTGGGGGCTTTCCAAATATGCAGAGCTAAAATAATGTACTCTGGCTCTGGGCTCTCCGAAGGAATTGTCACGTCAGAGCCAATTCTCAGCTCTCACTGCCCATCATGGGCTCATAGTGAGATCCTCCTGCATGCAACCAACCAAGTAAAAAGCCAGAGTTACGTCTGGGGCTCAAATTACTTCTCCAAGCCTAATGTGCATTGCTGAGTTCTCAACGTGTTTCACCACAGGCATAAAAAGTGTACATGAAAAAAAGTTGAAAGTATGACACAGAAGAGCAGAAATTGGCGTGAACTAATTTAAGGTATATACGGCACACGACGATGCAGGGTAATAATTATTGTTGAGAGCTGCGCACGATCATTGAAGAATTCGGGTTTCCCCGATACAGGGTTCCTTCAATTATAATTGTGCAGGCTTTGTAAAAGACGTTAGGTGCGTTGTGAAGGATGACGTCAGAGTGAAAGGTGTGACGTCAGAGGGAGACGTTGGTCGGGCCGTGGAAGGACTAGGTGTTCGTTTATGTGTTCACAATTCGTACAATACAATAATATGGGGTTTTGAGACAAGGTAGCCTATCAGGTACCAACGGAGGTAATAAATCATAACAAAGATTGTGATGAAGTAACTTTTGTTAAATTTGAGCCCGACGGTAGAATTCTGTACGGTATTCAGGATAGGGGTCATGAAAGAAGCTACCAGAACTGTAATATCAAAGACTAAAGCCTGAAACGTTGTGTGAACAATTATTGTTGGCGTTAAGCTGTTTATTAAAATATAAGGATCGTCCTGACGTGGTGTATCCATTCAATCATGTTGTGTGAATTCCTACGTTGGTCCATCTTGAGTTAGTCCTATAACATACTAGAGGGTTACACAACAATGATCAGGACTGGCTTTAGGTACTGGCAACTCGGGCCCTCGGGGGCAGTATCAGACACCGGTAACTCCGCCTATGGCTTCGTCACATAACACGCTAAGCATTAACTATTTTGAATTCATTCTGTACATCCAGAATAATATGTATCAAACTTATTACAGTGGGCGTCAAATCTTAACTTTGCTTGGGGCGCCAGAAACCTTAAATGCAACCCTGATGGTAATAATGAAAAATATTTATCTGCGAGCTAAAGAACAACAGCATGAAACCTAACTTAACGAAAATTTGCGAACTGATTCTTCACTTGACAGTGACAAATCTCTCACAAGTACAGACATGCGAACATGTAAACACACACACATACACATCATACTCACTTCCTGCTGATTCTTAAATCGGCGCAGCTTTGGAACAATGATGTTAGATTTATCTGTGAACTTTCTGGACTGGTCGCTCTTTGTAAAGAATGTCTTAATGCGATGTTCCAGCATGTTTAGATTCTTGTCGGAAGTTTCATAGTCATCAAAGCCTGTCTCATGGGCCAATAATTGCTCGCTGAAGCGCTCTCTTATTCGGTTGTTGACAAGCCTGAGGAACGTGTTACTGTTAAGTAAAGAGCAGGACAAGGAGACAACAAAAACACAGACGTTTTCTGCAGCCAGGCATGAAATAACAAATACAACTTTGTTGTAAAGTGCAGGATGTATATGCTTGGCTAGCCTTCGTTACTTCATTCACGAATAAGTAAACAGTATCTATCTCTATCGTTATCTTATTGAGAACGATTCTGAAGCTCAATCTCATTGTGTTGACAGTTAAATGCGCTGTTTTTAAACGAGATGATAAAGCCATTATAGTGTCTGACTTTCTATAGTGCAAAATAAATTGTTTTGTTTCCACACATTTTTTTTATTGTAAAATTGTGATCAAATTGAATGTAGCAATTGCTATCGAAAATAAATTTAACTAGCAAAGATTTTGAAACAATTAACTAACTTTGTTTCAAACTAATCAGTTCAAAACAATATGTCTGGTAACTATATTTGTGACATTATCTTCACAAATATTCAGAGTTGATTTATCTGTACTCAGTTTAAAAATTATAAAACTTTACCTGGTAAATTCAGATCCATAAAATTAATTACTGGTGTACTTACATAGCAGCTGACTGCCATTTCCTCGCAGACCCATTTTCTGTTTGTTTTAGATCAGATTTGGCCAAACAAGGTAATGGGGACAAGGAGTTAAAATTTGCAGGAACATCATTTCTCCGATTTTCTGACTTAAAGGAGGAAGGGCTGACAGGATTCTGCATGCCATCGATGTTTGATGTTACCTCCACACCCGTGTCCATGTTCTTGCTTCCACTGTGGACTATTTCACTCATCGCCATCTTAGGTGAGGTGGGACTGAACTCTTCAAAATTATCGTCTACGGCTGTTAAAAAAATGTTTGACTTCTCTTGTGGAAGTAAGTCTTCCCTGAAATCTACAATGTTTGATTTATCAGTGCCAGGAGAGACATCTCTTGTTGCTGTCTCTTGACATGTTGTGTCTTCATCATTTTTTATTTTGTAGTCGTCAAAATTGTGTCTACCCTCATTGTTGGATAAGACTTGTTTAATGTGATCTTGGAAACGTACATTCTTTGATACTTCATCGACTATTGTACTTTTCTCAAGGTCAGCATGGTCTATCATTAATGCTTTCTGACTTGCCTTCTTGGAATGTTTAGAGTCAGAAGTATTCTTATTTCTGTAAGCGCGCGTGTATTCCGCCAGTTCTGAATCCATAGTTTCTTTCAGGAATTTCACAATCTCACGACGACTACGGGGTTGCCGACCTGCCATCTTGTGTTGTACCTAAGCAAAAGGTGAAAAGTTAAACTACAAAGTCTGACAATACAGAAATATTTATATAAATAAGAAACAAACAATGTTTATATAATCGTGTCCAGTATAACGTAGATCGCGATCTACCGTTATATCACGCGGTTATTTTGTACATCTCTGATACAAGGGACAAAAACTTTAAGCTAAAGGATTTTCGGATTTTGCGTCTCCCGCCGTCATTTAAAAGCACGTTATTCCCAATATTAAAGTCTCATATTTTGCATTTCCGATGGAAACTCATAAGCTAACTTACAAACATTCCCTTTAATAATGAACTACATGAGATAGGAAAGCCATCTTGATTTTAAAGCGAAGTTAACGTTCGCTCTGCTGATGTTATTGAAGGAAGTAGATCGTTCAGCAGCGATAAATGCTGCACTTGTTCCAAATTTCAAATACTCTGACAACTGAAAACGGTCACTATTTCATCAAGATAGACCTTTAGATAGATCAGTGTTTATAAAGTAGATTCCCATAGCTTCTGGGTTGCCTGCCACTGGACTGGGATTAGAATTAATGGAGAAAATGTGTAGTAGATTTTCGGAGAGGAGAAGAATGCTAATGAATAAAGATGTTTTCCTTCTAAATAAAGTTCTAGGACTGTGTTCGAATTTTTACAAGTTGGAATCGAGTTCATCAGTAATAAAACGAAATGGTATTTTAAAAAAAAAAAAATAATAATAATAATAATAAGGAGATTAAGAAATGCTGGATACAGCGTAAATGTGATTAAACTAACAACGTAATTTTTTTTTAATTTCTTTTTTCAACTAATAACAAGATGAACTGTCGGCGACGTTAAAACTATTGGTTAAAAATACGTTTATCATATTCCCTGATGAAGACTCATTTGTCTAAAACACGGGCTTGTTTGTGATGACTGGAAATCAATGAGTCAATGAAAGAAATCAATAACCAATATATCATAATTTACAAGTTGTGCAGGCGTCCTTTATCGCAGATTCAAGGTCCTTGTTTTGTATTAGGCCGTATGTCCAAATACAAACAGTTCTATCTGAGATATTATCTTGACGCGCATAGAGTACAGCGTCGTTATTCTTATCATTATATAACACTGTCCCTGACATTGTTGTGTAAAGTACAGTGTAACACTTAGTAAACTGAGTTACTATGGTTACTTCGCTTTTCCGTGCACTCTTGCAGTGCAAGTTTGCGTTCTTGATCCGAGTTTGTCACACTGGGTGCGGTGAGCCTAAATTGATGTAGGTTTTCTGTTATGTTGTTTATTCATCTGAATCGCGGTCTTCCCGTGCCCTGAAACTAGCTCTTATCTTGTTAAAGTGGCATCACATGTGACTGAATGGCATTTTCCTTTGTTGTGCTTTGGTTAGGGACCATATTAGACTCTGACTCGGAAGAATTTGTGTGAATTTACTATTTATCATTGTCCGATTAGTTGTTTCAAAACTGATATTTGAATGTTTGAGTATTGGTACCAGTTGGTAAGTCATTGCAATTGTTTTCTGACATCTTGTTTAAAGTATTCTATACTGTAGTTCTACGTTGTTTTTAAACTTTAAAACCAAAACCAATAACAGTGTATTATGAAAGAAGAGGCACAGCACAGGCAATATCAGGAGCTATATATATATTAAGAGAGAGAGAGAGAGAGAGAGAGAGAGAGAGAGAGAGACAGAGAGAGAGAGACAGAGTACAAATTAATAATGTCATTAGCAAAACAGAACTCCTGACAAAAGACGATAACTACTGTACCCATTTCCTCGTTCCAGTTACCTCTCTTAGCTTAGCGCTGACGGCATTAGCTCCCCTTCGTTGAAAGCTCGCTCGAATCCTGGCCTTTTCCTGCATCTGTTCTTTGTAGATGAGTGCTCCTGGCACGCGGGGCTCTATCAGCTGAGCTTGACCACCCTTGAACTTCTCCAAGAGGTGCTGAATCTTTTGGTGCAAAGAACTAAAAGAATTAGACACGTGCTCCTGAACATTCATCGGAAAAGCTTTAGCAAAGATAATTTGATGCCTTCAATTTCTGAAGCTCTGTTCTTAAAGAGTAATTAAAACAAAGCGAATTACTGTATATTCCAAGTTTTGCTGTCAAGCGTGTTGGGAAGGTATCCTTCGTTTTACTTTATTATTCTTTTTAACTTTTTACATTTTACGTTAGTAATGTATATGGAGTGCAGACTAGTCAGGTCTGTTGCGCGTTAGCTCCTCGTAGAAAACAGGAGGGGATGATGTGAACTCAGGACTGCTGCGTGAAAACCGCTCCACTACTCGAGGATCTAACGAGTAAATATATTTTTAATTACAAGGCGTGTCGTGCGGAGATATTCTTAAACATCCAAAGGGTATCGGTATATCAGAAATTTACTATTTACTATACCTTTCCTTGAGCCATCAAAAATGGTTTATTCCATCTACTGACCCCCCCCCCCCCCCCCCCCCCCCCCCCCCCCCCCCCCCCCCCCCCCGCCCCACCCCCCCCCCCTCCCCCCCCCCCCCCCCCCCCCCCCTCCCCGGTCACGGCAACAAAAGATTAACTTAGCAATTGCTTTCTGTGAGAGAACACTCCAATCAATAGCTTTAGTGAGATTGGAAACGGCTGACTAGGACGGTGGTTAGTTACAGGCTGGGAAGTTCACAGATTTTAGGACAGTAGTTCCCAATTCAGGGCGCTGCAGACCCATTGTACACTTTTTACTGTTTCTTATTAAGACGAAGGTGGATGGACACTGTGGAATTCCAAAGCCCACAGTGATTACAGTATGAATGGTAAGTCGATATGGCCGGTTTCTCTTTATAGAGCGTGCAGTTAACTCAGCACTCAATGAAGATGTGTCATGCGAGGTGGTTTTTGAACATTTTACACTCTTCAAATTATTCTAGAGGATGTCATACAGTAATGCAATGAAAGAACAATATCATGCGCAATATAAAAAGGAAATTATTGGACAGTTGCTCAGCGATATCCGAAGAACTGGAGGTAGTCGAAGCGGAACCATTAATTTGCCAGAAAAGAGAGTGTTGAACATTTAATTGATCCGTCTTAAAAGGATGATAAAGCTTTGTGTGAGATAAAAGAGAACGTTACTGGGACATGCAGACGTAATTCTTGTTTAAAATTGCTAGCACACATCAGGCAAAATAGGCTGTCTTATTCATTGGCCTGTGAACAACAAAGGGGAAAAACTGTCAATTACAATTATTTCCCTGACATCAGACAAACCTAGTCTGACTGTTTCAATGACCCGTGGAGAACTGTAGCGAGAGGAAAGATATAATGATCGTGATATTATCCTGGACAAATAGATGTATCAGATGATACCAGGATAGTGCCAGATAAGAGACTGGTCTTACAAGAAATACCCCATTCTTTGAAAAGAGTAATAGTGTATCGACATCAAAGGTATAGTAAAACTGTATAGGTTCCTAGATGAGATGGCTATCTAGATTCCTATGGGCTCCTCTCCAGACTAACCTTAGACAATAACTCTGCTAGGGGTAATTAAATACACAACAAGAACTTTAAACCAAATTTAAATAATTTACTGAAGACTCTGGGTACAGTTTAGAGTTTATTTATGTACAAGATCTTTCCTTCTTTGTTTTTTGTAAATTTTTCAAATAAAATTCAACTGAATACAAAATAAAATTATGGGTCACTTTCATATATATATATATATATATATATATATATATATATATATATATATATATATATATATATATATATATATATATATATATATATATATATATATATATATATATATATATATATATATATATATATATATATATATATATATATATATATATATATATATATATATATATATATATATATATATATATATATATATATATATATATATATATATATATATATATATATATATATATATATATATATATATATATATATATATATATATATATATATATATATATATATATGACGGTGCGAAGACGATGTGTGAAGAAGAATAAGGATTTGCGTGTGATGTTGTCGTCACTCTCTCTGGCCTACTTTCACACACGTTCCGCAGTCACAGAAAAACTCTCTTGATGACAGGGGTCCCACTTTTATTAATGAAACCCAATCAGGTAGCACATGAATCATGCAGAAAACAATGTTGTCCACAAGTTTACTTTTTGAAGGTAATTCCTATACAACACCATTTAACCAAGCTATGTAGGTGTTCTCTACGTAACACCATATAATAACCCAGCACAGACTGCTGGACTCTCTCAATGTCGTCAGTTCTCTTAGCACAGACGCAACATATGCGTATCAAATCCTCTACCTCACTGGTGTATCGTATCGAGGTTGCATACTGCACATGGAAGACGATCTGGCTTCCTTTCAACTCTTACTCGACTCTCTCACTGTTTCAGTTTAAATCTACATATCCCCAACCCTGTACCACATGATAGCTACGTCAAAATGTCAGGGAAAGCTCCACCCATTCCTCTAGGGAGCAAATCAGGAGTCCTATGCTCAGTATGGATGACATAAGATCACATATTAGCAAAGATTATCTTCCCAGACGCCCACAATTAAAGTTCCGCTCACTGGTCGTTAGATTCCCACGATATCTCTTGCCTGGAGTCACATCTCACGGTTTCGTGCTCAACAAGGTGTGTTCTCAGACAGCGCTAGGATGTCTAACAACAGAGGTCTGTCTCCCACGTCTCACACGTCTGTCTTCTTCACGGATTGCAAAAGTGTGTTTCGTTTAAATTGCCCATTACCGGGTGAGAATGCCAACATGAGCACAAATTCACACCGTAGACTAGATCGGCAACAATTACGCCGTCTTTCTGGCCACACCGTCACATGTTCCGCCACTAAATTTTTTGTGGTCCCCACAAACGTACTCTGCTCCATTGTCAGTTCCACGTTTATGTCTGATTGCTTGTCGTGGTCTGGGAGAATATTCCGCTCGTACAGCGTCGCTACTCGGTTGAGAGTTCAGCGAGTTAGTGCCTGCAGTTGTCGGCCTTGGCGGTGGAATGCTTCCAACTTGTTTCACATTTGTGTTCCGTCGATGTCGGCGTGCATTCCCCCCAATCTGATTTAGATTGGTGTCCTCTCCGGAGCGGCGGCGTGTATTCCCTCCTATCTGTTTAAGACGAGTTTCCTCTTCTGAACGTTGGCCGCTTTTCTTAGGGTAACAGTTGTCACGGCCATCTCTTGGCCTGCACCCTGAAGGCAACCTAGATGTGTCGGTACGTTTAGAGAGGGCGCTCTTTGCGGGACAAACCGATATCAAGTGCTCTGGGGACTTACACTGAAAACATCGCTTCGGAAGCGGGCCCCGAGGGCACTTGGCTGCCATGTGGTCTGAAAAGTCTCCACAGTTGTAGCATCTTATTTTTCTAGGCTTCCTCTGTGCCATGGGTTGTCTCCTGCTACCCTTACATTCCTGGCCGCCAATGCCGCCATACAAAGACCGCTTCAATGCCCTGAACAGATGGTTTGCTGTCAAATTCTACTCTCTCATTTCTCTCCAGACTACGGAATCCCTTTCTGAAAATTTTAGTCTGATGTACAAATACATCAACACCTCCATCATCCGGTGTAATAAATCCCCATCCTTTGTCGACATTATACCACTTGCAAAATCCTTGCCGTCTTTTTGGTGCATCTGTGTTTTTACTTACCTCTAAATCACTGCGTTCACTATCAACTGCATGACTCTCTCCTGCAGGAAGGTCTAGTTTTGGTTCCAGTTGATCCAAACCTTGGTTCTGCTCTAGGTTTTCACGCGGTTGGGACTGTTTCCTTCTTCTTCGCGTCTCCTTTTGTGCTGGTGCCATACTCTGTGCAAGTTGTGCTAGCTGGGACTTTAGACTAGCTACTTCTGATTTCAGTGCCTCTTTTTCATTGTGAGATTCCACACTGGCTACCTGCACTGGTGCATCATTCCTTTTGCCTTCCCAGAAAAGGGCATAGTCCCTAACTTCCCTAAATGAGACATCAGGATTCTTTAGCACATGTTCCTTCACAAATGCCCTGCTCAGATCATTACTAAGCTGGGCAATAAAATGATCCCTGAGCATGGATTGGTCTGCGGGAGCCAAGCCTTTCTTCACGCGCGTTGCATTCAATCTCAGAAATAATTCATGCAACATGTGAGAGAATTCCATTACTGATAAGCTAGGCCCCTGTCTCATGGCATAGAAATCCCTAGTCATCTCATTGACTAGTTGTCGTTCACTGTAGGCTTCTTCCACTATTTCGAGTAACTTCTCAGGGCTGGCCTTGGCTCCGCCACGTATCCGTAATTCTCTAGAGACCACTGGTGTAACATTATTCCACACAATGTCTAACCTATCTTCTACAGTTAAGGGCCCTACCTTCCATGCAGCTTTTACCTCCTTCACAAACTCTTGCCAAGTGGGGCCTGCCTTTTCACCAAATCTTCTTATCTCCGGCACTGTTATGTAAATCACCTTCACATGCGCATTGCTCGGGCTCTCTCCTGGTGTGATGATTTCTTCACGGGAGCCACCTTCAGCTGTCGATGTGCTCCTAGGCTCTGACCGGCATGTTGCGTCTGCGCATTGAGTTGACATCTCTGCTCTACCCTAACCTAGTACAATACAATGCAAAAACAGATGGAAAGAAAATACTTATTATAATATTACAATAAATAGTAGAAAGTGTCTCTTATTTTCTTTTGCTTGCTCTTGTCTACTCTTCGCTTATGTAGCCTGTAGCAGTTTCAGGTTTCAGTCCCTGGCTGAATATCAATCGTGGTAGGTCGGTCACTGTTTTGGCATAATAACACTGGCGTAGAAATAATGTTCCTGTCTGTTGTGATGGAGTATCATTAGCGAGGATACTAATGCAGGAAAATTGATATAACTGTAAACGGCTGGTCCCTGGCTTGATAAGATATTCAATGGATGTACGGTGGTATGATTCTTCTCTGGGCCTGCGTTGGTGCAAGTCTTCAACTGGCCTACGTTGGTGCGACTCTTCAATGGGCCTATGGTGCATCGATTCTTCATGCAGTGGTGCGATTCTTTGCTGGGCCTATGGTGGTGCGAATCTTCACTGGGGAGATGTACTTGGCAGATGTGCTGCTCCGTCTGTGCTGGGTGTTGTAATACTCTTGCAAGGTTTAACTCGGGTATCCTTGGTGCTCACTGGTTG